>SJYW01030017.1:1294491-1307162 GCA_006410735.1 Raphicerus campestris | reverse complement strand
ACTCAGCCATTAAAAAGAATGAAAGAATGCCATTTGCAGCAACATGGATGGACCTAGAGCGGGTCATACTGAGTAAAGTTAGTCAGACAGAGAAGGAGAAATATATGACATTCCTTATACATGGAGTCTAAAAAGAAATACAAATGAACTTACAAAACATGAAGAGACTCACAGACTTAGAAAACAAACTTATGGTTACTGAGGGGGAAGGGATAGTTAGAGACTTTGGGAAGATCATGTCCACACTGCTACATTTAAAATGGATAAAAGCAGAGACATTGCTTTGCCGACTAAGGTCCATCTAGTCAAGGCTATGGTTTTTCCTATGGTCATGTATGGATGTGAGAGTTGGACTGTGAAGAAGGCTGAGTGCCGAAGAATTGATGCTTTTGAACTGTGGTGTTGGAGAAGACTCTTGAGAGTCCCTTGGACTGCAAGGAGATCCAACCAGTCCATTCTGAAGGAGATCAACCTTGGGATTTCTTAGGAAGGAATGATGCTAAAGCTGAAACTTCAGTACTTTGGCCACCTCATGCGAAGAGTTGACTCATTGGAAAAGACTCTGATGCTGGGAGGGATTGGGGAGAGGAGGAGAAGGGGACGACTGAGGATGAGATGGCTGGATGGCATCACAGACTCGATGGACGTGAGTCTGAGTGAACTCTGAGAGGTGGTGATGAATAGGGAGGCCTGGCGTGCTGCAATTCATGGGGTCGCAAAGAGTCGGACACAACTGAGCAACTGAACTGAACTGATTGTATAGCACATGGAACTCTGCTCAGTGTTATCTGCCAGCCTGGATGGGAGATGGGTTTGGGGAGGAATGGATACATCTATGGACAGTGACTGCAGCTATGAAATTAAAAGACTTGTTCCTTGGAAGAAAAGCTATGACAAACCTAAACAGCATATTAGAAAGCAAAAACATCACTTTCCCAACAAAAGTTTGTATAATCAAAGCTATGTTAATCTGNGTGCCCCTGTTCTACCCATGTCATTATTAAGACCAAAGACTTAACTTCCTGCAGGAACTTCCAACCCATGGTCTGCGGACAGGCTCCACCTGGGCCTCCCGAAAACACAGTGGCTTGGAATTAAGCTCAGGGAAGAACTTCCTGACTGGCAGAGGAAAGGTGAAACCCTGCTTTCCTAGGAGACCTGGAATGACTGTCCTCTCTAACCCTCTCCTCCCGGGGCCAAGGGGAGGATGCGTGCATGATTGGCAAAGATGGAGGGCAGGGCCAATTGCCCGTGAACATTGTCCCAGGGACCATCCCCCAAAATAGCAGCAGATAACTGCTTTCATGGGAAAGGCTACCCCTAGTCCCCAAGCAAAGACTGGGAACAGTCCAGCCAGGGTCCTATGGAGATGGAAACCCAGCCACTCTTTTCATAATTTTGTCAAAACAAAGAGCCATCACCAAAAGTTCCCAGGAGTGGGAGGCAGCTGGGTGGACCCCTTGCGTCAGCTTCCAGAATGGAAAGGCGCCCAGAAGCGATGATCTCTGGACCTGGCCGCACAGGATTTAATCTGTGCACTGGGACCACTGTGCTCCAGAGAGAAGCCACCTAGGAAACCTCTGTTCAAGCCCAGGTGAAGAGGAATTGGGGAGGGGGCAACTCAGCAAAAATTAAGGGGTCAGATCCTCTTTCACACCAAGGGCCAAGAAAGCCAATTCCCCGTCTAATCCTCCAGCTGCAGGGCCCCCCAGGGCAACCCAGCACCCTGGAAAGACTGGGACCACAGGAGGTGTCAGCAACAGAGAGGGATTAAGTGTTCCCTGGGCTTCTGTCCATCTCAAAAACCCACAGAAGCAGTGGGGGGATCGTCACCCCTGCCATGGTCATGGAAAGGTCATGGGTACTAGGGTCTGAAGACTTACTGGGTCTTGGGCCCCACCTCTGTCACTTCCCAGCTGCATCATTTTGGGCTTTGTTTTTTGTTTTAAAGATTTTTTTTTTTTGATGTGGCTCATTTTTTTAAGTTTTTGCTGAATTTGTTACAATAAGGCTTCTGTTTTATGCTTTGGGTTTGGGGGCTGGGAGGCATCTTAGGGGAATCTTAGACCCCCAACTAGGGATCAAACCTATATCTCCTGCACTGGAAGGAGAAGTAGGACGGCCAAGGAAGTCCCTGCCACACCATTTTCGGCAAGTCACCAAAGCACTATTAAAATAATTGTGGTGGTGGTTTAGCTGCTAAGTCGTGTCCGACTCTTGAGACCCCATGGACTGTAGTCCACCAGGCTCCTCTATCCATGGGATTTCCCAGGCAAGATTACTGGAGTGGGTTGTCATTTCCTTCTCCAGGGGATCTTCCCAACCTATGGATAGAACTCAGGTCTCCTGCATTGCAGGCAGATTCTTTACCAACTGAGCCACCAGGGAAGCCCATTAAAATAATTGTAATGATTAATAATAATACCATTTGGAGGGCAGAAGGAAGGACTCTACAAGGGACTCATGGAATCTTCTGCGGGTGGTAGATACACTCATTATCTTGATTATATGGTGGCTTCACGTGTTTGTATATATGCCCAAAGTCAACAGCTTAGATCATTTTAAATATGTACAGATTATAATCAATTATACCTCAATAAGGCTAGAAAAAAAGATATGCAAAAATGTAAAACAATGCCATACTTTCTTACAATTTTTTTGCTTTTAAAATTATTATTTTTCATTGAGATGTTATTTATAACATGTTGTTTAATAAAAATATTATTTATTTAAAATATGTTATATATTGTTGTTGTTGTTTAGTCGCTAAGTCATGTCCAACTCTTTGTGACCCCATGGACTGCAGCCCACCAGGCTCTGTCCATGGGATTTCACAGGCAAGAATACTGGAATGAGTTGCCATTTCCATCTCCACAGGATCTTCGATCCCTTCTCAACCCAGGGATCTAACCCAAGTCTTCCCAAATTGCAGGTGGATTCTTTACCACTGAGCCATCCAGGGGAGCCTTATATCTGGTTAGTTTTTAATTAATAAATAGGCACTGGGCTTCCCAGGTGGCTCAGTGGTACAGAATCCACCTGCCAATGCAGAAGATGCAAAAGATGAGGGTTTGATCCCTGGGTCCAAAAATACCCTGGAGTAGGAAATGGCAACCCAGTCCAATATTCTTGCCTGGGAAACCCCACGGACAGAGGTGCCTGGTGGGCTCCAGCCCATGACAGGCTCCATGGACAGAGGCACCTGGCGGGCTCCAGCCCATGGGGTCGCAGGGTCGGAAACGGCTGAGCACATTCACATATAAGATATTCAAAAGCTAGTACTGACTCCGTGATCTCTCAGAATCAAATGAGATTATACGCAGAAAAGTGTTTTGCAAACTNCTGGCAGGCTCCAGCCCATGGGGTCGCAGGGTCGGAAACGGCTGAGCACATTCACATATAAGATATTCAAAAGCTAGTACTGATTCCGTGATCTCTCAGAATCAAATGAGATTATACGCAGAAAAGTGTTTTGCAAACTCCAAAGTATGTGTTAATATAAAATGATTTTTAAAGAGACAGTTCAGGGGTAGCCATTGCCAAATCTCTGCCCTGGGACTCAAAGCACAGAGAGCATCTCCTGCCCCTTGACCTCCACGGGATGCTCCCACACTTCTCGGATCCCACTTGAGAGAAATCATATCTGAGCCCACCCACCATGGCAATAGTTCCTGTCTTACCTGAATGCCCCAGAGTGAAGTTAAAGGAGAGTTTTTCCCTGGGAATTTAGAATGTGGGACCAACAGACAGAACAGAATCCGGGAGTCAGAGACCAAATTTCTACCCAAGAAGAGGATAAAACTCCAAACGCCCAGAAGATGTTGGCAGAAAGGAGAGGGCCTCTCCCAAAACTAAGCTCCCAACACAGAGGCCCAGCCCCAAACAGAGGGGAAAAGGTCATAGATAAACCAGAGGAAAATACTGCCCTTTCTGATTCGTCACAGAACAATTCTGGACAGTAGACAATCCCCAAGTGGAATCAGATGTTGCAAACGCCCGCTCTCAGTAACCCCTCACCCCACCAGGATACTGAGAGCACGTCAAGCCTAGAGAAATGGAAGGCAGCTGCCGGGCAGGGGGCTGGGTGGCTGATACTGACAGATACCTTGATCAAGGATGATTGACAGGTCCTGACTGCGCTGGGACAGTCTCAGGTTATTTCTTCTGCTCCATTGTTCTATCCAGTGTGACATGTTAGTTAGTATTACCCAAAAAGTCCCAGACTGGCCAACGAATCATAAAGTCACCCTATGGATTACCAAGTTCAACAGCCATCATACCTTTGGGCAGGAAAACCCAGTATCTCCTTCCTGACCTGCATGTGATAAATGTCCCATGCAGAGAAAAGCATTTCTGGGCATTTAAAAGCCCATCATGTTACCTCTAAAAAGTACCCATCTCTCTCATTATTCCTCCTAACTCAAAACTTATGTCATTTCTTGATGTAGATGCTTGTCTTCCCTCCTCCGGACACTTCTATAAAACCTTCNCAGGCAGGGGGCTGGGTGGCTGATACTGACAGATACCTTGATTAAGGATGATTGACAGGTCCTGACTGCACTGGGACAGTCTCAGGTTATTTCTTCTGCTCCATTGTTCTATCCAGTGTGACATCTTAGTTAGTATTACCCAAAAAGTCCCAGATTGGCCAACGAATCATAAAGTCACCCTATGGATTACCAAGTTCAACAGCCATCATACCTTTGGGCAGGAAAACCCAGTATCTCCTTCCTGACCTGCATGTGATAAATGTCCCTGTCTCTTATACACATCTTGTGCNCACCCTATGGATTACCAAGTTCAACAGCCATCATACCTTTGGGCAGGAAAACCCAGTATCTCCTTCCTGACCTGCATGTGATAAATGTCCCATGCAGAGAAAAGCATTTCTGGGCATTTAAAAGCCCATCATGTTACCTCTAAAAAGTACCCATCTCTCTCATTATTCCTCCTAACTCAAAACTTATGTCATTTCTTGATGTAGATGCTTGTCTTCCCTCCTCCGGACACTTCTATAAAACCTTCAGACCATCAGTCATCAACTCCCCTTGTCTCTCCTCCAAAAGATGTGGCCTTGCTGTGTGTGAGCAGTGACTCACCCCTCCCTGAAGGAATAGCTCCACTGTTTCCTACAATTCAATCATCCCAGCATATTTCAATTCAACAAGTATTTATTAGGCAACAACCGTGTGATCAGCAATGTGCTAAGAATTAAGGGCACACAGAAGAAATATAAACTGTCATGCAGCTTCCAGTCTCCTTGGAAACCAGATAAATGATATCTAACACATGAGACAAATGAATAACATCAAGACTGGGGTGATTAACGTCCAAATGGACAGGACAACTAATGAATGCTCATTTGTTGGCCATCTCCCCTTTCACTCATCAATAATTGCCAGGTTTTAAGCCCAGAGAAATACGCCTCCCAGTTCTCAGCTATATATTTGACTCCAACACCAATTCCAAAATCACCCCCCTATCACAGTTATTGGTTCTGGAATATGTTTGTAATGCAATCGGAATCGATTAAGATATGAGGAAATGTTGGCTAGGGTTTCAGGACAAAGCGGCTTTCTCTTTCTGCCAGAACCCTGGGGAGAACAGTGGCCCTCAGGGGAAGGCCTGGGTCAGCCAAGGGACTACTGAGTAGGCAGAGGATGGAATGGACTCTGCAAAAGGCTGAGCAGAAAGGGAAAGAAATAGGAGGTCCTTGGGGACATCCTGTGAGTTGCTGGATCAATCCTCAACAGACTTACTTTCTGATTACATGAGATTATAAATTCCCTTTGTTTTGTTTTTCAAAGCAGTTGAGTTGGGTTTTCCGTTAACAGAACCAAGAGTTCTCAGTGATGTAAGAAACCAGTGGAAGAGCTGACTCTGGGCTGGAGGGGCCAGAAAGGAGGCCCTGGAGGACAAGGAACGGACTTCAAATATCACGACAGGATTTATATATGGCATGGGTGGCATCAGTGAAGCTGGGGAGCCAAGGGCTGAGATGTGGCCCCACCATCCACTATGTTGCTGTTGCCCATGAACCTCACAACAGCGACCTTGATGGGTCAGCCCTGTGCATTCCCCTGAATTCATTACATCTTCAACAAGATAAACAATCACAAGTCCTCCATCGGGAAACCCCGAGAGAATGCTTCCCTCCTTCTCCTTCTCAATGGGGCTGGAAACTGCTTCCTATCTTCCAGAGAGACCGGAAGTGCAGCAGACAGGCAGTGACTGTCCACCTGCTCTGGGGTTGGGTTGAGGCCACGGTCCACAGAATGAAGGAGAAGCCTCCCAGGTGTGGCTGTGACCTCCTTTAGGCGAGAGGAGGCAGGCTTCTTGAAGGCATGCTTCTGACTCTTCTAGGAATCATTAGCCCTACGTAATAGAGATCTTATACAAGGAGGCAGGCTTTGTACAAATACAAAGAAGCTGTACAATCTTCTACAACTTAGTCACAAGCTTTCTTCAGCCAAAGAATGATTTCTTCCAACCAAACATTGCATGGGGCTGCGCACATTGACCTCTGGAAGCCAGAGCTCCACCTGCTCACTCCGACTTGGCCCTGAAATGTTCTCTGCGTCTCTGCTCTACAAACCACAGGAGTTGTACCACCCCCTTCAGAAATGGGTAGGAGCTCTTCTGTCACAATGATGGAGGAGTATCGCTACCATTTAGTGAATGAAGGAAAAGGATGTCAAACATGCCTCAAGGGCCTTGGAAGTCCCACTCAGGGGGGAAAAAAATGATCCTTCCTGAAACATAGGCTTCCCTGGTGGCTCAGAAGGTAAAGTCTCTGCCTGCAATGCAGGAGACCTGGGTTCGATTCCTGGGTTGGGAAGATCCTCTGGAGAGGGAAATGGCAACCCACTCCAGTACTCTTGCCTGGAAAATTCCATGGATGAAGGAGCTGGTAGGCTACACTTCATGGGATCGCAGAGTCAGACACAACTAAGCAACTTCACTCACTCACTCACTCCTGAAACATAAAATGCTCCATCAAAAATCACTGCCCTATCAAAAATCACTGCCCTAGGGCTCAGAGAGGAGAAGGCTATGGCAACCCACTCCAGTACTCTTGCTTGGCAAATCCCATGGACAGAGGAGCCTGGTAGGCTGCATTCCATGGGATCGCTAGGAGTCGGACACGACTGAGCGACTTCACTTTCACTTTTCACTTTCATGCATTGGAGAAGGAAATGGCAACCCACTCCAGTGTTCTTGCCTGGAGAATCCCAGGGACAGGGGAGCCTGGTGGGCTGCCGTCTCTGGGGTCTCACAGAGTCGGACACGACTGAAGCANATAAACAATCACAAGTCCTCCATCGGGAAACCCCGAGAGAATGCTTCCCTCCTTCTCCTTCTCAATGGGGCTGGAAACTGCTTCCTATCTTCCAGCGAGACCGGAAGTGCAGCAGACAGGCAGTGACTGTCCACCTGCTCTGGGGTTGGGTTGAGGCCACGGTCCACAGAATGAAGGAGAAGCCTCCCAGGTGTGGCTGTGACCTCCTTTAGGCGAGAGGAGGCAGGCTTCTTGAAGGCATGCTTCTGACTCTTCTAGGAATCATTAGCCCTACGTAATAGAGATCTTATACAAGGAGGCAGGCTTTGTACAAATACAAAGAAGCTGTACAATCTTCTACAACTTAGTCACAAGCTTTCTTCAGCCAAAGAATGATTTCTTCCAACCAAACATTGCATGGGGCTGCGCACATTGACCTCTGGAAGCCAGAGCTCCACCTGCTCACTCCGACTTGGCCCTGAAATGTTCTCTGCGTCTCTGCTCTACAAACCACAGGAGTTGTACCACCCCCTTCAGAAATGGGTAGGAGCTCTTCTGTCACAATGATGGAGGAGTATCGCTACCATTTAGTGAATGAAGGAAAAGGATGTCAAACATGCCTCAAGGGCCTTGGAAGTCCCACTCAGGGGGGAAAAAAATGATCCTTCCTGAAACATAGGCTTCCCTGGTGGCTCAGAAGGTAAAGTCTCTGCCTGCAATGCAGGAGACCTGGGTTCGATTCCTGGGTTGGGAAGATCCTCTGGAGAGGGAAATGGCAACCCACTCCAGTACTCTTGCCTGGAAAATTCCATGGATGAAGGAGCTGGTAGGCTACACTTCATGGGATCGCAGAGTCAGACACAACTAAGCAACTTCACTCACTCACTCACTCCTGAAACATAAAATGCTCCATCAAAAATCACTGCCCTATCAAAAATCACTGCTCGAGGGCTCAGAGAGGAGAAGGCTATGGCAACCCACTCCAGTACTCTTGCTTGGCAAATCCCATGGACAGAGGAGCCTGGTAGGCTGCATTCCATGGGGTCGCTAGGAGTCGGACACGACTGAGCGACTTCACTTTCACTTTTCACTTTCATGCATTGGAGAAGGAAATGGCAACCCACTCCAGTGTTCTTGCCTGGAGAATCCCAGGGACAGGGGAGCCTGGTGGGCTGCCGTCTCTGGGGTCTCACAGAGTCGGACACGACTGAAGCAACTTAGCAGCAGCAGCAGCAGGGCTCAGAGAGACTTCGAAACCAATGTGCTACCCACAGATCTTCAGACTTGACCTAAAAGCTGGAGTTAACAATGATGACACCATCCCATCTCCCCGACTCTACCCCAATCCCACCAGACTCAACCTTGAGAGATATTCAGGTAGAATTTAGAGAAGTTGGTTTATAAGTACAGTGTGCTCAGTCACTCAGTCATATCTGACTCTTTGCAACTCCATGGCCTATAGCTGGCCAGGCTCCTCTGTCCATGAGATTCTCCAGGCAAGAAAACTAGAGTGGGTTGCTATTTCCTTCTCCAGTGGATCTTCCCAACCCAGGGATCGAACCTGAGTCTCTTGCATCTCCTGCATTGGCAGGCAGGTTCTTTACCACTACGGACACCTGGGAGGCCCTCATTTATGAGTAAACGCTATTTAATTAACTAAAACCCAGATCTTGGCCTGAAAGAGATGCACTGATCAGGGACACTCAGAAAAAGTGAGAAAAAGGAACAGAGAAGTTGATCATTCTGTGGACTTCCAAAAATATCCAGAATTAACTCATCTGCCAAGGGGACCGTGAAAATAATCCATCAGCCCAGAGTGGTTGGGAGGCCAGGGGATGAAGCAGATGGGGTACCTGAGAGCTGAGAGCATTAAAGGAAAAGCTCAGAGAGGCTCAGCTTCAACCCTTGACTCTGCCATTGACTTCCTGTGTGACCACAGAGACGCGAGGTGGTCTCTCTGAGACTCAGTTTCCTTTTTGGTAAAATAGAAAAATAATAACCCAGAAGCAGCAGCACCAGTGAGCCCATAGCATACTAGTGAAGATCAGCAAGAAGAGAAAGGCCCTGCACACGGTGCCTGGCGTGGGACAAGCAGGTGCTTGAGACCAATAATAACTGGTTTCAGGAGGCAGAGTCGCCCGGCCAAAGGAATTTGAATCGGGGGTTTGTGCAATCCGGCTTCCAGCTTCCTCCCTTCTTTCCCAGAAAAACCTGGCTCCCAGGGCATTTTTTTTTNTGACCTCAGGTCATCCTTTGAGATTAAGTTATACAGCATTCTATCTATATCTCTAGAAAGAAAAAAAGAAAGAAAGATCTGTATGGTCCACTGAATAAACGACAACGACCAAAAACAAAAACAAAACCTCATAGCTCTTTTACCAAGAAGGGTCTTCCAAAGGTCATTGCATCTATCTCCCAGCCTCTGTCAAGAGCAATTTTTAAAACACACCATCTGTCACACAAAGCAACCCACCTACGCATACATCCAAATCAGCCTTTCCAGGAGGAAAGGAGGAGTGAGTTTGGTCTACCCTACCAGCTCTCGCATCTGGCTGCGGGAACGGAAAAACCCGTCATCGGCGTGGCTGCTGCCCCTGCAGCCAACAGCACCACCGCCGAGCCAAGTCTCTGGGAAACGCATCAGATCAAACTCAAGGATCAATCATAGAATCAACAGCCCTCTCCAAGCCAAAGGGGTTGGAATTCAGGACGGGCAATCCTGTTATTTCTCCTAGGCCCATACAGCACACTCATTATTGTGAGACCTACAGCTTTAACCGATTCTTCGATGGAGGACAATGGGACAGAAGTCAAAGCTTTTGACCAGAGAAGAGGTCTCAGTCAGGAGAGTAATAGTAAAATCACTAGAGGGGCTCATGGACCCTTAGACAACACCTCCCAACCCCACCAGCTCGAACGAGAGAGAACAAACCACTTCCAAGGGTTAACCAATCAGACGAGAAAATCCAACAGCCATACAGTTCAGCTGAAGAATGTTCCTTTATTAAACAATGTGTCTGGAAGACTTTCAGTCTCATTGTTCCATTCCAGGCTGGAGACTGAAGCTATGAAATAAATTAGCAGTTTCAATAAGGTTCATCCTAGACTAACTCCACTGACAATTAGAGACATCCTGGAGGCGGGGCTGCGGATGAAATTAACTCTTTCAGACTATGGTTGAGGGTGAGGGTGGGCTGGGAAAGGCAAAGAAAGATATCTAAATGGAAACTGCTATTAAGAGAGGAAGACTGAACACATGGAAAGTCTCCTTCTTCAAGGGTCTTTAAGAAAGGGAAGGAAAGCCACAGATAAAACCATGTGGACGTTCATATGGGGATTTTATGACAGCCGTCCCAGTCAACCCTGACCCTTATCAAGGGCTGTCACTACAGCCCGTCACCTCTCCAACTTTCCAAAGGAAACATCTCCCCCTCTCCAACCTGAGTTTTGACTGGGGCCCCAGATGTGCCAGGAGGAGGCAGAGGTAAGCTTGCAGTACACTTTACAAAAAGGAAACTCAAGTTTGGGGTGACTCCCCAGGACCACTTGATGTCAGAAACCTTCTACACTGCTCTATCTTCTCCACTTCTAGGGGAAGGGAATTTGGAAAGCCGTGGCCTTTAATGACATCTTCAAACAGAAAGGCCAGGTTCTGCACGCCTCCTCACGGGCAGGGAGGCAGGACTGCGCCAGTTTCAGGTCCTGGCCTGCCGGCTGGACCGAAGGCATTTGCAGCTTGGTCAGACATCAGAGGGACTAGTGGCCCAAGGACCAGCGCCATGTGTCGGGTCTTCTTTCCAAGGTTCAGAGGAAACCGACATCAAAGATGGGTCAGCCGTGAGCTGGGTGGTCTGAGCGAGCCCTCTGGGAGGAGCAGACAAATGGAGGAGCGGAGAGCGCCTGGTCGCCCACATCCCCACACAGAGCCTCCTTTGTTTTCCTGATTCAAAGCCCAGCAGCCGATGAAAGCCCCAAGAGGCACGAGCTGGGTCAAGCCTTGCTCAGACCGGGGTCAAGGGCATTGCTGAGCGCTCTCCAGGGAGGGGTGTCTGCTGGAGAGGTTCTGGGCAGGAGGAAAGAGGAGGAGACAAGAGACATCCCCAAGCAGAGGATGCGGCTGAGAACTGGATGGGGAGCCAGGAACGCCAACAGGTGCACTGGACAGAGCCCCATCACTAGGGAGGATAAGCCCCCATCACAGACCCTGCTGGAAACCCCTAAGGCCACTGACCCACACAGTTTTTCTAGTCTGAAGTCCCAAAGAGGCTCAGCCTGCCTTCCCTGGCTTCCTGTCCCTTCCCACTTAGGGAAGGGGCTGGAAACTGAGGTCATTTAGACACCTGAGGCTCAAGTACAGAGCCCACATTGAGCCCAGTAGAGCGAGGGTCACCCAAGGAGGAAGACGCCCGTCCCCAAGGGCAGGTCCAGCCACTCTGCTGCCCCAGACCTGAGACACCGTCTGCCCCAGAGCTGACTCGCAGATCCACAGCCACTGTGTACAAACACTCACGGACATGGCGCTTAGCTGTCTGTCTAATACCCATCCTGAGGATTTTCTCTTGCTCGATCACTCGACCCATCAACAGGAAACACAGCACACACCCTTGGGCGGGTTTGTGCACGCGCGTGTGTTTAATGTCTGCTCGGCTGTTGGGTCCCCGTCTGTCCTGCAGGGCTCTCTCTCAGTTCCTAGGAGAAGCCTGGGGGGCGAGGGCGGGGGCCGGGGGTGCATCCGGAATGGGAAGTCAGACCTTCAAGCCCCTGCTCGCCCACTGCCTGGAATCCAGGTCTTGACCAGACGTGCCTTTCTAGGCCTTCCTTCTCTGTGAAATCTGGAGTCTGGATGAGTTAACTGATGTCATAGGTCATTTCTAGCTCTGACATTTTCTGGGGTAATTTAATGCACTTTAAACAGCACCAGGCATGTATAATTATTAATTTGAATAGTAATAGTTGACAGACTGTGGCCTTTCCCCCTAGCCAAAAGGTCTGAGTTCCCTAACATTGTGCCCCCACCCAGGGAGCTGGTTTAAGCTGTAAATCTCAGAAAGATCAGTGCCCTGTGAAGGCCCTGGGAGAAACGACAGGATGACACTTTCTGAATTTCAACCCCCAGGTGGCAGGCTCATCGCTAACCCCTTCCCATGCACCCTCTGACGTAATCCCCAACACCAGCCCTGGTAAGAAACTGAGAAAGAAACTGAGACACAGAAAGGCTTTAAATGTGGCCCAAGATCAGGCAGGTAGTCAAAAAAATATGGAGATGCGAAACCTGATCACCCACCCCCTAGACCCTGACCTCTTAACTCTGACATCAGATGGTCCAGCTGGCAATAAATCAAGGTAAGGGCACTTGGAATCTGGGCCTGTTACCCGTCGAGGTGCCGGGCGA
>SJYW01030017.1:1281744-1293551 GCA_006410735.1 Raphicerus campestris | reverse complement strand
AAAAAAAAAAAAAAAAACAGGATTGGAATGGTCTTCTCTTTTCACTGAACAGAAACACCGAAAGAAAATAATAAGGAGCAGGTGACCACAGTTCCTAGATTTTAACAGTTATTTGATAAATGACAAATGGGTGGGTGGATGGATAGATGGATGGATACTGACTACCCCCAAGTGAACCCACTGTCTGCATCAACGACTGTATTTGCAAAGGTTCTATCCAGACATAGGTGACCTCAGGTCATCCTTTGAGATTAAGTTATACAGCATTCTATCTATATCTCTAGAAAGAAAAAAAGAAAGAAAGAAAGATCTGTATGGTCCACTGAATAAATGACAACGACCAAAAACAAAAACAAAACCTCATAGCTCTTTTACCAAGAAGGGTCTTCCAAAGGTCATTGCATCTATCTCCCAGCCTCTGTCAAGAGCAATTTTTAAAACACACCATCTGTCACACAAAGCAACCCACCTACGCATACATCCAAATCAGCCTTTCCAGGAGGAAAGGAGGAGTGAGTTTGGTCTACCCTACCAGCTCTCGCATCTGGCTGCGGGAACGGAAAAACCCGTCATCGGCGTGGCTGCTGCCCCTGCAGCCAACAGCACCACCGCCGAGCCAAGTCTCTGGGAAACGCATCAGATCAAACTCAAGGATCAATCATAGAATCAACAGCCCTCTCCAAGCCAAAGGGGTTGGAATTCAGGACGGGCAATCTTGTTATTTCTCCTAGGCCCATACAGCACACTCATTATTGTGAGACCTACAGCTTTAACCAATTCTTCGATGGAGGACAATGGGACAGAAGTCAAAGCTTTTGACCAGAGAAGAGGTCTGAGTCAGGAAAGTAATAGTAAAATCACTAGAGGGGCTCATGGACCCTTAGACAACACCTCCCAACCCCACCAGCTCGAACAAGAGAGAACAAACCACTTCCAAGGGTTAACCAATCAAACCAGAAAATCCAACAGCCATACAGTTCAGCTGGAAGAATGTTCCTTTATTAAACAATGTGTCTGGAAGACTTTCAGTCTCATTGTTCCATTCCAGGCTGGAGACTGAAGCTATGAAATAAATTAGCAGTTTCAATAAGGTTCATCCTAGACTAACTCCACTGACAATTAGAGACATCCTGGAGGCGGGGCTGCGGATGAAATTAACTCTTTCAGACTATGGTTGAGGGTGAGGGTGGGCTGGGGAAGGCAAAGAAAGATATCTAAATGGAAACTGCTATTAAGAGAGGAAGACTGAACACATGGAAAGTCTCCTTCTTCAAGGGTCTTTAAGAAAGGGAAGGAAAGCCACAGATAAAACCATGTGGACGTTCATATGGGGATTTTATGACAGCCGTCCCAGTCAACCCTGACCCTTATCAAGGGCTGTCACTACAGCCCGTCACCTCTCCAACTTTCCAAAGGAAACATCTCCCCCTCTCCAACCTGAGTTTTGATTGGGGTCCCAGATGTGCCAGGAGGAGGCAGAGGTAAGCTTGCCGTACACTTTACAAAAAGGAAACTCAAGTTTGGGGTGACTCCTCAGGACCACTTGATGTCAGAAACCGTCTACACTGCTCTATCTTCTCCACTTCTCGGGGAAGGGAATTTGGAAAGCCGTGGCCTTTAATGACATCTTCAAACAGAAAGGCCAGGTTCTGCACGCCTCCTCACGGGCAGGGAGGCAGGACTGCGCCAGTTTCAGGTCCTGGCCTGCCGGCTGGACCGAAGGCATTTGCAGCTTGGTCAGACATCAGAGGGACTAGTGGCCCAAGGACCAGCGCCATGTGTCGGGTCTTCTTTCCAAGGTTCAGAGGAAACCGACATCAAAGATGGGTCAGCCGTGAGCTGGGTGGTCTGAGCGAGCCCTCTGGGAGGAGCAGACAAATGGAGGAGCGGAGAGCGCCTGGTCGCCCACATCCCCACACAGAGCCTCCTTTGTTTTCCTGATTCAAAGCCCAGCAGCCGATGAAAGCCCCAAGAGGCACGAGCTGGGTCAAGCCTTGCTCAGACCGGGGTCAAGGGCATTGCTGAGTGCTCTCCAGGGAGGGGTGTCTGCTGGAGAGGTTCTGGGCAGGAGGAAAGAAGAGGAGACAAGAGACATCCCCAAGCAGAGGATGCGGCTGAGAACTGGATGGGGAGCCAGGAACGCCAACAGGTGCACTGGACAGAGCCCCATCACTAGGGAGGATAAGCCCCCATCACAGACTCTGCAGAAAACCCCTAAGGCCACTGACCCACACAGTTTTTCTAGTCTGAAGTCCCAAAGAGGCTCAGCCTGCCTTCCCCAGCTTCCTGTCCCTTCCCACTTAGGGAAGGGGCTGGAAACTCAGGTCATTTAGACACCTGAGGCTCAAGTACAGAGCCCACATTGAGCCCAGTAGAGCGAGGGTCACCCAAGGAGGAAGACGCCCGTCCCCAAGGGCAGGTCCAGCCACTCTGCTGCCCCAGACCTGAGACACCGTCTGCCCCAGAGCTGACTCGCAGATCCACAGCCACTGTGTACAAACACTCACGGACATGGCGCTTAGCTGTCTGTCTAATACCCATCCTGAGGATTTTCTCTTGCTCNCCCTGCTGGAAACCCCTAAGGCCACTGACCCACACAGTTTTTCTAGTCTGAAGTCCCAAAGAGGCTCAGCCTGCCTTCCCTGGCTTCCTGTCCCTTCCCACTTAGGGAAGGGGCTGGAAACTGAGGTCATTTAGACACCTGAGGCTCAAGTACAGAGCCCACATTGAGCCCAGTAGAGCGAGGGTCACCCAAGGAGGAAGACGCCCGTCCCCAAGGGCAGGTCCAGCCACTCTGCTGCCCCAGACCTGAGACACCGTCTGCCCCAGAGCTGACTCGCAGATCCACAGCCACTGTGTACAAACACTCACGGACATGGCGCTTAGCTGTCTGTCTAATACCCATCCTGAGGATTTTCTCTTGCTCGATCACTCGACCCATCAACAGGAAACACAGCACACACCCTTGGGCGGGTTTGTGCACGCGCGTGTGTTTAATGTCTGCTCGGCTGTTGGGTCCCCGTCTGTCCTGCAGGGCTCTCTCTCAGTTCCTAGGAGAAGCCTGGGGGGCGAGGGCGGGGGCCGGGGGTGCATCCGGAATGGGAAGTCAGACCTTCAAGCCCCTGCTCGCCCACTGCCTGGAATCCAGGTCTTGACCAGACGTGCCTTTCTAGGCCTTCCTTCTCTGTGAAATCTGGAGTCTGGATGAGTTAACTGATGTCATAGGTCATTTCTAGCTCTGACATTTTCTGGGGTAATTTAATGCACTTTAAACAGCACCAGGCATGTATAATTATTAATTTGAATAGTAATAGTTGACAGACTGTGGCCTTTCCCCCTAGCCAAAAGGTCTGAGTTCCCTAACATTGTGCCCCCACCCAGGGAGCTGGTTTAAGCTGTAAATCTCAGAAAGATCAGTGCCCTGTGAAGGCCCTGGGAGAAACGACAGGATGACACTTTCTGAATTTCAACCCCCAGGTGGCAGGCTCATCACTAACCCCTTCCCATGCACCCTCTGACGTAATCCCCAACACCAGCCCTGGTAAGAAACTGAGAAAGAAACTGAGACACAGAAAGGCTTTAAATGTGGCCCAAGATCAGGCAGGTAGTCAAAAAAAAATGGAGATGCGAAACCTGATCACCCACCCCCTAGACCCTGACCTCTTAACTCTGACATCAGATGGTCCAGCTGGCAATAAATCAAGGTAAGGGCACTTGGAATCTGGGCCTGTTACCCGTCGAGGTGCCGGGCGAGACTAAAGCCAGCGTGGGCAGTGCTTCCTGCTGCTGCCACAGGACCTTGTAAAGTTCACGAGAGAAGAGGATGAAATGATTTCCACCCGCTCAGAGCGTATGGGTTTCAGACGCGTCACCCTTGCCCACCCAACCAGCCTCATGTGCAGACTGTCTCCTCTCACCCCTGTCCAGCTGCTGGGGCTTCGAGCATCTCCCAGGGAAGAGCCCTTGCTGCAGTGGGTGGGGGAGGTAGGGGTTGCCAGGAGGGAGCAGGATGGTTGGCACAAGGCGGCCTGAGAGCCAGGCCAGATCCCCAGGGCCCAAGGCCATCTTTCTCCTGGCCCAGGACAGCCGGCACTTTCCGCACCATTCCAGAGGCAGAGAGCAGACAAGAGCAACTCCAACACCAGGAAACTGTTCCAGGGGCCCTGATGAAGGTGTCCAGTCCCTCCTTCCGGAAGTTGCCTTGGAAGGAAACGGCAATTATTTAGGACTCTGTCAACAGCCCATGCCGAGGACAACACGCCGCCGGGCCCACAGATTGCTCTCGATCATCTGGACAGAAAATAGACCAGACAGAAATGGCAGGAAGCCAGCAGGGAGGATCACGAGCCCACTCTCTCTTTCCCAGCTTGAGAAAAAAAGAAGCACCCAGGGCAGGGCTGCCAGCAAGGAACAGAGGGCACCCCAAGGCATGACCACTACCTCCCTATCCGCCACCATCAGAGCCATGTTCAAAAATCTGGTTCCGATTTGCTGAAGCCAGCCATTGCCTGATTTCACCAAGAAAGCATTGCATTCTTGCTCCACTATTTCATCTCCCTCCGGTCCAGCCTGCTCTGGCCTCATGTCAGATTAATATTCTTATTCCGTGGAAACCGGACAAAATTTCCTTTGGTGGGGTCAACCTCTCCAGTTGGCCCTGGCCGCCTGGAAGCTTACAAAGGCAGTGGCAGTCACCACCCGTTCCCCACTCCTGGGGTCCGGAAGCGTAAACACTCAGGGTGGCCCCTGACTCATATAGAAAGTTATTAGGAAGGAGTGAGGCTTTACAAGGTGTCAGAGCTTTCACCAAGCGTCCACGCTAGGCAAGCCAATCTCATGGTTTTGCAGAGAGTAACAGAATAGAAAATGAATGAAAGAAACAGGAGAGGCTCTGTCTGAGGTTCGTACACACTGAGTATTGACAAAGGCTAGACAAAGAGAAGTGGCTGTAAGAATGAAAGCGAGATGATAACAACAGTAATTAATATTTAAGGAAGTGGTTCAGACAGTAAATAATCTGCCTGCAACGCAGGAGACCCGGGTTCAATCCCTGGGTCTGGAAGATCCCCTGGAGAAGGAACTGGCAACCCACGCCAGTATTCTTGCCTGGAGAATCCCATGGACAGAAGAGCCTAGTGGGCTACAGTCCATGGGGTCACAAAGAGTCGGACAGGACTGAGTAACTAACATTTTCACTTTCTAACTACATCAGGCATTGTACTGAAGGATTTGAATATATTATCTCATTTAACTCTGTCAACAAACCTAATCCAGTGGACATTATTCTCATTCCCATTTTAAGAGATGAAAAAAAAAAAAAAAAAAAGCTAACTAAGAAAGATCTGATAACATACCCAGGGCATAAATAAATGATAGAGCTGAGGCTTGGACCTAGGCAGTCGAAATCCAGAGTCCAAGTCCTTAACCACTGGGAAACACCACCAGCACCATCTGAGCTCTTTGGAACGTCCTTTGGAGCCATGCAGTCCTTAACGAGTGATAATAAGGATGACTGTGAGGACTGTTCACAGCTCGTTAAGATCCCTGACTAGTTCAGTCCTGCCTCCAACTGGTTGACAGCCCCTGCCTTACACAAATCAACACATACTCAGGAAATTGAACACTCTTCCACCAAGGCTAATTCCATTCGAACTCAAACTGAACTTCTTGCCTCTTTCTAGCAATCTGTGCCACTGCTCCTCTTCACAGCAGGAGAAATCAGAAGTAACTATAGGCACTTCCCTGGTGGTCCAGTGGTTAAGACTCCATGCTTCCAGTGCCAGGGACGCAGGTTCGATTCCATGTCAGGGAACTAGGGTCCCACATACCATGTGGCACAACCAAAAACAATGTTTTGTTTTGTTTTTTTAATGAAGTAACTGCAGATCGTGTCACCAGTGGTGTCCAGGAGAAGCCTGAGGTGGGTCAGGAGGATTGAGAAGGGTCTGATCTGTGATTTGGGATGTGCATTTTAGGAAAGACGGCCCTAAACAGACAAATCTTCTCAGGTCTTTCCCAGCCAACACATCTAGGTTGCCTTGACTCTCTAGTACATATCAGCACTCCCATGTTCACAGCTGCATCACTCACATGAATTCAAATTAGCAGCAACCCAACTGTCCACCGTCCATTATCAATAACAGATAAATGGATAAACAATGATGCATGTACACAACAATATATTTAGCCCTAGACACGGAAGGGAATTTTGACACATGCTACATCATGGATGAACCCTCACGACATCATGCTAAGTGAAATAAGAGGACACAAAAGGACAGTCATGAAAAAACATATATTGTATGATTCTACTTCTCTGAGGTGCCTGGGGTAGTCAGGTTTAGAGAGAGAGAAAGCAGAATGAAGGTTGGGGAAGAGGAGTGGCTGAGGAGTTGGTGTTTCCCAGGGACAGAATTTCAGTTGGAGAAGATGAAAACATCCTGGAGATGGATGTTGGTGAGGGGTGCACAAGAGTGTGCTCTTAAAAATGGTTAGAATGGTGCATTTTAATGAGATTTAACACTGCACGTATAGGGCTTCCCTGGTGGCTCAGTGGTAAAGAATCCGCCTGCCAGTGCAGGAGACACAGGTTCCATCCCTGATCAAGAAAGAATCCCACATGCCATGGGGCAACTAAGCCCCTGGGCATCACAACTACCAAGCCTGTGCCCTCGAGCCCACACTCGGCAACAAGAAAAGCCACCACAATGAGAAGTCCACTCACACCAACTGGAGAGCAGACCCTGCTCGCCACAACTAGAGAAAAAGCCTGCGTAGCAACGAAGACCCAGCACAGCCAAACCTAAATCAATTGTTTTTTTAAAAATTGCACATATAATATATGTGTCTGTGTCATTCAAAAATGTATTTTATTTATTTAACCATGATAAAATCCACAGTTAATGTATCTCTTGAATCTACTAATATTTAAGAATTAGGCTTGACTCCTGAAAAAATAAAGTGGAGAGAAGTAAGAAATTAATAAAATTCACAGATGGAAAAGAGCTGCAGTCATGAGCCTCAAACCCTGATGAAACATAATGACGGATTCACTGAAATATGGGAAAGTGAAAGCTAAATCTTCCAATATTAAATTATTTAAGTGAGAAACCCTACCTGACAGAGAAGCACCCTCAGTAAAAATGTATAATTCAAGGCAGATCAGTCGAGGGGTACCTGAGAAACCACTGCTTCCTTAACAGGGCTTGTGCCCCTGGGGGCCAGGCCCACTCCTCTGCAGACATTGCCCCCCATGTCCAAGGGGATGGGGGTGACTATCCTGGGATGTCAATGAGCCATATCACTGAGCCTCTACTGGGTTTCCCTCCAGTCTTCTGTCTTAGTCACTCAACTGATATTTTACATGCACCTTCTCTGTGCTTCCCTTGTGGCTCAGCTGGTAAAGAAGCCTCCTGCAATGTGGCAGACCTAGGTTCAATCCCTAGGTAGAGAAGAAACGGCTACCCACTCCAGTATTCTAGCCTGTACAGTCCATGGGGTCGCAAAGAATCTGAGCAATTTTCACTTTCACTGTCTCTGTGTCAAGCGTTATGTGAAGCTCTAGATGGAAGGAAGGAGAAGGTGAAGCAGAACTAGTTTTTTGAGTCCCCGCAGTCGGCCAGGCACAGTCGAAGTCCTTCTCGAGCATCACCTCCTAGAACCTCACAGAAGCTCTGCAGCAAGGGCACTGCTGTTGTATCCACTTTTTTATCTTTATCATTCATGAAAATACTTAACAAGAGAAAGAAAATGTGCAGCAGGTATTGAATCCAGGAAAGAGAATCCAGGTCTGTCTGGTCCCAAAGCACGAGTGCTTCCCCACGATTCTATGATGCTCAAGCCTGGAGCTGCAGAGATAGGCTCCTCAGGTGTGATCCCCGCCCTGGAAGAGTTTACACGTGGCTGGGGCAGTAAGAGAAATGAGCAGTCACATTCTAAGAAGAGACTTACTAAGACATGGGCTCAGGTGGAAGCACCTGGAAGCCCAGGCAAGAGGACTCAGGACAGCTCCACAAGACGCAGAAACTGTAAGGTAAGTGTCTCCTTTTATTTTTGGTTTTTTGAACTTTTTATTTTATATTAGAGTATAGCTGATTAACAATGTCATAACAATTTCAGGTGAACAGCAAAGGGATTCAGCCATACATATACATGTATCCATTCTCTGCTAAACTCCCCTCCCGCCCAGGCTACCACACAACATCAAACAGAGTTCCCTGTGCTGTACAGTAGGCCTTGTTGGTTATCCACTTTAAATCTAACAGTGTGTACACATCCACCCCAAACTCCCTAACTGTCCCTTCCCCCATCCGCGTCTTTATCACCTTCCCCAGTCTCTGGCTCTTCTGGGTGCCAGGACAACATGCCCTCTTTACACAGCCCTCTGTGCCACATTGAGAGGGCTGCACGTGGCTGGGTATGCTGGCCATCACATGGATAATCAACCCAGGAATGATAGAGTGGAGCTCCCAAGAAGAGGCAACTGAAGGAGCTGTAAATTCCCCTTTAAAGAGGGTGGTCTCTCTTTATAGCTTATAGAATTTCACTTGGCAGAGTGCCCCCTCCAAGGCTCTTTACTGCCTCCTGATGGCCAGGAGGACTCATGGCATGTGTGCAAATAATGCAGGCTCCTTGGAGAAGGCAATGGCAACCCACTCCAGTACTCTTGCCTGGAAAATCCCATGGACAGAGGAGCCCCTTAGGCTGCAGTCCCTGGGGTCGCTGTGAGTCAGACATGACTGAGCAGCTTCGTGTTCACTTTTCACTTTCATGCATTGGAGAAGGAAATGACAACACACTCCAGTGTTCTAGCCTGGAGAATCCCAGGGACAGGGGAGCCTGGTGAGCTGCCATCTATGGGGTAGCATAGAGTCAGACACGACCGAAGCGACTCAGCAGCAGCAGGGAGAAAAGTTCAGAAATGAAAGACAATGAGAGGCAATGTGTCTGTGGACAAGGAAATGCTCAGATGGAAAATAAGGCTCATCGAGTATATGCCTTCTCTGTTCTGCGTGGCCCCTGGAGCTTAAAATTCCACTCTTTTTTTTTTTTTCTGCCCAGACCTGTGGCTTGGGGAAACTAGTTCTGCCCAGAGGTGACAATTCCCACCAGCACTGAGTCCTTGGCAGCATGGAAAGTTCCCCCCAGGGCTCTAGGTAAGTAGCAAGGCCTCTTGTGGTTACAGAGCTCATTCCTCAAGTCTGGCAACTGCTCTGAGATGCTGACAGCCTCATGCCAGTCCACAGGTCAAAGCAAAATGCTCTGCAAGCTGGTCACTCTGGAAGCCTCGGGCAATGGAAGAAGATCCTATGAGAAGCCTTTGGGGCCCCACCAAAAGAGGACCTTCCCCCAACAGCCCAAGGCAGAGGTTCACATGTCAGAACAGTTCAATAGACTGCTCTGTCTTTATAAATAATCTGAAGTTATTCTTGAGCAGCTCTGCTCTGAGACAAGCAGTATCAGCCTCACCTGGGGATGTGTTAGGAATACAGATTCCTAGGCCCCGCCTGAGACTCACTGCATCAGCAACTCTCAGGGTAAGAACCAGAACTCTGTTTTCAACAAGCCCTCCAGGAATTCTAGTTCCAGGCAAGATGAAGCAAGCACACACCCTGTGTCTTCTGAATGCAGCTACAAAACCTGAACAGATGGCAAAGAGCGGTTATTTGAGAATTCTGAAGAGTAAAAAATAATAGACACTTGGAGAAAGGAGAATGGAATTTCAACTGACACCAAACTGATATGTCTTTTTCCTCCAGCATGCCCCCATTTAGACCCAAGGCAGTTCAAAGTCAGAAGTAAGGGTCATTAGAGTGGACAGAAACAGCCCCAGTAAAAGGCTTCAAATTCTGGCTGGAGAAATAACAAAGAGTCTCTTAACACTCAGAGAGAATGGAAGCAAGCCTGCATTTTTTAATTTCCTCCATTCTTTTGCACCCTATCCCCCAAGTCCCTAAAATTCAAAGGGAAAAGAAACTTCTCCTCTGAGCAGAGGAGCTGGCCCCCCATGGAGGTGGAGCAAACTCCTATTTCTTTTTCTCCCTCTCCATCCTCCCACCACTCAGCCCCATGTACACCACAGCAATTGTAAGGAGTATGCCACAGAGGAGAGTAAATGAATCCAAGGTTGGCTGGAGGATGACAAAGGAGTTTCTGGCAAACTAGAAGGTACTAGGAAGACCGTGGAGAGCGAAGGGCTTAGCAAAGTGACTCCATAAAGCTCTTCATGCATCCTTGGCTACCCCCGAGCTGCACATGCAGCAATCTGGCCCCCAACAGCACACTACATTCTTTAAACCCAACTCTGGTGGACCATTGCCCATGTCCCAAACTGCCCACTCAGTAGCTTCTGCAGGACAAAGCCAAATAGCACAAGGCTTTGAAAATGAGTCTGATATTGAAACCACGACCCACAGAAGGCTGCTCAGAACTTGTAGCCTGAACCCAAGCAGACCAATTGCCTGCTAAAACACAAATAGGATCCAAACAAGACCCAGCGTCTTAACAAATTGAAAATATCCAGGATACAGTCTAAAACTGCTGAGCATTCAAAGACCCAGGAAATCTCTTTATGGGAAAAGACAATTCACATATGCCCACTCTGAGATGACAAAGATACTTGAAATAGCCGACAAACATTTTAAAATAGTATAAAAATGCCGCAAGAAATACAGGGCAAACACGCTTGAAATAAATAAGAGAGATAGAAATTATCAGTCAAGAAACAGAATACACCAAATGAATCAAATAGGAACTTTAAAACTGAAAATTGAATACAATATCTGAAATTACAAGCCCACTGATAGACTCAACAGAGAATGCAGGTGACAAAAAGAGTCAGTGAACTTGAAGAAATCAATAGAAACTATCCAATCTGAACAACACAAATAAAAAAAGATTGAGAATGACAAACTGAACCTCAAAAAATCTGTGCAAAAAGATCTAACAGTGATATATTGCACCTCCAGAAAGACAGAAGACTTGGTACAGGGCAGGAAAAAGATTTGAGAATATAATAACTGAAAACTTCCTCCCAAATTCTGTGAAACATATTTAATAAGATTCAATAAGCTGAGCAAATCCTAAATGAAATAAACCCAAAGAAATCCACACCCCAATACATCATAATCAAACTGTTGAAAACTAAAGACAGAAACAACAACATCTTGAAAGCNATTCTGTGAAACATATTTAATAAGACTCAATAAGCTGAGCAAATCCTAAATGAAATAAACCCAAAGAAATCCACACCCCAATACATCATAATCAAACTGTTGAAAACTAAAGACAGAAACAACAACATCTTGAAAGCAGCCAAAAATAAACAGAAAATCATGATTCGAATGAGTAAAGACATCTTATCAGGAACCGCAGAGGCCAGAAGGTAGCAGAACAATGTTTGAAAATGCTAAACGAAAGGAATTGTCAACCCAGAACTCCACCTCTTGTGAAAATATCATTCAGGAATGGAGGTAAAACAAAGGCTTTTCAGATGAAGGAAAACTAAGATAATTTATCGCCAACAGACTTTCTCTAAAAGAACTGCTACAGGAAATTCTTCAGAGAGAGGGAAATGACACCAAAAGGAACGTTAGAACATCAGAAATGAAGAGCGAACCACAGAAATGGTAAATATCTGGGTAAGAGTCCTTTGAAACATACTTGACAGTTAAAAGTAAAAACTGTAACACTTCTGGGACCTTCCTGGTGGTCCACTGGTTAAGAATCCATCTTCCAACACGGGACATGAGTTCCATTCCTGGTCAGAGAACTAAGATCCCACGTGTGTGTGGGTGTGGGGGGTGGGG
>SJYW01030017.1:1260378-1272151 GCA_006410735.1 Raphicerus campestris | reverse complement strand
CAAAGAGTCGGACACGACTGAGCGACTGAACTGAACTGAACTTACAAAGTGTAATGAATATCAGAAACATGCACACATGGTAAGTGTACAACGTGATGTATTGCTAAGTGGATACACTCATGTGCCTGCCATCCAGATGGATTTTGACCCTTTCCAGCTCTCCCCACCCCAAGAAATGCCCGCTGCTGAGTCATGGCTCCTCATCCAGAGGTCATGACCGCGCTGACTTCTAGCGTCACACAGGACCTTGAACTTTGTTTAATTGTCTCACCCAGTATGTAGTTTGTGCTTGCTTTTTTGCTCAGCGTTAAGTGTATGAAGTTCATCTGCTTCCGTGCCAGCCTGCGTACTTAGTCGAGTCTGACTCTTTGCAACCCTGTGGACTGTAGCCCTCCAGGCTCCTCTGTCCATGGGATTCTCCAGGCAGGAATACTGGAGTGGGCTGCCATTTCCTTCTCCAGAGGATCTTTCCAACTCAGGGACTGACCCTACGTCTCCTGTGTCTCCTGCAGTGCCGGCGGAGTCTTTACCCACTGGTGGCTTATTTATTACTCTGTGGTGTCTATTTTGTTTTCTTGAGTATACCAGTTGGCTTATCCTTTCTGTGGTGGATGGATATTAGGGTTGTTTCCTGTTTTAGGTTTTTATGAACAGTGTTGCTGTGAACTGTTTTTTACAAGTCTTTTAGTGAATGCATTTCTGATGGGCAAACACTTAGGAGCAGAACTGCTGGTTGTATAATGCGTATATGTTTAGCTTTAGTAGAGAATTTGTACTCATTTATAATCCCCTTTAGTGTATGAGAGTTCTAGTTTCTTCACGTACTTGTCGACACCTGGTAGAGTCAGTCATTTAAATTTCAGCCTTTCTGGTACATATATAATGGTTTTTCTCAGTGCTTTCTTTTTAAATGGTAAATCACCTTTCAAAAAAGATGATTTTTTGTTGGAGTATAGTTGATTTACAATATTGTGTGTTAGTGTGGTTTTAATTTGTATTCCTTGATGCTAAATGAGACGAAAACCTTTTCATATGTTTTTCCCCCCAGTCATTTGGATGTCCTCTTTTCTGAAGTGCTTGTTCAAGTCTCTTGATTGCTTTTTTTAAAAAATTTGAAGTATAGTTACTTTGGGCTTCCCTGTGGCTGGGTGGTAAAGACTCCACCTGCTGATATAGGAGACCTGGGTTTGGTTCCTGGGTTGGGAAGATCCCCTGGAGAAGGAAATGGCAACCCACTCCAATATTCTTACCTGGAAATCCCACTGGTGGGCTACAGTCTGCAAGGTCACAAAGAGTCGGACATGACTGAGCAACTGAACAACAATGAACAACATTTGCTTTACAATGTCGCATTAGTTTCTGCTGTACAGCAAAGTGAGCCAGCTCTATGTGTACACATATCCCCTCGTTTTTGAATTTCCTTCCCATCTTGGTCACCACAGAGCACTGAGTAGAGTTCCCTGTGCTATACTTTAGGTTCTCATTAGTTATCTATTTTATACGTCTTTTGACTTTTTAGAAAGATGGGTGGTCTGCCTTTTCCTCCTTGGTTTGAAAGAGTTCTTCCTGTGGTCTTGGCATCAGTCTCGTGTTGAATATCTGTCTTGCAGATATCTTCTTTCCATTCTGTCATGTTCCTTTTCACTCTTTAATTATATATTTTAGTTAGTGTTAGTCGCTCAGTCGTGCCCGACTCTTTGCGACCCCATGGACTGCAGTCCACCAGGCTCCTCTGTCCATGAGATTTTCCAGGTAAGGATACTGGAGTGGGTTGCCATTTCCTTCTCCAGGGGATCTTCCCAACCCGGGGATTAAACCTGGGTCTCCTGCACTGCAGGCAGATTCTTTACTGACTGAGCTACAAGGGAAGCCCAATTATGTATTTTGGTGGTATCTTAATTTTATTTTAGTTTCATTGATCTTTTTTTCTTTGTGATTAGTGGTTTTTGTGTTCTGTTGATGAAACCATCACCTATCCCAGGCACACTGTTCAGTGTCATCTTTATTGGTTAACCTCTGCACATTTCCATCTGCAGTCCACATAAGACTGATACTTTTGTGTGTATGTGGCATGATGTGTGAGTCAATATTACTTTTTCCCACCATCGCTTATTGAGAGAGCTGCCCTTCTTCACCGCTCTGCAGTGTTAACTGCCATCTATTCCATCAGTCAGTGTGGCTACCCTTGTGATAATATTTTATCACCTTTTACTTTAATTTTTTACTGATGTATAGCTGATCCACAGTGCTGTACCAATCCCTGCTGTACAGCTCAGTGACTCAGCTACATGCATATAAACATTTTTTTTCATATTTTCCATTATGTTTATTACAGGATATTGAATACAGTTTCCTGTGCCTTACAGTAGGGCCTTGTTCTTTATCCATCCTATAGTTTACATCTGCTCATCCGAAACTCGCAGTTCTTCCCTCCCCTACACCCCTCCCCCTTGGCAGCCACAAGCCTGTTCTCTATCCGTGAGTCTGTTTTGTAGATGAGTTCATTCTGTGTCATATTTTGCATCCACATATAAGTGATATCATACGGTATTTGTTATTCCCTTTCTGACTTACTTCACTTAGTGTGATCATCTCTAATTGCGTCCATGTTGCTGCAAATGGTAATATTTTGTTCTTTTTATGGCTGAGTAATATTTGCACCACATCTTCTTTATCCATTCCTCTGTTGATGGACATTTAGTTTGCTTCCATGTCTTGGCTATGGTAAATAGTGCTCCTGTGAACCTTAGACAGGGAAGCTGGGCATGCTGCAGTCCATGAGGCTGCAAAGGCTCAGACATGAATTAGTGACTGAACAACAAAAATGAACCTTGGGATGTCTGTAATACCTCATTATCTTAACCACTGCACTTTATAATAATTATCTCACACTCACAAGGTTATTTTTACTTAGTTCAGTTCAGTTCAGTCGCTCAGTCGTGTCCGACTCTTCGCGACCCCATGAATTGCAGCACGCCAGGCCCCCCTGTCCATCACCAGCTCCCGGAGTTCACTCACANTAGTTCAGTTCAGTTCAGTCGCTCAGTCGTGTCCGACTCTTCGCGACCCCATGAATTGCAGCACGCCAGGCCCCCCTGTCCATCACCATCTCCTGGAGTTCACCCAGACTCACGTTCATCGAGTCACTGATGCCATCCAGCCATCTCATCCTCTGTCGTCCCCTTCTCCTCCTGCCCCCAATCCCTCCCAGCATCAGTCTTTTCCAATGAGTCAACTCTTCCCACTACTTCCATATTTTAGTCTCTTTAGTCAAATTCCTTCAATCTGCCTTTGTTCCCATCTCTCTGCTCCAGATGCTCATGGGTAGATGACCTGCATCCTGCAGCTGGTTCTTAACCTAGCAGAAATGTTTCAGGTCTCTAACCTTTTAGGCACATTCAGCACAGCTGACCATCCCTTCCTCTTTGGCACATCATCTTCCTGACGCCAAACTTGCTTGGTTTTCCTCCTGCTTCCCTGGCCACCACCAAGTCTTCTTGGCTGGGGTATTCTGCTCCATCTGATTTTTAAATGTTGAGCTTCTTCAGAGTTCACTTCTAGGCCCTTCTTTTCTCTTTCTACAGCTTTCTAAAAATTAATTTTGGCAGCATTGGATCTTAGCTGCATCATGCAGAATCTTCATTGTGTCCCGTGAGGTTTTTTGTTGCAGCACACGGGTTCTCTCGTTGTGACATGCAGGCTTCATAGTTACAGCATGGGCCTAGTTGCTCTGAAGCATGTGGGATCTTACTTCCCTGACGAGTGGAAGTCCAGTTCCAGACCAGTTCCCTGGACACAGGATTGAACCAGAGTCCTTTGCGTGGCAAGGCAGAGTTTTAACNTGCATCATGCAGAATCTTCATTGTGTCCCGTGAGGTTTTTTGTTGCAGCACACGGGCTCTCTCGTTGTGACATGCAGGCTTCATGGTTACAGCATGGGCCTAGTTGCTCTGAAGCATGTGGGATCTTACTTCCCTGACCAGTGGAAGTCCAGTTCCAGACCAGTTCCCTGGACACAGGATTGAACCAGAGTCCTTTGCGTGGCAAGGCAGAGTTTTAACCACTGAACCACCAGGAAAGTCATCTCATTTTACAGTTGTTATCAAGATGATTTACTTTATTTCCAGCATTTCAGTTGCCATCTCTATGGTAAGAGATCTCCCAAATTTTCATCTCCAACCAGAATTTTCTTTGGATTTCAAGATAATAGATAATCAGAATTTTTTCCTTAAGGGATCTCTTCCTGAATTATTTTAATTTAGATTTTTTTAAACCCTGCTACCTCTTCTCTCTGTACCCACATCAGTTGGGACTTCAGATGAGGGATTTAATGTCTCTGAGATTCAGTTGCCAGCAGTCACTAACTTGGGGGAAATTGTTGCCCTTCATAAGGCAGTTGAGAGAATTCCTTGAATTATTTCTGAAAATTTCTTTGTTTTTCTCTTTAGAGACAGGTAATATCTTACAAGGGCTTCCCTGGTGGCTCAAACAGTGAAGAATCTGTCTGCAATGCAAGAGACCTGGGTTTGATCCCTGGGTCAGGAAGATCCCCTGGAGAAAGGCATGGCTACCTACTCCAGTATTCTTGCCTGGAGAATCTCATGGACAGAGGAGCCTGGTGGGCTATAGTCCATGGGGTTGCGAAAGAGACACGACTGAGCGACTAAACACCAACATCAACACCAACACCAGCATCCCTACAAAGTGTTGTCAACCCACATAGGTTTCTGTGAATCACCTCTCATCTTTGGTTTCCCTGTGTTCATCTTCATGCTGACCTTCTAGAATGATGGGGCTTGAAAGAAGGGGAAAATGAAGGCACAGGTGAATTTTCTCCACCACAATTGGTGAACAGTAGGCCCCTCGATTTTTTTCCATCAGAGTCCCTTCTCAAAGAACACTGGTGAAACCCTCAAAGCCCTAGAGGTTCAAGTTCCAGTCTTTAGCCTTGATGACGAGTCTGGGGAAGGGACTGAGCTTTCCTTTTACTCTACTGTGGGACTGAGGAGCAATTCTAATTATTTGCTTATTTCTTAAGCCCTCTGCTTCCCCTCAAAGCTTCTCATGCTCACTTAAGATCTTTTCTAGGCCCTATATCTCTTTAAGTTGGAGTTTCAGTATCATAAGTGAATACTAATCAGGATTTCAATTAAGTATAAAGTTCTTCTTTTTTGTAGTCCAGTGGGTCTCAGACTGACCTGCAAAATTTATTTGTGGATATATTTCTTGTATAGTTTTAGTAGTGGCTACTCTGGGAATTACAGTAGATGTACTTATTTTTTCACAGTTGACTTATTTTATTTTTTAAGATTTTTTTGATGTAGATAATTTTAAAGTCTTTATTGAATTTGTTNTATATTTCTTGTATAGTTTTAGTAGTGGCTACTCTGGGAATTACAGTAGATGTACTTATTTTTTCACAGTTGACTTATTTTATTTTTTAAGATTTTTTTGATGTAGATAATTTTAAAGTCTTTATTGAATTTGTTGCAATATTATTTCTGTTTTACTTTTGTTTGTTTTTTGGCCAGGAGGCATGTGGGATCTTAGCTCCCCAACCAGGGATTCAACCTGCACCCCTTGCATTGGGAGGCAAAGTCTTAACCACTGGACTGTCAGGGAAGTCCCCACAGTCAACGCAGAATCACTATTTTACCACCTCAAATGGATTGTACAGATCTTCCCACCATATGAATTCCTTTACGTTTACTACTTTGCCTCCTAGTTTTNGTGGCGCAGTCGGTAAAGAATCCGCCTGCAATGCGGGAGACCTGGGTTCAATCCCTGGGTTGGGAAGATCCCCTGGAGGAGGGCATGGCAACCCACTTCAGGATTCTTGCCTAGAGAATCCCCAAGGACAGAGGAGCCTGGCGGGCTGCAGTTCATGGAGTCACAAAGAGTCAGACATGACCGAGCGGCTAAGCACAGCAAATAGCTGATACGCTTCACTGTGCAGCATAAATGAGCACAAGGTTGCAAAGCAGTTACACTCCAATAAAAAATAGCAACAACAANCAAGGACAGAGGAGCCTGGCGGGCTGCAGTTCATGGAGTCACAAAGAGTCAGACATGACCGAGCGGCTAAGCACAGCAAATAGCTGATACGCTTCACTGTGCAGCAGAAAGGAGCACAAGGTTGCAAAGCAGTTACACTCCAATAAAAAATAGCAACAAAAAAAACCCAAGATTAAACAGGACTGGCCAAGTCTAAGTTTTCCCACTAGCATTCTTCTACTTCTCACCCATTCGCTCTGCCCTCACCGAGTACACACGGACAGCCAAGTGCTAACAGCTGCTAAAGGTTGAAGGAAAAGATATGTAAGAACGACTATAAATTGAGAAAATTGTCTTTATTGGTGCAGTTTTTGAGTACATGGAGAAAACGGTCTCCATTTTTACTGCAGCCCAGACTCTGTCAGTCTAAGTCCTAGAGAGCCAGTCCCTCCAGGTCCAGCATTGGAGGATCCCTGATTATGCTCACTCTCCAGGTCCAGAAAGAAGCCAGCTGGTGGCAGTGCAGGACCTAGAACCCGGGCTTGAGCCACTCAACCCGCTTTCCACTCCACTTCCTTCTTGGGTTCAATCACGTTGTGGATCAAACCACACGCTTCCAAATACAACTAGCACGGAAGGGTCAGCTGACGTCACAGGTATGCTTGGCCCCACCCAGGCCCCTGATATCATGCCCCTGCCTCCAGATGCCTTGGGAACCTTCTCGAGCCAGTCAGTCATCAGGAAGCAGCCTGTAAGCCTGCGCATCTGATTTCCCTTCATACAGCAGCCAGGCAGGACAGTCACTGTCTGTCTGAGCTTCTAGGTTTGCGGAGTGATGTCCAGGGGTTCATAATCATTTTCTGGGTCTGGAGCCCTAGGACAGTCAGATGGAATCTATGAACCCCTTCTCAGAATCTTTCAGTGTGTAAAATAATCATACAGAATAAAGAGAAGACGCATCACACAGGAATCAAAATACTTAAATGTAAATGTCATACACTTACTGCTTTAAGAGAAAAAGTAAAAGTGTTAGTCACTTAGTTGTCTCTGACAATTGTGACTCTATGGACTATAGACTGACAGGCTCCTTTGTCCATGGAATTCTCCAGGCAAGAATACTGGAGTGGGTTGCCATGCCCCCTTTTCCAGGGGATGCTCCCGACCCAGGGATTGAACCTGGGTCTCCCACATTGTAGGCAGATTCTTTATCGTCTGAGCCGCTAGGGAAATGTATGAGACAGTCATACACAACCTGCTTTAACAAGGCATCCGACAGCAAGCCTAGCAGCACATCTAAACCTCGTCATCATTTCAAACTAATGACGAGCATCAGTGCTGACAGAGACTTGTGCAGCCATTATAAGGGGATATGAAGCTGCATGTGACAAATTCCCAGCTACTCACAGCAATGTCAGTCTGTACCTAATATCCTTAACTCAAGTAAATGCTATGTTTTGGGTAAATGTTGGGGCTTCCCAGGTGGTGCTAATGGTAAAGAACTTGCCTGCCAATGCAGAAGACGCCTGAGACAAGAGTTCAATCTCTGGGTCAGGAAGACCCCCTGGAGGGGGCATGGCCACCCATTAGAGTGTTCTTGCCTGGAGAATCCCCACGGACAGAGGAGCCTGGCGGGCTACCGTCCACGGGGTCACAGAGTCAGATGCAACTGAAGTGACTTAGCATGCACGCACCTAAATGTTGGTGAAAGTAAGTGCTATTTTCTGCCATCTGAGTTGATGAATCCTATTCACAAAACCTGCGAGGTTTAAGGATCCTTGATGCTGCCATGTAGCCCCAGGGGTCATCAGAGAGAAGGTATAGGGCAGCATAAGGAGCTGACCAGGAGTAGCAGGGAGACCCCATCCACAGTGAGGACAAGGGGGCACTTAAGGCTGGTGGCCCAGAACCATTCTACCCATCCCTCAAGCCCCAGATACAACCAATGGGCTTCTCCAGACCTCAGAGGCTCAAAGAAGACTCCCATCACATACAACACCCACATCTAAATTTGCACTGTCCTCCCCAGCACTGCAGCTTGCAGGGGGCCGAATGCCCACTGGAGATCTGATAAGAGCAGCAAATATAGCCTACTCAGGGGTGCTGGGCCCCGAGCACCTGGGAGTGAGGAGAAGGGAGCTGATTCCGTCTAGAGCTTCCAGGCGGGCTTCTCCCATCACCAGACCACTGGTCTCCCAGCACTCTCTCCCTACTCTGCAACTGCACATTCAGGCTTGATCCTGTGATTCTCTGTGGTCAGGGCTGCTTTCCCCACTAGACCAGAAGCCCTTGTGGCATCAGCTCCAGCCCAGGACATGACACCAAATCGGGAATGTCTGCTGAAGGAGATGCAGGAGAGAGGCAGCCAGAGATGGAGCCAGAGATGGAGCCTGGTGGGTCTCCTCTGGCCTCTGCTTCCCTTTAGGGCATCTTGACAGCTGGAGTGACTTACCCAAGCAGTCTCTGTTCATGAATACTAGTTTTTAATTACAAACTCTGTAAAAGGAAATTGATGTTCACCCAGGTTTGGGGGACTTGACTTGCTCTCTCTGCTTCTCTCTGAATCCCCGCCCCCAGGCTGCTTGGGGCACCTCCCCGGGGAGCTCCAGTCCACCCAGGCCTGCCCTGCTCTGCTCAGTTGTGTGGTCCCAGAGGGCAGGGGGGGCTAGNGCTGACAGAGACTTGTGCAGCCATTATAAGGGGATATGAAGCTGCATGTGACAAATTCCCAGCTACTCACAGCAATGTCAGTCTGTACCTAATATCCTTAACTCAAGTAAATGCTATGTTTTGGGTAAATGTTGGGGCTTCCCAGGTGGTGCTAATGGTAAAGAACTTGCCTGCCAATGCAGAAGACGCCTGAGACAAGAGTTCAATCTCTGGGTCAGGAAGACCCCCTGGAGGGGGCATGGCCACCCATTAGAGTGTTCTTGCCTGGAGAATCCCCACGGACAGAGGAGCCTGGCGGGCTACCGTCCACGGGGTCACAGAGTCAGATGCAACTGAAGTGACTTAGCATGCACGCACCTAAATGTTGGTGAAAGTAAGTGCTATTTTCTGCCATCTGAGTTGATGAATCCTATTCACAAAACCTGCGAGGTTTAAGGATCCTTGATGCTGCCATGTAGCCCCAGGGGTGATCAGAGAGAAGGTATAGGGCAGCATAAGGAGCTGACCAGGAGTAGCACGGAGACCCCATCCACAGTGAGGACAAGGGGGCACTTAAGGCTGGTGGCCCAGAACCATTCTACCCATCCCTCAAGCCCCAGATACAACCAATGGGCTTCTCCAGACCTCAGAGGCTCAAAGAAGACTCCCATCACATACAACACCCACATCTAAATTTGCACTGTCCTCCCCAGCACTGCAGCTTGCAGGGGGCCGAATGCCCACTGGAGATCTGATAAGAGCAGCAAATATAGCCTACTCAGGGGTGCTGGGCCCCGAGCACCTGGGAGTGAGGAGAAGGGAGCTGATTCCGTCTAGAGCTTCCAGGCGGGCTTCTCCCATCACCAGACCACTGGTCTCCCAGCACTCTCTCCCTACTCTGCAACTGCACATTCAGGCTTGATCCTGTGATTCTCTGTGGTCAGGGCTGCTTTCCCCACTAGACCAGAAGCCCTTGTGGCATCAGCTCCAGCCCAGGACATGACACTGAATCGGGAATGTCTGCTGAAGGAGATGCAGGAGAGAGGCAGCCAGAGATAGAGCTAGAGACGGAGCCTGGTGGGTCTCCTCTGGCCTCTGCTTCCCTTTGGGGCATCTTGACAGCTGGAGTGACTTACCCAAGCAGTCTCTGTTCATGAATACTAGTTTTTAATTATAAACTCTGTAAAAGGAAATTGATGTTCACCCAGATTTGGGTGACTTGACTTGCTCTCTCTGCTTCTCTCTGAATCCCCGCCCCCAGGCTGCTTGGGGCACCTCCCCGGGGAGATCCAGTCCACCCAGGCCTGCCCTGCTCTGCTTAGTTGTGTGGTCCCAGAGGGCAGGGGCTGCTCAGGCTGTTGTGTTTCCTGAAGCTCCCTTGGGGCAGGAAAGAGGCAGGTTAGACGCCCTGGGCTCTGGTATGCTGCTTCAGGGTTGGGCGAGTGGAACAGGAACACATCCCAAAGCCAGGGGGAAATCAATGCATTTTCCCCAGTCATTAGAGCAAGTCAACAGCCACGGGACCACTACCCACACCCATGAGAATGCGACAGCGTCACCAAGAAACGGACTGGACTGCAGTGTCGTTAAATGCCACGTTCGCATCTTCCCTGCTCTCCCTTATAGGCCTTCTTAAGAATGCAAACCCCTGTTCTATTCCTGAGAAGAAAACAGACAATGGTGTCGATAAGGATGCGGGGTCCCCCACCTCATAGAAATACACCACTAACTCAGGCCAGTGCCCAACATCCTGCCTGGGGCCTGGAGGCAGAGCAGTGGACAGGAAGACCTCCAGGTCACCCTAGAAAAGCAAGCAGCAAGGTTTTCCTGAGAATCAGGGAATCTCTTACACCCTATTTCTCCCAGCAAAGCAAAATGATACAGGTAAGAGAGAAGAAAACGCAGGTCTGAGGGTCTCATCTGCAGGGCTGTGGACAGCTCCCATGTAAGGACAAAGACAGCAATTTCACAATGTTGCTCCACCACCATCCAAAAGCCTAGGAGGACAGGGGTTCCCATTAGTTATTTAATCAGATGTATAAAAACTCTTCCCAAAAACGGTGGTGATTTAGTCACTAAGTCGTGTCCAACTCTTGCAACCCAATGAATTGTAGCCCACCCAGGCTTCTCCATCCATGGGAATTCCCAGCCAAGAATACTGGAATGGGTTGCCATTTCCTTCTCCAGGGGATTTTCCTAACCCAGGGATCAAACCCAGGTCTCAAGCATTGAAGGCAGTCTCCTGCATTGCAAGCAGATTCTTTGTGCAAGAAAGGGGTAATTACAAAGTCAGGTCAAGAAACAGTAGCCTCTGGTTTGAAGAGAGTGAGGCAGCATTTGATTTTCCCAGCCTGCCAGCTTTTCCCCTAAATGAGCCCCACTGGGAGGTCCCCATGTCCTATTACCCAGAGATCCCCTAGATGACTCCTTTTGACTCAGCACAATAATCTGGGTTGAATTGTCAGGTGTCAGGGCCACATGGCGAAGAGTCGGGTGTCAGAGACATCGTCTTGAGGGGAGGTGATTTCCTCTCCGTAGAGATAAAGGAGCTTGGTTATTCCTGGGTTCCCACCTGACACCAGGTCAGAGAGAAGGGCTCTGCCTCCTGAGTGAACCTGCAGGCCTCCAGGCTGGCACTCTGCCCTCCATGCCTGACACTGCCAAAAGCAGCCTGTAGACCTGCTAGAGAAGCCAGAGCATGCGGTGCAAAGGCAGCTTCTGCTAGGGGTCCTAGCTGCTAAGTCACTTCAGTCGTGTCCGACTCTGTGCAACCCCATAGACGGCAGCCCACCAGGCTCCCCTGTCCCTGGGATTCTCCAGGCAAGAACACTGGAGTGGGTTGCCATTTCCTTCTCCAATGCATGAAAGCGAAAAGTCAAAGTGAAGTCGCTCAGTCATGTCCGACTCTTTGCGACCCTATGGACTGCAGCCTACCAGGCTCCTCTGTCCATGGGATCTTCCAGGCAAAAGTACTGGAGTGGGGTGCCATTGCCTTCTCCAAGGGGTCCTGCCGCTTCTGCTGCTAAGTCACTTCAGTCGTGTCCAACTCTGTGTGACCCCATAGACGGCAGCCCACCAGGCTCCCCTGTCCCTGGGACTCTCCAGGCAAGAACACTGGAGTGGGTTGCCATTT
>SJYW01030017.1:1215515-1233191 GCA_006410735.1 Raphicerus campestris | reverse complement strand
CCAAGGTCATGAGGCTGACAGATGCCAGGACTGGGATGTGGACATCTGTGTTCAGACCCCAGCGTCCAACTCTGGGGCAGGTTGCTGTCTCCCAACTCAGCAGGGGCACAAGGCCCAGGCCTCCGCTGCCTAGGCCTCCCTGACTCCCTGGCACACAGCGAAGGTGCAGCCTCCCACAGTGGTGATGCCAAGAGCTACTTGCACCGCTCTCAAAACATGCCTCGAGAAACCTTCCAGCCAGAACCCAGTCAAAGGCACTAAGCAAGCTCTGGGTTTCCAAAGGTGAATCAGCATGCCCCACAGCAGGGGAGCCCCAGTCGGCCTTGAAAGAGCACACTGGCCCTATACTGGTGCAAAGAAAAAGACAAAAAGGAGCTCCTGATTTAAGAGTGTGGATAAGCAGCACAGGTCAGCACAGCCAGGGTCAGAGCTGGGTCACACACCATCCTGCCTGGGGACAGCAAAATGGATGAATGGCCTCTGGGGATGTCCCTTCCCCTTTGGGGATGGAGCTAATGTGAAACGTACAAAACAGGTATCTGATGAGAATGTCACCCCATCCTTCAGCAGGACACCCCTTTCTATAATCATGAGTATTTACTGAGCACCTACTGTGTGCCAGACACTGTGCTAGATGTTTTCACTGGCCTGTCTAACAATGGGGCATGTAAAACGACAATCCTGCAGAGTGTTTATGTGCAAATGAGGGAACTGAGGCTTGGGGAAGTCATTTATTCAACTAATGCTAGTTAAGCTCCTATATATGCCAGACCCTGTCCAAGGTGCTCGCGATACAGCAGTGAACTAAACAAGACCCCTGCCTTCATGGAGCTGGGAGATAAAAAATAAATCTACCATGCTATTTCAGGTGCTAAGTATAATGAAGAAAAGTGAAGCAGGGTCAAGGTACAGAATGATAGGGGTGGGGTTACTTTATCTAAGACAGTCAGGGAAGATGTCTGGAAGGAGGTAATATTCAAGCAGAGGTCTGAAGAGAGGGGCTGAGCATGTGCAGGTCTAGAGGAAGGGAGACTGAAGCAAAGATGACAATCCATGCAAAGGCCCTGAGGTAAGAGCGACAAAGATACAACTGAGATAACGCCAGCGGGCTGGAGCCAGCACCGGAGAGTGGGAGGGGCAGGAGGTGAGTTTGGAGGGGATGGCAAGGGCCAGCCATCTTTAAAGGATCATGTGGTACGAAGAAATGGATGGAAGAGAGTGAAGAAATGGATGGAAGGATGGATGGATGAAAAGATGTATGAATGGAAGGATGAATAGGTGAATGGAGGAACAGAGAGACAAATGCATAGATAAATGGATTTATCTGATCAGAGGTCAGAATACAGACAGCTTACAAGTTGATAAAATGTGTCTGATGTTCCATTCCCAAATATCCAATTCCCTGGGAGTCCCAGGCAAGGATTTTTCTTAATAATGTAAGTCTCCTAGACAGAAACTTCAATCCAATGCGCCACAGGCAAATCAGGTCTTCATTCCAAGGAAAGCATTACAAAGGCCATAAGATGGCAAGCCAGGAAGAAATGCCCTGCCTTCTATCTCTAACGTCTGTCTTTATCTCTAAGTCAGCTTCCAGATGGGCGCCCACCACCAGCACCACGGGCCCCATCAGCAGCTGGGATCCCAGAACTCTTCCTCAAGTCCTTGAGCAAGAAACTCTGGTTTGCCCACCAGAAGAAAAAGAAACAGCATGCCAGACACCAGAACAGAGCCAAAGGCTTCCTGCACATGGCCCGATGGCCAGGAACCCAGCCCAGCACAGCCATCGCACCGCAGACCCTTGGCCACCTGCCCAACCTCACCTCCAAGTCCTTCTCCAGCTCCAGCCCAGCCTCCATCAGGTTGTGCTCAAACTCCTCTCGCTGCTCCTTCCTCTCCTCCTCCAGGGCATCGAGCGGCCCCAGCTCTATGTCTCCGGGAGCCCCTCCCTGGGGGTCCTTGCCCGTCTCCCCATTGGAGACGATAGCCAGAGAGTGGCCCGCGGAGCCGTGGCCGGGATGCGCGCCGCGTTTCCGGTAGTGGTAGGCGAGCACGTAGTCCACCTTCCTCTGGTTGTCATGGAAGTGCATGCGGCTCACGCGGGCCTCCGAGGACACCGGCTCGCTGGCCTCCAGGTAGTTGTTGATGACCTGGCCAGAGAAGAGGGGACGCGGAGAGGAGATATCCAGTGAGGGAGGCGCCAGAGGCGCGGGAGGCTGACCTGGCACTCTGGGACCCAAGAGGGGGAGGAGGAGGCCAGGCCCTCAGCGCGAAAGGACAGAGAGGCCCGAGCTCATCGGCCACGGCCGCCACTCCTCCGCCCCAGCCCCGGGTCCAGCCCCAGCCCACAGACGCAGCACACACGCACGCTCAAGCACGCAGATGCACATGCAGCGTGAACCCCGCGCATCCCACCACCCGCCTCCCTCCGCGCACCAAGCCCCATTGCAGCACACGCGCACAAGTCGAGCGCTCGGCGTCACACCGGCACACACTGCATACCTGCGTCACCCACGCGCTCTGACACGAAGGGCCCCCTGCATGCACCACGACACCCCTACCGCCTTGCAGAGCTGAAGGCCTGCCTGCACACACGCCGTACTCACCGGCAGGTTCTCTGGATCCATTGCAACAAAGGCCGATTTCTAGCCGCCTGGCCCACCCCACTCCCACCCCACGGGGGATTCACTGTCCACTCTGCGCCTCACAGCGCCACATCCTCCTCTACCCGCTCTCCGTCCTCCCCAGCCACTGGCGAGGATCCTGCCAGAGAGGCTGCGGTCCACTCCCGTCTGCTCCTGGAGGCGATGGGAGGTTGAGAAGAGGAGAAGAAAGAACTAGGTGGAGCCGGGGGAGGGACCTGCCTCCCGCTTTGGGTGTTTCCCTGTTTATTACCGGTTTGATACCCAGCTGCCTCCGCAGCCACCTGAGAGGTCACCTGGGCAACCAGATGAAGCGCCAGGCACAGGGGAGAGCCTCAGAGGCGCCCCAGCTGAGGTCTGAGGAGGGCCAGGGAGCCTGCAGGCCAGGGGCGGGGCCACCCGGCCTCTTACACCTCTGTCTTCCCCATCCTTCTCTGACCAGGGGACCCAGTACTATTGGGACAGTGTGCCATCCCGTCTTGGAGAGACAGGAGATGAAGGGATCCTAACAGAAACCCCGCCCCCACACACAAACCAAAACACACACCCCGTACCCCCAAGTGGAGGGCGCCCCACAGGCCTGCCCATCCACATGCCCCAGTACTCACAGAGCTGTTGTGGGGGCTCCCTCCGCTGGACGCCTGGTTGGAACCTTGGGGGACACTGCCCTGCAGGCCCTGGGCTGGGGGACCCGGCACCTGGAGGCATTGCTGTCCGTGTTTGGGGCCCTGACCCCCTCTGACCACTGCCCGCGGGCTCAGCCGGCGTGGGGAGCCAGAGAGCAGGGGGATGTCTGTGAAAGACAAGGACACAGAGGGACAGCAGCTTCAGGGGATGGGAAAGCATGGACACAGGACCCAGAGCAGCTGAGGTGCCGAGCCTGGGACCCCAGGGCAGCCCTGAGAACACACCACACCTCCCCACAGCTGCCCACCGCCCCCACCAGCCAGTCCTCATAGGCTTAGTTAGCCAGGCCTACGTGGGCCATAGGGGAGGGGGTGGGGTGTTCCCATCTCTCTCTCTCTCTCTCTCTCTCTCTCTCTCTCACACACACACACACACACACACACACACACACACGGAGCTTAGAGCCACCAGCAGTAGCTCCTTCTGATGATGACTGTCATAATTTCTTACAGTTCCAGACACGAGGAGGGCAATTGCCTGGAGGTAGGGTGGGTGGGCACTTCTGGAGAGACACCCTGAATTAACGCCAAAGGTTTAGTCTTTAGGGTCCCTCCCAGGGCAGCAAGAGAAGGGAGCACCCTGGCAGCCCCCACACTCCTGAAGAAGACAGACAAAGAGTGGGCTCAGGGCAAGGGTGACCTCTGACCCAAGGGCCACCTCCGGGGCCCTTGAGGGGTCTCCACACCCCTGCTGCCCCCACCATGGCCTCAGAGCTGCCCAGTCTCTCCCTCCCCCCAAACCCCAGAGCAGCCTTTCAGGGCACCCGGATGACACCTTGGCCCTGCCCGAACTGACTCTGAGGTCTCTGAGCCTGCTTCTTCAACTGTAAAAGGAGGAGACTCCCCCAAACTTGCAGGATTGTAGTGAAAATGAGAATGAGAGATACACATACAACGCACCTGGACAGTCATTAGCCTGCAGGTATGCAATAAACAGTGGTTATGATCATTGTTCTTATTCTTTTCATTTTAAACTTCTTGTGAGCAGAAATCACACTTTATACATCCAGTCGGTAAAGAATCTGCCTGCAGTGCAGGATACCTGGACTCATTCCCTGGGTCAGAAAGATCCCCTGGAGATGGGAATGACAACCTACTCCAGTATTCTTGCCTGGAAAATCCTATGGCCAGAGGAGCCTGGCAGGCTACAGCCCATGGGATCGCAAGAGTCGGACTTAAAGACTAAACGGACAGAGTTAAACATTAAACGTTAAACTTAACAGACGAGTTAACGACTAAACCACAACCTAGCCCTTAGCGCCTGCTGAATGAAGGAACGAATGAATGGGCCAAAGGCAGCTCTTCCCAGTATCTTAGAGCTTCTGGTCAGTTGCTGGGTTGAGCAGCAGCCCTGTACATGTGCCCAGCTCTCTGCTGGGCAGTTTCAGGAGGACTGGAACTTGGGTCCCTGCGCTTGAGAAATGTATCACATCATCACTTTGTGAAGATGCTGATGATGTGCAGGAAACACAGCAAGTCAGCAGGTAAAGATTCCATAACTTGTTTCTAGACTGTGGGCTCTGGACTATATTGAGGGAACCAGAAAGGTGGGAAGTCAAAGTAGCTTCAGGAAGGGTAATAAGCCTGAATCTGAGTCTTGAAGCCTCTGGAAGGCAGGGGACAGAACCAAGGGGCAGGAGTGGGAATGCATGCTGGTGGGGCGATAGGGACCTCCAGTTTAGGATATCAGGGGAGGGGCTTCTGTCCTCAGTTCCCAGTCTTGCTCATCCCTCTCCCCTTGTGCATTTCTGCCCAGATCAGAACCGAGAGCAAGACTGTGCACCCCAGGGTGTGTGTCTAAACACACCCTGAAAACCTCCATGTATGTCTAAACAACCGGAGACCATCCTGATGAGTCCCTGGGCAGGTGATACAGCGATGCTCACTCAAGGTCCATACTTCCTTGACAGCATTCAAGGAATGAATTCACACCAGTGACCCTGGTAGCTCAGATTAAGAGGCAGCCCAAAGCTTTAGTCACACCACTGTCTGGGAGCCACCGTCCCCTAAAGGAGCCACTGGGGCTTTGAGGCTGGCCTCCAGGGCCCCACTGGCCACCCTGGCCACCCCCTCTGCTGGCCCTCTGATATATGGATCACCAGTGCCCGGGGTCCTGCTTTCCTGCCTGCCTTCTCCCATAGTCAGCAATTAGAGAGCAGCGTGTAATTCAGCCGTTCCAGCCCCAGAAAGACATTCCAGGAAATAATGGCATTTTAGAGAGCTCTCTTGGGCTTCCCTGTTGGCTTAGACNCTACGGTAGAGCCAGGGAGCTGTGTTCAATATTCTGTGATAAACCACAACGGAAAAGAATACAAAAAAGAACAGGTATGTATACAAATAAATGAATCACTTTGTTGTACATCTGAAACTAACACAACACTGTAAATCAACTATACTTCAAAAATAAAATAAAACAATAAGAAGCATTTGAATCTGTTGGCTAGCTACTGTCACCCCAGTTCACCATTCATTCATTCACACATTCAAAACCATTTAATAATCATTTACCACACACTTTGTCATGTCCTGAATGCTGAAACTTGAAGATCTCAGGGTATACTTGGGGAGACAAATGGTCTAAATCTGTAACTTTAATATATAATAAGGGTACTAAATCACAGAAAACTTACCATTTTTGATAGGCCCCTATGACAGAGACTTGGGCTTCCCTGGTGGCTCAGACAGTAAAGAATCCACCTGCAATGAAGGAGACCCGGGTTCGATCCCTGGGTCAGGAAGATCCCCTGGTGAAGGAAATGGCAACCCACTCCAGTATTCTTGCCTGGAGAATTCCATGGATAGAAGAGCCTGGCAGGCTACAGTCCATGGGGTCGCAAAGAGTCGGACACGTCTGAGCAACTAACACTTCACTTCATGAAACAGACTACAAGCTGCTTACCAAAATCCATGTTCTCCGCTTCTCCCTGAACACACAGCTAGACCATATTTCCGAGCCTCCCTGATGTGGCCACGAGACTGAATTCCAGCCAGAGGAATGCGAGCAGAGTGTTATGTGCTATTTCTAGGTCTGACCCATCAAAACCTTCCATGACTGCTCCTGCGCACTCTTTCCCTGCTCCCTGATAACTGCAGTGGCAACCCCCGGGGCCACCTCGGAAGCCACGGATGAAGTTGGCTGAGCCCCCATCATCCCGGGCCCCTGAAAAGCTTTGGGGGAAAGAGCCACCCTACCAACTTGTCCACCCACCCAGCCCTAGCTCTTAGCAAGCAGTGCACTCTTGTTATGCTTTACTCCTTATTTTTCAGTCTGTTCATTAGAGCAGCTAGCCGAGCATAAGGTGCCTCCACTATCAATGTGGATAATAATAAATAACTTCACTTACTAGGGCTTCCCTGGTGGTTCAGACGTTAAAGAATTTGTCTGCAATTCAGGAGACCCGGGTTCAATCCCTGAGTCAGGAATATCCCCTGGAGGAGGAACTGGCAACCCACTCCAGTATTCTTGTCTGGAGAATTCCAAGGACAGAGGAGTCTAGTGAGCTATAATCCATGGGCTCACAAAGAGTTGGACACGCCTGAAGGACTAACGCTTGCTTACACAGGCAGTAATTCACAGATGCCATCCATACTTGTACTACAGAGACTTGTTCAAACTTCTCCCCAGTTGACAATGTAACTCCCTCGTGCCTGCACACTCCAGGTTGGGGGAGATGCTCAGAGGTAGGGACTGGACGTCATCTCTGGCCCTCACTGCGGCCTGGCACACAGTAGGTGCTCAAGGAAAGAGTGGATACAAAATCGAGATGCAGAAAAGAAGAGCAGAGAGGGATTTCTGGTCAGTCATCTCTTCTGTGCTTTGTGGTGTGGAATTTTGGAGCTTAGCGGGAGTGAAAAAATTGAGAGGATTTGTCACCAGCAGAACCGCATTTTAAGGAATGAAAAGAATGGATGTATGTGCATGTGTAACCGAATCACTTTGCTGTTCACCTGAAACTAACGCAGCATCGTAAATAACGCCACTCCAATATAAAATAAAAATTTCATTAAAAAAAATAAATGCTAAAGGACGTTCTTCACGATGAAGGGAAGTGACAAGGGATAGGCACAGGGTAAGACTTGCTCCTGACGAGAGAGTCTTGTATTCCTTTCTCACAAAGGTGAGGAAAAGAGGTTGTAAGTCATTGGTCAAAATGGACCATTAGCCACTGCATTTTCTACATGCTACAAGCCCCTGTGCGTCGATGCTCAGTCTCTCAGTCATGTCCAGCCCTTTGCGACCATGTGGACTTTAGCCACCAGGCTCCCCTGTCCATGGGATTTTGCAGGCAAGAATACTGGAGTGGGTTGCCATTTCCTATTCCAAGGGATCTTCCCAGCCCTGGGACTGAACCTGCATCTCCTACATTGGCAGGTGGATTCTTTACCACTGAGCTACCTGGGAAGCCCATAGGCCACTATTTTTCAAGTTAGAGGTTGGTTATCTAATGATTTGAAAGATAGTCGGTTATCTAATGGTTTGAAAACAGCATGTTGTGTTTTTTTTTCAGTATAATAGAGTAGAATGGACCAGAAAATTACAAAACAGAAACATCTCTTTTAAAAAAAAGACAGACACAATAAAATAAACGCCCACATGAAAAATAATACCCTTTCTAAAAAGCTACTAATGAAACTACAGCTCATCATGCTGGGCAATGTCTTATATGTCACACAAATACCACTGTGACATTCTTCTTAAAGTTTAATGTTGATGAGCTAGTCTCATTTTCTTAGGCCCATGTAACTTATTATCTCTTTTCTGATCTGCCTGTCAGGAGGTTCATAGGTAAGTTTTTGCTCAGTTACAGTACCTATTCTTACCTAGGTTTGGCTGATATAATAATATGTTCCCAATCTTCCATTCTTTGGCATTTGCTCATTTTCCCTTAAGTTTATGGTATCTAGGTTTTCCTTTCTTGTAATTTGTTTGAAGGTTAATAAATAAGAAATAGAAGTAGTTACTGATATAGGAAAAAAAATGAATTAAAAAGGAGTTAGGGTCAAGAATCATTACCAAAATATTAAAAACCGGTATTTTTTTCTATTTAATTACTTTCAACGGGCACGTATCATTATTTTTAAATTCTGAAAGCTATTTTTAATTAGTTTATGATGAATAGCAAGCATCAGTGATTGCTAGAAAAGTGTGAGTTTTCCCATTTTTCTAGAAATCAGTGAACCAGTCAGAAGATGTGAGGGTGGGCCTGCCCTGGGGGTCCAGTGGTTAAGCCTCTGAGTTCCCACTGCACAGGGAACAGGTTCGGTGCCTGGTCGGGATCATAGAATAAATAAAAATACTCTACAAAATAAAAGGAAATTAAAAAAAAAAAAAAGAAGATGCAAGGGGGGCATGCTTTGTATTTGCTATACAGTGGGGGGAGGATCTCACCCGGCTCCTCGAAAGAACTGTCATCTTTTTGTAGTTTCAGCACAAGTTAATATAGATGGAGAACTGTCAGCCAGATGGACTTATAAATTATTTGCTTAGAGTTTCTGGAGGGAGGGGAGGGTTGTCCGTAGGAGCCAAAGAAAGACTTCTAGTACATCCTGAAATGTATTAATACTATGAAGTGTGAAAGTATTATTTGCTTCAGTCATGTCCGACTCTATGCAACCCCACGGACTGTAGCCTGCCAGTCTCCACTGTCCATGGGATTTCCCAGGCAAGAATACTGGAGTGGGTTGCCATTCCCTTCACCAGAGGATCTTCCCAACCCAGGAATCGAACCCAGGTCTTCGGCACTCCAGGCGGATTCTTTACAGTCTGGGCCACCAGGGAGACTGTGAAGTATGGATGTGGTTAATTTCATTGGTGTGGTCTGAACAAGTCTGTTCTTGACCCCAACTCCTCCTTTCGTGTCCAACAGTGAGTGCAGTGGTGACCTAGGGCACCAAGAGTAGCGAATGTAAGGTCCTGACGGTCCAGTGTGCGCGTGCCCTGTTGATCCTTGCAGCTCCAGCACTGAGCGCTGGCTCACAAGTGTGCTCTGAGCTGGTGTGTGCTGCCCCCACAGGTGCGTGGTGTGCAGATCCATGGAAGTGATCGTGAGCTGGGATTACCAGAATCCATCAGACACTGGGCAAGTTCTCTGCAGGCAGTGGGTCAGGCTCCCATGTGCCTATAAACCATCAACGTGGAATTCAGGCAACCAGTGCTCACTAAAGCATGTCCCCAGTGTGAACCACAGTGGCACGTTGTCACAGGAGTTCAGTGACGAAACTGGCCTTCTTAGGTTTATCCCACTAAACAAACTAACCCGGTTGACTCCAGACTGGAAGTCATGTCAAGGCAAGGCTTGCCTGGAATATGACCACACCATCAACTACCAGCCTTGCAAAATGAATATCTCCCTAAAGGCCCCACTTCCACCCACACTTCCACCCACCCCTCCCTTGCCAACATCTACACTTCCCTTCTAATGGTTTCTGAAGAACAGAATGAGAGCAACAAGGTGAGATGGTAGGGAAGTGAGTTGGAATTCCAACTTTATCCTTCACTGATGAGTCACTGGTGAACCCAATGTAACAGGGGTATTTCCTAACCTCTCTGAACCTCAAGTTCCTCTTCAATGACATGGATTTCATATTGACCCCAAGGCTGCTGGGAAGTGAAGTGCGGTATCTGTATGCACAGTGTCTAAATATGTCTCCCCTTTCTCTTTGAAAGTCAAAAACATACAGCCTGAGCCCCAAGACTCCATGTGATCTGGCTCACCCTCTCCCTCACCCTCCAGGCCCCGGGTTTCCCCCATGACTTTTTGGACAGCTCAAGCACATGGCTGCCCCAGGCTCTTTCGTCTCTACTACTGTTGCCTGAGGGCTTCCCTGGTGGCTCAGCAATAAAGAATCTGCCTGCAATGCAGGAGCCGCAGGAGACACGGGTGGTTCAATCCTGGGTCAGGAAGATCTCCTGGAGGAAGGCATGGCAACTCACTCCAGTATTCTTGCCCAAAGAATACCATGGACAGCAGAGCCTGGCAGGTTATGATCCATAAGGTCTCAAGGAGTCGGACACAGCTGAAGCAACTTAGCACACACGCATGCCGTTGCTTGATCATTCTCCAGGCATCCACGTGGCTGGTTCTTCTTGAAGGCAATACTTTTTCAAACTCCTCCCCGCCAGCAACCTGATCACAAACACGGACGGATTCTACTTTGTAGCTAGAGGCCAGATGCTCATCTCCAGTGGCCAAGTTTTTGTTCTTCATGTGCTCTAGGAACGCCAGGCTGCTCTCAGCCAGCTGAAGGGTCCACGAGATGGGTAGATTAACAGGAAATCGGGTCCTCATTAGAGAAAATGAAACACAAGCTCCACTACAGCTCTCAGTGTCTCTGGCCCCCCACCCGTCCCGCCCCACAGTGGAAGTGGGCAGAGAAGGGACAGAGAAACTGGACCAGACAGAGCCTGAGGCTGGTGTTTGGAACCCACCTCCCTGCTCACACAGCCTATTCCATCAGCCAGCAAAGAGGCCCAGGGCCCACCTAGAAGCAATTCAGAGAGCAGCACAGGTGCCCAGAAAGGACCTGCTTAGGCTCCTGGCTCCCAAAATGATGGCGTGTGGCAAGCCACAGTGAAGGGGCAATTGGGCCCTGGATGCCCAGCAGCTGGGGCAGGTTTCTAATGTCCGATCACAAGAGCAAAGTCCAGACAAGTTGTCTTGTCACCCTCTGGAGGAGCCCCCTCTTGTCTAAGATCCTCCCTCACCTGCCACCTGCCTTTCGGGCTGAGATTTAACCTTGCTTGGCAGGAACTTCTGCCCTAGACCGGCATTCACACGGTCCCAGAGCTTCTCTCCACACGTGCTCAAGCAGTTCCAGACTCACACCTGCCTTCCAGTCCCCTGTGCCACTGTTCATGCCAGTGAAGTGAGCACCTTCCCCAGGCCCTGCCACTCCATGCCTCTTTCATGAACCATTGGAAACAAGACTCCAAACAGAATCCCCTTCTGGGCAGGGTCAACCCCACCAGACACACGTGTGTATTCAGTATCACCTGAAGAGGCAGAAGGGTCATGCCCTGCTCCCCTAAACGCTGCCTCAATTAGCTTTTCCTCTTAAATAAGCTCCTGGAGAAAGACACACCTGTGCTTCCCACGGTGTGAATGCCCTTCCTGGGGTGGATAAGGGCTGGGGGAGAGTTCCTGAAATTGTAAGGATGCTCCAAGAGGCTGAAGTCAAGTTGCAGGGGGTGACTCTGAACCTCTGTCCTCAGCAGACTGCTTCTGAATTAAACCTCGGTTGTTTGCTCATCCATTCAGATGTGCTAAATACCCCTTGACTTGTAATAAGGAGAAGATAAAGAGATTGGAATTGGTAATTCACCAACAAAAAGCTGCTGCACCAATCCCCTGACTCTTGTCCTGCCTCTTTTCTCCTTGATAAGACATGAGTGTCCTGGAAACTGCTCAGATGTCCCTCGCCTTCCGAGGGCAAGAGCCACCCCAGGATGAGAAGTTGCTGGTCTGGGTGCCCCAGCATCTGGGGGCACCCATTGCTCCACAGACAAGCGTGGGACCCCTGAGCTTGGAGTCCCAGGACAGGGCGGTCTTGGGCTGAACAAAGGGCTTTCATGTCAGGGATCACAGACTGAAATGATGTCCGCCTGTCTAGCCAGCAGACAGGGATCCGCTCCGCGAAGCCCCCTCCAGGTTCACCCAGGGTCACCGACCTCTCCTTCACTCTCAGCCCCTTCTCCGTCCTACAAGGTTCTTGATGCTCAAGACCAGGTCCATGCAAGGGAGACTCACCATGCAGCCCCGGGGTGGTGGCCATGGAGCGGGCGCACCAGACGCGAAAACCCTACCGTCCCGCGGCTGCGCTGGCGTCTGCACTGGCTTATTCAGCCGCCGGGCTAATTCCATCTCGGCTCAGCTCCGTCTGGACGTGCCCGCCCCTGCCTGCTGCTGCTGTCTCCTCCCCCATCCCTCGCTGGGCCACCCGGCCTCCTTCGGCTGCTGCACTCTGGGCGCACCGGCCGCTAGTCGCGCCACGTGGAGGAAGAAGCGCGTTCCCGCCGGCGGGTTGAGTCTGGGTCACGCTCGGGTTAATGAAGCTGAGGGGCCAGACCGTAAAACTGCGGCTCTCCCTGCCCCGGGCGCTGCCTCCTAACCTGGTTCGGGTGTGAGCATTCAGCCGGATTATCTCTTGAACCGTCTGCCTGATTAGTTTCCAATTCCGCCCAGAAACCTTGCTTCCCGCCGCCCTGTCGCTGATCGCCTGGGTGGGGGGTGGGTGCTTCCCCGCACACCTGCCTGCACTCTACCCGCCACCAACTGTCCCCCACCTTTCTGGAGATTAAAAGGAGCAGAAGTGGAGGAATCTCGCCCCAGGGACAGGAAGAGGGGCTGCAAGTGGTAAGGGGAGGGGCAGGTTTTAGAAAAGCTTCCCAGGGAGACTGTGGGACCAGTTGAGGAAACAGATGTTGAAAGCTCTATCCTAGGAAAAAAGCTCCATCTCTCTGCAATGGCTTTGGTACCTAGCCATGGGCAGGGGGATGGAAAANGGCCTCCCCCACATCCTCTGCTGTAGCTCCTCCCTGAGGTACCTAGGTAACAATATTCAATGCACATTTTCTGAGCTGTTTTGCAAATGTGAAAACTCCCCACCAAACAGAAGAAGTTCACCACTTGCTGACCATGAGCACACAGCCCCAGGCCTTCTGGGGCCTAAGGACTGCTCACATTCACCCTTATGACACCACCTGCTCCTTCGCTCAGCCCATCGGAGAACTGTGTGCAAGCTGATCACATACCTTGTGACCCCCTCCCTCACCTGGCTTTTAGAAATACTTTGCCGAAACCCTTAGGAGATCTTGGNACACCACCTGCTCCTTCGCTCAGCCCATCGGAGAACTGTGTGCAAGCTGATCACATACCTTGTGACCCCCTCCCTCACCTGGCTTTTAGAAATACTTTGCCGAAACCCTTAGGAGATCTTGGGGATTTTTAGGGCAAGAGCAGCCTGTCTCCTTACGCAGCCCTGCAATAAACCTTTCTCTGCCTCAAACTCCGATGTTTCAGTTTATTTGGCCTCCCTGTGCACTGGGCACGTGAACTTGTGCTAACAATAATAGCTTTAAGCCAGCAAGAAGAATTCAACCCACTATTCCCCCGGTAGACTGTGGTTCCCTTTCTCTAGAGTCTGATCAGTCTTCACTGTGCAAGGATAGAGCATCCCCAAGTACACAGGTGCCACTAAAAAAAAGAATTAAAACTGAATTGGGGAAGGGTTCCAACTCCCAGTTAGACCTCAAATTATAAACACAGCTCGACTTCTGTACTTCAAATTATAAACCTGGTCTGAAAAATCACCAACCTACGTGGAAACACGATGTTACACTAACACTAGGACCATCTCAGAAAGTTCAGAACACATGTCTGGACTAGATTTAGGCTGAGATGCCTGAAAAGGGAAAAGACAGGGAAAAAAACCAAGCCCTGTTTTCTAGACTATTAATCCACTTCTCTGCTTTAACCGACTCCCCAGCCCTCTGGCCTCAAGACCACAGGGCTGAGATGACCATCAGCTGAGAACTGGTCACGGAAGGATGACAGAGTGATGCTCACCTCATGCCTTTTTCCGTTCCCCAGCCCCACTCCCCTCCTGGCCCTTCCCCTCTGGCCTTGAACCACAGGTTCCTAAAGGGACTGTCTTGCCCGTTCCTGGGATCCCCGTCCCTACCGCCCCCGTGTCGCTCCCCCTTACCGGCCGGCAGCTGTCCGCGCAGGGTTTCTGGGAGCACTGGGCCACACGCAGGCCCATCACAGCATCCTCCAGATCCGTGCAGGTGCAGGTATCACAGCCCTCCTCCCAGAACTGGCCCACAGGGTAGATGGTGCCTCGGTGGACGCACACCTGTAGATGCGAGGTTTCCGTGAGTGAATTCACTCGGTTCATCTAAATAAGAGGTGAGTGGGCATCTGCTGGGATCTTCCTTGGTGGCTCAGATGGTAAAGCGTCTGCCTATAATGCCAGCAGACTCAGGTTCAATCCCTGTATCAGGAAGATCCCCTGGAGAAGGAAATGGCAACCCACTCCAGTACTCTTACCTGGAAAATCCCACAGACGGAGGATCTGCGTGTTGGAAGCTACCCTAGGTGCTGAGACCACAGCAGTTAGTGAATCAGCATGGTCTCTGGCCACACTAGAGTCGGGCCTTTTCTCACCCCTGCCCATCTAACTTAGGAAAGCCCACCCCTGGACTGGCCCCCTGTGAGTCTTTCATGGCCCCAGGTGGGGATGTAATACACTGGCTGACCTGACTCACTATCACCGCTACCTTCGCTGCATTAAACTCCTTCCTGTGTCCCTTGGAAAGCTGTACCCTACTTCTCAGACCTAGTGATGTCCTTGGACTTGGAACCCACCCATGAATAGCCCTCTGTCCCGTGAGGAGTGGCTGAAACTGAAGGACGGGTGGGCAGGGGCTATGAATGAGTGCTTCCTTGAGGCCCGCAAAGGACAAGGAATGAATCAAACAAAGGCTCGGGCACAGAGTGTGAGCTGTGTTTGAGACACAATGATCCTGTTTGGAAGAACTGTAGACTCTGGAAGGAGCGTGGGACATGAGATCTCAGCAGGTGGTTAGGAGTAGAACGGTTAAGCCTGGGGTGCATGTGACACACAGGCTCAGACTTTATTTTCTCAGCATGAGATGCTCAAGGAAACTCTTTGATCATGAGGCTTAAAGACAGGTTTTAAATGACCCCATGTGTGTCCTCCAAAGCTCCAAACAGGTGCCTATGTTCACTCACATCATAACAGTACAAAGAGGTTAAAACCATTTTCCTAAACTTGCTCTAAAGAGTCTGCCTGCAACCCAGGAGACCCGGGTTTGATCCCTGGGTCAGGAAAGATCCCCTGGAGAAGGGAATGGCAACCCACTCCAGTATCCTTGCCTGGAGAATCCCATGGACAGAGGAGCCTGGGGTCACAAAGAGTCAGACGTGACTGAGCTATACCCACTCAGTCTTCCAGTTTCTGTACAAGGAGCTCTTTAAAGGCAAGACCTTATCTCACACCACGTTTGTAACCTCAGCACGCAGCCCTGCTGAGACACGGTAGTCTCTGAGTACCCCCTGAGATAACGAGAATCAGGCTAAGAGAGGATGCTGACACCGCCCCCTGCCCCAGGCCATACGGCACTGATCCAGGCAGGAAGGCACATCTTCCATGAGAAGCCTCCGCCCCAGGCCACACGGCACTGATCCAGGCAGGAAGGCACGTCTTCCATGAGAAGCATGCATCTGGCCATCCTCCCAGCCAGAGCCAAGCAGCCTCACCTTGTCGGGGAGGCAGGTGGTGGTGGTGCAGCCGCAGTCGTTGGTGACGGTGGAGGCCAGGTACCCCAGCGGGCAGCTCACCGTGGAGTTGGCACAGTTGCAAGCGCACTCGTACTCATCACAGCACCGGGTCTTCCGAAGGGCGGGCATCCGGTGTGGGGGGCAGGAGGGCGGGGACTCCCTCGGGCATTCTTCCTTTCTGCAGGCTGAGGGGCAGCACAAAGTGGTGCCCTGGTCCTGCCATGCTGAGCCCTGCCCTCAGCCCGAGCTCCTCAGCATTCAGCTAGGATGCAAGGTCCCTGGGAACTCTAGCCCCACTGAAGTCAGAAACACACGTGAGCCCCACTCAGGAGCCCTGGGACAGTAAATCACACCCCAAAGCAGTTAATTAGTCTGCAGGAGAGTAAAGACACTAATCCAAAGGGGAAATGTGATGTTATTTTAACAGAGAGGAAGAGAAGGCTGCTGGGTGTCCAGTCCATCACCCTTCTAGGCACCTCTGGAAGGGGTGGGGTTCTTTCACCTGCAGATACTCAGAGAGGACAGATGCAGAATCTCTAAGACCCAGGTACCCCAGGCACACAAGTGCTGGTTAGCATTTTTACAAGCTGGTAGCTTATGAGCTCTTATTCCCATCTCAGCACCTGGAGTAATAAGTACCCTACAGTTCTAGGTCCTTCGACAACGATGAATGAAAAATGACAGCAAAGCCACAGTGTCATTTCATCAAGGCCAAACCCTACCCCATGTCTTTGCCTGTCCCCAGCTTCTTCCAGATGAAAAGTGTTCTCTCACCCTCAAGGGTTACCATCTATGAACTGAAGTGAGATTCCAAATCAACAGGACAGTAAGTAGGTATTGACTTTAGGTGGGTATACTCAGTAGCTTAACACAGAATGTGATTTCTTAACATGTCCAGGACTTTCTTGAGTCCAATCCTAGGCTTAAATTGGTAGAACTTAGAATTTAAATAGATAAACATACAGGAAGTGAAAAATCTATAAATTTGTTTGGGAATAAGCTCCAATACTTTGGCCACCTGATGTGAGGAGCCATTGGAAAAGACCCTGATGCTGGGAAAGACTGAAGGCAGGAGGAGAAGGGGACAACAGAGGACGAGATGGTTTGACAGGATCACCAACTCAATGGACGTGAATTTGAGCAAACTCTGGGAGACAGAGAAGGACAGAGGAGCCTGGGGTGCCGCAGTCCATGGAGTCACCAAGAGCCAGACACGACAGCAACCGGACAACAACAAAGATCCAGGGACGAGGACGGGCCAAGGGCACATTCCTTCCCCTCCATGGTTTATGGGAGGATGGGAGCAAATAAAGATGAGATAGGGAGGCTTCTGCATCTCAGGTCCAACTGCCTCCTAATAAACCCAAGAGGGGGATGCCTGCAGCTGTGCCCACGCCTGCTCCCCCATCACAGCCTGTGGCTGGGAGGAGTCTTAGCGGATTCAGTCCAAGTGTGACCTTGACCCTTCTGTTCCAGACACACCCCAAGCGCAGACTCAGCCCCCTAAAATACAGGACACCGTCCCAGGCCAGGGGACAGTGACTGCATGGCTCCCTCCTCACCCCCAAAGGGAGGACTCACCACAGGTGAAGTTGGGTCTGCACTCCCCAGGATTCGATAGCACCGGCTGGAGGCCGTCTTCGCAGTGAGGCACCGGGGGCACGTCGCAGCTCACCAGGTCACACACTGAGGGCCAGAGGAGGGATGCACCCTCAGGGTCCAGCAAGGCCACTCTTGTGCTAGTGAGTGGTTCCCTACATTTCTACCCATGAGACCTCCACTGTTTACATACATGATGGCAATGAGATAAAGGGAGAGCTAGAGATGGAGACAGAGGGAGAGCTGGAGATGAAGATAGAGATGGAGATGCAGGCAGAGATGGAGATGCAGGCAGAGATGCAGGAAGAGACAGAGGGGCAGGCAGAGATGGAGATGCAGGCAGAGACGGAGCTGCAGGCAGAGACGGAGGTGCAGGCAGAGACGGAGGTGCAGGCAGAGATGGAGATGCAGGCAGAGATGGAGGCAGAGATGGAGATGCAGGCAGAGATG
>SJYW01030017.1:1149954-1172601 GCA_006410735.1 Raphicerus campestris | reverse complement strand
AACTTATATGCAGAGTACATCATGAGAAACACTGGGCTGGAAGAAACACAAGCTGGAATCAAGATTGCTGGAAGAAATATCAATAACCTAGGATATGCAGATGACAGCACCCTTATGGCAAAAAGTGAAGAGGAACTAAAAAGCCTCTTGAAAGTGAAAGAGGAGAGTGAAAAAGATGGCTTAAAGCTCAACATTCAGAAAACTAAGATCATGGCATCTGGTCCCATCACTTCATGGGAAATAGATGGGGAAACAGTGGAAACAGTGGCAGACTTTATTTTTCTGGGCTCCAAAATCACTGCAGATGGTGATTGCAGCCATGAAATTTAAAGATGCTTACTCCTTGGAAGGAAAGTTATGACCCACCTAGATAGCATATTTAAAAGCAGAGACATTACTTTGCCAACAAAGGTCCGTCTAGTCAAGGCTATGGTTTTTCCAGTAGTCATGTATGGATGTGAGAGTTGGACTGTGGAGAAAGCTGAGCACCAAAGAATTGATGCTTTTGAACTGTGGTGCTGCAGAAGACTCTTGAGAGTCCCTTGGACAGCAGCGAGGTCAAACTAGTCAATCCTAAAGGAGATCAGTTCTGAATATTCATTGGAGGGACTGATGCTGAAGCTGAAGCTCCAATACTTTTGGCCACCTGATGCAAAGAGCCAACTCAGTGGAAAAATCCCTGATGCTGGCAAAGATTGAAGAGAAGTAGGTGACAGAGGAGGAGATGGGTGGGTGGCATGACTGACTCAATGGACAAGAATTTGAGCAAACTCTGGGAGATGGTGGAGGACAGAGGAGCCTGGTATGCTGCAGTCCATAGGGTAGCAAAGAGCTGAAACGACTTAGCAACCAAAGAACAATTTGCCTAAAGACATCCCACCTCCTCCTCCTAGGGGGGTCCTTTCTACACAAGGATGACAATCTGTCTGGAATCCCACGAGGTCCCTGCTCCATAAATGTGAATATGGTCCCACCAGCCCTAGGTCAGCCTCTTCTCTCTCCTGTGTCTCAACCCTAAACAGCACAGCATCAATTACGACCTTCACACTAAAGGCACCAGGTTCAAACTGCTCTCTCAGATCCACCTGAGAAGCTTTCTAAACAGGTGTCCTGGTCAGCATGTCCCTTGATAGAAAGGCCATCAGAGGAGGGCGGTGTTGACCACAGTCTAAGTGGCCAGCACACCCACAGCTGCTCCCTGGGTTAAGGTTCCCGTGGGCAGAAGCAAAATCTCGCTGGTCCATCCTACAGGCAATTCAGTCGTTCCTCATCACAAAATTAAACTCCTCCTGCCTCAGTACTTGGGATGTCCACATGCAAAGGCCTAGAGGTCACCCACCCAAACACATGCCTGAATGCAGCCAGCCCCCTCGCCCATGCCGTCTGGGCAGAGGGAGTGGGGAGCTCGTGGCGAGCAGTACTCACTGCGGTAGGACAGGGGGCTACTGAGGACTGCTTCAGGCAGCAGGCTCCCCGGGGCTCCGCTCGTGGAGCAGTGCATGAAGCCATCTTCGCAGTAGCTGCAGAAACAAAGGTCCCAGCCTCACTTAGAAGGACTCCCCGCCTCCCATAAGGTGCTCTGCCCACTCCAGCCGGGCTCCCATCCCATCATCCATGTGAAACGCAGCTGCTCACCACACTACAAAACAAGAGGGCCACCAGGACCTTCTGATCGCCAAACTCAGTGGCCTCTTCTCCAGGTAACACGAAGAGTCCAGGAGTCCCTGGATTCCACCCAGTTGCTGAGTGGCTTGGGAAAGCGATCGTATCTCTAAGCCTCAAATTTATACTGAAAAAGCCAGGCCTGCCTGCCTAACAGTGTTGTTGCAAGGTCCTGGAGAGAAACACCTTGAATGTTACAGCCCAGTCGTTCAGTCGTGTGTGCCCCTTTGTTACCCCATGGACTGTAGCCCGCCAGGCTCCTCTGTCCATGGAATTCTCCAGGCAAGAATACTGGAGTGGGTTGCCATTTCCTCCTCCAGGGGATCTTCCCAACCCAGGGATCAAACCCTGGTCTGCTACACTACAGGCAGATTCTTTACCATCTGAGCCACCAGGGAAGCCCAGAGGGTGAGTAAGGGATTGAGGGGGTGATGAAAACATTCTGTATCTCGAGTGTGACAGTAGTTACATGATGTACACACTTGTAAGCCATCTATAGCTCTGTATACCAAAAAGGAGAAATTTTATTGTGTGTGAATTATATCTCAATAAAAAAAACTTATTCTAAAATTTTTTTAAAAATCAGAACAGCAAAAAGGTCATAATCAGGGAAGCTGAGGCTGGATGCATTAGGGCTCCTGATACTATTCTCCCCACTCCAGTGTCTGAAACTTCCCATCACCAGGACACTTCGGCTGGTCTCCCTTGTAGACGGTCAGCTTCTCTGAGGCCCACTCTGTGTCTGGTGCATCTTTAGGGCTCCATCTCTAGCCTAGCGCCCAGGACAGAACCGGTGCCAAGGAGGCGTTTGTAAATGTTCTGTTACAGACTTTTTCTGCGACTGTGATGCCCTGCTGACATTGACCACGCCCAGGGGCCTGGGTGAAGGACAGCAGGAAGTAGGTGTGATCTGGATTTTTTTTTTCTTTTCAAGAAAAGCATGAAGCAAGTGGGGACAGTGATGTGCTCTGGAGGTGGTGCCACTATGGTCAATGTTCTTCTGGCTCAAATGCTTTGCCCTGAGAACACTGACGGGAGGCTGAAGGGGAGGCTGGCATGAGCACTCTCATCTCCTGTTCTAGAAAGGGGAAACGGACACCTCATGCAGGGAGTGGGGCTCCACAAGTGGCAGCTGGCTTACTGCTCATGACTTACTCCCTCCCCCAGCCTGAAGCTCCAATACTGGGCACAGGAAGGCAGACAGCAGGCCTGGGTGATATCCCAGCTTAGCTCCCAACTCGCTGTGCAAGGCTGGGCAGGCACTTCCTGCCATAGGCCTCCATTTCCCAGCCCTGCCATTTCCGGGGTCCCCAGTCCCGCTGCTCAACTCACCACATGGTGTGATGGTCCGAGAAGATGTCTTCAGGTTGGAAGATCTCACCATCGTAATAACAGGGGCACCTGGCCTTGGGCACACAGGACCCCGTCTCGTCCAGGAAGAGCCCTGGCGGGCAGAAGCAGCCCTCCAGACAGACCTCGGTGCATTCCTCATCCGGGTGGGAGAGTGAGCGGCAGGTGAGGTTGCAGGGGTTCCCACAGTGCTGGTATACCTGGCCGTGTGGACAGCTCAGTGCTGGAGGAGGCGGGGGGCAAGGATAGACTCAGCGGAAACGTTAAGATGAGCAGGACTGTGGTTCTAGGACACAGCAGTCCCACCCACTGCCTCTGAGACCCCCAATTATATCTGCATGGTCACCGCCTTATCTTCCCACCGGGAGCAAAAGTGTGTTTTTATGCTCACGATTGTCTGTTCTTTTTTTTTTTTTTTTCCTATTTTTTGGCCACATACGGGATCTTAGCTCCCCGATCAGAGTTGAAACCCCCTTCAGTGAAAGTGCAGTCTTAACCACTGGACCACCAGGGATCCCCACAAATGACTGTTCTAATTACGGAAGCACATGCTTTCTCCTCTGTTTAACTAGGAGGACCATGCTTTGGTCATCTTTGGATTCTCAGAGCCTGGGACAGAATAGAAATCCTGGTAGATTTTAGGGCTGTAAATATCAACCCTGAATACTCATTGGAAGGATTGATGCTGAAGCTCCAATACTGTGGCCACCTGATGCGAAGAGCTGCCTCACTGGAAAACACCCTGGTGCTAGGAAAGATTGAGGGCAGGAGAAGGGGATGACAGAGGATGAGATGGTTGGATGGCATCACCAGCTCAATGGACATGAGTTTGAGGAAGCTCCGGGAGTTGGTAACGGACAGGGAAGCCTGGCTTGCTGCAATCCATGGGATTGCAAAGCTGAGACACAGCAATTAATAAAAAAAAAAAAAAAAAAAAGACAATTAATAAAAAAAAAAAGACCTGGCAGGGATGTGCGAGGGCATTTCTCCCTTGATGATAAAAACAATGACAACTCCCTTAACTGAGAACCTACTGGATACCCTGCTCTTCGCGGGGGTTTTATGCCTTTGGTGCCTCTCAGTGAGTGAGACCTCACAATCCCACCACCAGAGGTAAGAAACCTGAAACTTGAAACTTATGCTTAGTGACCCATCAGGGACCTGCCTTCCAGGAAGAGGCCGAGACAAGATTTTTTTTTTTTTTTTTTTTTGGCTACATTGGGTCTTAGTTACAGTATATGGGATCTAGTTCCCAGATCAGGGATTGAATTCAGCATTGGGAGCGCTGAGTCTTAGACACTGGACCCCCAGGGCAGTCCTTGAGGCAGGATTTGAACCCAGCTCTCTGTGACAGCCCCAAAGCTCATGCTCTTAACCGTTACGCTCTAAAAGAAAACAGTCCCCTAGGAGCTAGGCTTTGGGGACATGCCAGTCACAAAGAACCGGGGCACTCAAAGCGGGCAGCACCCACCTCCCCATAGCCCTTGCCCTTCCTGGCCTTCTCCCACACAGAAACGTAAATAGCTAAGAGAGTGGGCGCTGAACACCAAGTTCCCGGGCTCAAGTCCCAGCCATGCCTCTAGTCAGCAGTGTCTTCACTGGAATATAAAAATAGCATCCACCTGGGTGGCTGTGAAGACTAAGGGAGTTTCGAGTCATGCCTGGCAGGTGGTGACTGTCTGCCGCTTTCCTGCCTTCGTGAGAAAGGGGAAACGCAGCCCGAGCTCTTCAGGCTCCAAACCTAAGAGGCACTGACGGGTCCCAGCCAGGATTCAGCCCGCTGTCTGAACTCACGGTCCTCTCACAAGCTCCCCGATGATGGAATTCTTGACTATTGGGGGTGGGGGAGGAAGGTTGATGTTGAGGGGTACTTGGCTCTTTCAAGATGCTTTCCCATTGCGGATCAGCTGTCATCCAAGAAATAAGAAGCTCACCCTGAGGACACTCCTCCCAGGATCATAGAAACTGTTGCTCCCTGTTAGAAGCCATTTATCCAGCAGAAACCTGCTGGCTGTGTCCCAGGGAAGCTGTAAAGGGAAAGCCTGATCGTGAACCTCAGAAATGTCCAAGCCAGGGTGCTTCCCCACCTACAACTGCCCTGGGTGGGCATGGTGTTTGAGGGAAGCTGGGAGGGGAGGGGCTCTAACCATATTAGACACAGACTTTTCCAAACCAGCAGAGACACTGGGTCATCGGATGAATATCTAGAGCAAAGGTGGATTAAGATAGGACGTGCATACATGATTCGCTCAGTTGTGCCCAACTCTTTGCGACCCCATGGACTACAGCCCGCCAGGCTCCTCTATCCATGGGATTTCCCAGTCAAGAATACTGGAGTGGGTTGCCATTTCCTTCTCCAAGGGGATCTTCCCAATCCAGGAATCAAACCTGCATCTCTTGTGTCTCCTGTATTGGCAGGTGGACTCTTCACTGCGGTATCACCTGGGAAGCCCTAAAGATGGGTGTCCCAATCCACTGAACCTATGGCTATAAGGGCACATTTCACCCAGTCAGAAGGAGCTAGAGCTGAGAAGGCTTTGTCCTCTGAGAAGCCGGCTCAGCCGTGTTAAACGTCTCCTTCTTCCCCAGAAGTAACATCATCTGTTTAACACGTGTTGACTGTGTGTCCACGGCATGGGGCGTGGGAGGGGCTGTGCTAGGCTGGGGGATGCAGAGACGGTAAGACTTGGTCCCTGCCTGCCAGGAGCCTGGGGTCTTGTCTTTCCAAAGGAAACACAACCAGTTTCCAAGGGGAAAAAAAATGCTGTGCTTCTCAGAACTCTCCTGATAGCACCTTGTAAAGCAGCTACATAATCGGGTCTTGCTCCATGAGAGTCCCCAGTGGGTATGGCCTATTCCTGGGGACAGAGTTAGTTGTTTAGGGATTCTGCTCATTTCTCAGGAAGGGAAAATGAGGTGCAGGATGGAGGAGGAGCCCAGGCATCCTGCCTCCCCTTCCTCAGGCCTCAGAGGGACAACCCAGGGCCACCTGGCTGGTTTTTTCTGGTTCAGCTCATAGAGACAGATCCCTCTTGTCCTTAAAAGTCTTCAGGGACAGGGTCTGCCCTGGGTCCAGTGGTTACAAATCTCAATGGTCCACTGAGCTCATGTGCCCCAACTGGAAAATCTTTCACCATGGTGAAAGATCCTGCCTGAGACAAAGAAGATCCCAAAGCAACCAAATAAATATTTTTTAAAAGACTGGCATAGCCTAGATAAATAATTTTTCTTTTAAAGTCTCCAAGGACAGGGTCTTCCCACCACCTGCACTTCCTGCCCTATCCCGAGGCCTTAGGAGCCAGGAAACTCAGGTCAGTGCTGCTGCTGTGGAGTCGGCCCATCCCCTTTTTGTTCTGTTCTGGGTGGGGGTTAAGAACAGCCACTCCTAAGAGTTTAACTATTTGGGTAAGCCCTTGGCATTCTGGGGGACTGTCCTAAAGGAGGAAACCCCTCGGGCGGTTCAGCACAGGGATAATGCGTAGTGTCTAACATCGGCAGACAATCAGTGGCAGGGACAGAGTGAAGGGACAAAGGAGGTGATACAGCAGTTAATGCCACTCAGGGACTATGGGCAGAAAAACACGGGAGACCCCTGTAAGTTAGCGATGACTCAGAAGGCAGGTTTGCTTAACCACAGAACCAAGCAGGCTTGCTTAGCAACAAAACCATGAGGGAAACAGGGGACAAGCCTCCAGACAAAACAATGATGGCATGCAACCCACATCCTGCCCAGTGAGCTCAGTAAGTTAATGATTCCTAGGACATGCTCTCTGCACCCACTGAAACAATAATTTGTGGACCCAGCTTGACCATGTAGGGACGAGAAAACTCACCTGCTCAACCTGGAGCAGGAGCTGATGATGGAAGCAGGACGTCTACTCGAGAAAGACAGAGGTCTTCTCCCCCCTCCCCACTTTTCCTTTGATTATAAAACTGTAGCCCAGTAAGTTCTCAGGATGTGGCATTTCTCACCTACCCACTTGTACAACCTCACAAGTGTCCTATTCTAATAAATTACTTCTTATCTACCACTTTGCCTCTTGCTGAATCCTTTTCTGCCCTGATACATAAACAACTGTGGTACTGGAGCTCTTTGGAGCTCACGAAAGAACACCAAACTTTTTAAAACATATTCACAGACACCACTTACTCCAGATCATGTCTCCCAATTTCTAAACAGCAAATGCTGATAAGGGTTTTGGAGGGTGAAGTGAAGGGCTCAAAGTGAGGTCTCAGCCTCAGTTCTCCTGGCTGCTAGCCTGTGGCCTTTGACACCCCAGGGATGGCGGGATGGGGGCACAACTGCACACATCTAAACACTTCTCCCTTTTCATCCTCACTTTGTCTGTTTCCCTTTTATGTAAGGTCACTTAAAATCAAATCACACTTAAACTCATTTGTATAAGGTCACTTAAACTTGGCTCATTTAATCCCAAATAATGACACTTTTGGAGTCTCTAAAGCTAAACTCCTCTTCAAATATGTATTATTAAGTCCTTTCATTGTTTTTTGTAGTTCCTGTTTTCCTGTTTTTATCAGAACCACCACCAACATTTATGTCTCAAAATACATCTACTTCACCTTATATATCAGTGTCCACTAGACCGTATCCTCCTTCAGTGTCTTCACTTCTACACCCCTACTGTTATTCCACCATCAGAAACAACTTTTCTCCATCAAGAAAGTGCCTTTTTTAAAGCCTGGTCAAGGGCATGCATGCCCATGTTAACTCACTTCAGTCATGTCCGACTCTTTGTGACCCCATGGACTGTAGCCCACCAGGCTCTTCTGTCCGTGGGATTCTCCAGGCATGGTACTGGAGTGGGTTTCCATGCCCTCCTTCAGGGGATATTCCCCACCCAGGGACTTCCCCACCTCCAGGAAGCCTTCCTTGGTTGCCCCTGCCTTCATCTAACCATGCTCTTGTTCAGTGTGACAGGAACCTAGTAAGGGACATAGTGTCCATCTCTGCCTCAAACAGGAAGGTCTAGGCCCTACAGCACTGTGACTGCCTGGCCACGCAGGGCACCGGGCAAATGTTCCCAGAGCAACAGTAACAACCAACCAGGGACCAGAGTGCGGGGCACACATGAGCTCAGATGCCAGGCCTTTAACAGTGCTGGAGAGGCTCTCAGATTGTCTGGGGACAATGACTTTATTCTACTTTACATGACTTCACACAGTGCTGGAGCTGTGGGCGGGACTGCTCCGAGGTTTACCTGAAGTTATAAGCAGAGGACGGGCTTCCTAGGTAGAGCTAGTGGTAGACTCCTCCTGCCAATGCAGGAAACATAAGAGATGCAGGTTCGATCCCTGGGTCAAGAAGCTCCCATGCAGGAAGAATTGGCAACCCACTCCAGCATCCTTGCCTGGAAAACTCCATGGACAGAGGAGCCCGGTGAGCCATACAGTCCATAGGATCACAAAGAGTTGGACATGACTGACCACACATGAGGAGGAGGATCAAAGAAGAATATATCCACAGCTATCTCAGAAAGTTATGAAAATACTCCTTTTCCCAGTTACATGTCTCTGAGGCCAGATATTCATGCAAAGCGCTGCAAAGAGTCAGACACAACAGAAGCGACTTAAAGAAGTGAAAGTGAAAGTCACTCAGTCGTGTCTGAGCGACCCCATGGACTGTACAGTCCATGGAATTCTCCAGATCAGGATACTGGAGTGGGTAGCCCTTCCCTTCTCCAGGGGATCTTCCCAACCCAGGGATTGAACCCAGAAGTGACTTAGCACATACACATATAAGCAGAGGACTGGTACCTGCCTCTCCCCCATTGCTTCATCAGACCCTCCAGGTATGCAGGAACCCATGGGCATCTGGGACCCACTCGCTCCTCACCCCCACTGTGTGTGTATCCCACACTAGGTAGCAGCAGCCTCAGAAATCTCTGCCAGGCAAGGACCCCAGTCCCCACTGCCCTGTCTGTTGAGACCTGACAGAAGCCATGACAAGCTTCAAGGACTAAAGTAGCCAGAGCTACAATCACAGAAAAAGCTGGGTCACTGCCCAGAAGGAGCGGAGATCATCACACCCCCGACCTTGAGACTCAGCCGGTCAGCATATTCCCTGTAGCCTGGTTAGAACTAGCCCAGATAACAGGAAAAGTCCCTTAAGCGAGCCTGCATGCGCAAAATTTAGCCAATTAATAGATGCCAAGAACACCTTGCAACCAATCCGCCCTTGCCAACTCCCTGTCTTTGTTCTAAGTCTATAAATACTCCTGTAATTCTGGGCTCGGGGCTCTCTGCCTCACTCCACTGCGTTGGATGTGACAGAGTGCCCTAACTCGAGTTAGCAATAAACTCCCTTCTTGCTTTTGCATTGCCGTGGTGGACTTGTTCTCTCAGTCTATTCGGAGACTTGGACTTGGGGCCTAACACTGTCCTTCCAGGAAATGGGAAGGGTGAGGGATGGGAGAGGCCCTGGGCTCCTTTCCCAGTGCAGTAAAGCAGAGACAGTGCTCTGACCTGGCCCAGAGCACAGGGCATCCCAGCAGATCCCACTGGCTGGCCTGGAGGACACTCACCACAGAAGCCAGGCTCCCGCCACCCGATGTGCACGCCCCTCCGAGTGCAGGCCGCCGCGTAGCTGGCCACCGCGTCGCACAGGCAGTCTCTGCCATCGGAGCAGGCGCACACGTCGAAGCGGCAGTTGCGCAGGTAGGGCAGCGGGCCCACGGCGCTGTGGCAGGCCTCGAACCTGGGGGACGTCAGGATGGCACAGGCCTGGTCTGCGAACTTGGCTGCGGGGAAAGAAGGGGCGTGTCCAGACGGCGCACAGGCTTACGCACCCAAGACCAAAATCCCTGAACTCGACCCCCTTAGGCTGAGCCAGCAGCAAAAACAGCTTCTCCCTGGTCTGGGAACCATGGCGATTTTTCTTCCACGGCCAATATTCTTTTTTGATTGGCTTCAATACACAATCACCTGCATTGCCCCGAGAGAAACTGTTCCCTGATGCAACGCTGGCATCAGTTGGGAAAGAGGGCGCGGTTGATGTAGGCCCCCATGCTGGGGCAGACCAATCTGCGGATGGCCACCCCTGCATCTATCTTCCGGTAATGTAATTGCTGCTCAGACAGACTGAGACGGTCCAGGGGAAGAACTGTGGACTATACTTTTCTTTACCAGGGTGTGGCCCACAGAGGGTGCTCAGTAAAGAGACTTTGAAGAATATATGATCCAGATAATCAAATGCTGAGGATGAAAAGACAGACCCACCGGCTCCACCCCCCTCACCCCAGGCACAGTGTTCGGGAACCGCACTGGAACGAGGGGGATCTCGGGCCCCCTCCCCCACGGCAGGCGCTCCATCCCTGGCATGCACTGGAACTCGGGGATCCCGGGGCTCGCGTACTCAGGCGTGGGTTGAGGCTGCAGGGGTCTCTGGGCTGCTCCTGCAAGTCCTCACAATCTGCGCGCAGCTTCCAGGAGTTTCCGAAGGGCTCCACCAGGGGCTCCACCAGGCCCGCGGGCGTCCGGAAGTCGTCCCTCTGGTTGCCGTTGTAATTCCCGCACAGCCCGCACGTCCTCCCCGCGTAGACCGGGGACAGCTGCGGGGGAAGGAGCACATGGAGCAGCCGCCCCAGCAGCCACAGCTTCCCTGCCCTCATGAGATGCTTTTCATCCAAAAAAGGTCCCCCGGAGGGGAGGAACAAATAATGAATTTAATACACCACAGCCAAGCCCTGGGCTGCCAAAGAAACTAAAAACCCAAAGTGCGGTATCTGTTAACCAGTTACCAGTAGTTCCTCCTGCTCTTAAATCTTTAGAATCAAAGACCTGTCCTCTAGGAAGCAATTCGGGGATGATCCCCTCACTTAAAGACCGGACACTGAGACCCAGAGAGGGACAGCAGTTCACCTGAGGTCACAGAGTTGGGCCCAGCGATGGGCGGAGCTCTGCCCTGGCCATCAGAGGGCATGGCCGGGGAAACACAGTGCAAAGCTAGCCCCCCCTTTCTTGCACACTTATCTCTGTCACACACACATGAGAGAAGCAGGCTGAGCGTGTATGGCCCAAGTTTTCTCAGAACATACACTGAGCGACAAGAAAAAAAAAAAAATATATATATATATATATATGTACTCCTTCCTAGTGTCTAGATTTTGATTCAGTCACTGGGCATCTTTGAGGAAAAAAGGCCGTGAGTCCAAGAGGACCCCAGGGGTTGTGGTCATGATCCAAAGAGGTGGGTGGTGGGGATCAGCAAGGACCCAGGGGCGGCCTGCAAGGGGTCCAGAAGGGGTGCAGGCCACTGCCACGTGCTCATTCTCGATGCTTCTGAGCCTGGGGTGTGCGTTCACGGGTAACGTGGGGGTCCGAGGTACAGCTGGAGTCATCTGCCCATCTCTTTCGGGGGGGATCTTAGTTCAAACTGGAGCAGAGGCCTAGGCCCACTGGTGGCCCTGACCCCTGCTCTGCAATTTCCATGAATGCTAAGTCACTTCAGGCATGTCTGACTCTCGGTGACCCCATGGACTGTAGCCCGCCGGACTCCTCTGTCCATGGGATTCTCCAGGCAAGAATACTGGCGTGAGCTGCCATGCCCTCTTCCAGAGGATCTTCCTGCCCCAGGGATTGAACCCAAGTCTCTTATGTCTCCTGCAACAGCAGGAGGGATCTTTACCACCAGAGCCACCTGGAAGCCCCAGAGTTCGATTGTGGCTTCAGGACCACCTGTGTTCTGACACCCGGACGGGCTGGCTCTACAGGGTCATCCCTTGGAGCTCCTTCCAGCTTCCAGCTCCAACTCGACAAGACTCAGGATGAACAATCTCATGAGGGTTTCGGACACATACATATGTACAATGGACCCAAGTTAACATCATTCAGAAAAAGGAAGATGGAGTAACGTTTCCTTGTTTGCTTGGCAAACAGCAAGCGTTGGCACGTCAGGCAGCCGCCCTTCCCTGACCTCCCACTGAACATGTTGGTCCTCCCCACCTGGCACTCCCTGGCACTCCTCCGCTATACCTCTCCTCCCCGTGGAGGTATCACCTCCCAACGTGAGACATAGTTTCCTTGTTGGTTCTGCTTATTGTCCGTTCCCCTCCATTAGAATTTAAACTAAACGAAGCCAGGATTCGGGTCTGTTTTGTGTCACTGCTGCAACCTCGGTGGTGTGCTCAGTGAATGAATGGCTGGACGGTGTCTGGACAGATCTGTGAGTGAGCCAAGCGCTCCTCTGGACGCCAGCCCCAGCGAAGCTGGGGAGGCGCCTGTCCCCTCGCCCACATCCCAGCACCATCTCTCTTCCCTCCTGGTTCCCAGGCCCCCAGGCCCTCAAGCTCCCCCTGTTCACCCACCAGGCCTGCCTTCTCCATCATTCCCCACTCTCTACGACTGTCTCCTTCCATCCCTGGGGCTGGTCTCGGAGGCTGGCTCAGCAAAGGATTAGGAGGGTGGATGTGTCCGTGGAAGCCAGGCCTACACTGTCCAGGATCGGGAACTTGGGGAGAATGCGCCGGCTATTTGCTGTTTGGAATAAACCTCAGGGGCACTTCTGACCAAGTGAAAACTATCAGAACCCTTTCTCCTCCACTCTAAGGCTCAGCTGGGCCTGCCTCACAGCCGACACAGCCCCGCTGCCTGGACGGCGGGATTCACACCGCACCCAGGGAGCCTCTGGCAGCTTCTCTTTCGCCCCACCTCATCCCACTGCCTTGGTGGGGAGCAGGGGTCCCCAGCTGCTGCTCCCAGGTGTCCTGACACCAGCCGGTGCCCTCCACTCAGCAATCCCCAAAAATCCAGAGTCAGCATGGGAGCGCGCTCCCTCACACACACCAGAACACCTAGGATGTTCCCCAGGCCGAGGTCACCTGCCTGTAGCCTTGACCAGTGAAGGCCTCTTCTCTTTCGTCAAACCCACCAAGCCCAGCCCCAGAGATAACCCTGCACCCCCTCCCCACAGAAGCAAGTCTGCCTTCTCTCCTCAGAGGAGAGAGAAGGCAGAGGAGCTTGCGGGAAGGAGGTCAGCCGCCCAGGACAAGGCGCCATGGGCCTGCTGAAGCGGGGTGTCAGGGCGCCTCGCAGATCAAGAACACCCTCCCTGTGCAGAGGGAAGTGCCTGAGAAAGTGGGGGAGTTAACAGGGCTGCCTACCTTGATGACCGGGGTGTGGGAGACCTGAGTTCTGCTCACTCTGTGACCAAATGACTGTGAGTCACTGTCCTGCTCCAGAAATGAGCGTATCTTTATTTCTAACTGTACCTGAGAGTTTGATAAGATCTCTAAGATTTTCATGTTCTTCTTTTTTTAAGTTGTTGGGTGAAGGCAACTTTTATTTTTTATTTATTTCTCTATGTGTGCCATCACTCAATCATACCCAACTCTTGGTGACCCCATGGACTGTAGCCTACCAGGTTCCTCTGTCCATGGGATTCTCCAGGCAAGAATACTAGAGTGGGTTGCCATTTCCTACTCGAGGGGATCTTCCCAACCCAGGGATCGAACCAATGTCCCTTGCGTCTCCCGAACTGGCAGGCAGATTCTTTACTACTTACTTTTTACTACTGAACCACCATGGAAGCGCTTTACTGATTTACTATTTATTTATTTGGCTGCTCCAGGTCTTATCTGTAGCATGTGGGATCTAGTTCCCTGACCAGGGATTGAACCTGGGCCTCCTGTATTGGGAGCACAGAGTTTTAGCCACGGGACCACCAGGGAAGTCTAAAGATTTTCAAGCTCTATAGTCTTAGTGGTCACAGCTTTATTTTTTTTATAAAAGAAAAGAAAAAGGTGTTGATTTGGAACTTTCTCAAAGACTTGAAGAGAAAGAATATGACATCACAAGGATGGAGGGCACCAGGATGTCCTCAGTGACACCCCAGATGCCCACCACGGGATCATACAGAGGCCTGGGGAACACTGGGACCCCAGAGGCCAAAGGGGACCCTTCAGGGATTTTAATATATCCAGGGCAAGGGTTCTCAAAGTGTGGTCTTGGGACCTGTGGGATGGGGTGGTCCCGGAGGCCCTTTCAAGAGGTCCATGCGGCCAAAACTATTTTCCCATGACTTTTTCCCTCTCATTCTCTGTGAGTGTGCAGTGAAGTTTTTCAGGGCCTACGTGACAAGTGACACTGCAGAAGTCAACATTCCAACTGTCTTCTGTCAAGACAGCCATTAAGGAAATTTGCAGACACATAAAATGTTGGTATTCTCACTCCTTAACTTTGTTTTGGAAAACAGATTTTTTAATCTTTACATTAATATGTACTGACATCACTATTGGTATTTTTTAACGAATTAACAGGGATCTCTGATTTAATTTCTAATCTGGTAAATATCATTAGATAAGTGAAAGTGTTAAATGTTCAGTCGTGTCTGACTCTGCAACCCCATGGACTGCAGTCCTATCCATGGGCTCCTCTATCCATGCAGTTTCCCAGGCAAGAATATTGGAGTGGGTTGTCATTTCCTTCTCCAGGGGATCTTCCCAAACCAGGGATCGAACCCAGGTCTCTCACATTGCAGGCCGGTTCTTTACTTTGTGAGCCACGAGGGAAGCAATAGAATACATCAGTAGATATAACCCCCTTAGAAGATCTCAGCACCTTCGGTAAAATTTAAGAGTGCGAAGGCACCTGAAGACACCAAAGTGAGAAGCACGGGTCTAGTGGTGGTGACCCTGCCCAGGTAGCTGATCGGGGTTGCAGTCCTGGACATGTCTCCTGGCTCCCATGAGTCTTGCTTGCTTTATTTATGAAAAAGCAGTGACAGTGCCTTCTGGGGAAATTTTCACAAGAAAACACGGATCTGGAAGCCAGCCCTGTGAAATATACGGATTCCTATCCAATCAGAGAGCAGTTGGAAGTGACCCCCAGGCTGCCAAGCCCCTGGATGGGGGTGAGGGGGTTTGGATCTGGCAGCCCCCAGAACAATCCTTCACAGGTAGTGGGTACATGACCCAGGTCTTTGATGTGAGTCCCACAGCAGGCGCCCCAGGGAACACCCTCTGATCACAAGCCTTGTTGCAGTTAGGAGCCTTAGCAGTAAACCAGCTGCCCACCACCACCCACAACCCAGCCCTGCAGGGAGCCCACCCAGGCTGGNCCCACAGCAGGCACCCCAGGGAACACCCTCTGATCACAAGCCTTGTTGCAGTTAGGAGCCTTAGCAGTAAACCAGCTGCCCACCACCACCCCCAACCCAGCCCTGCAGGGAGCCCACCCAGGCTGGAAACCCTCGGAGGACCAGAGCCCAGCACCCAGGAACTGCCGCGGTGAACAAGGGGCATCCAGACAGCAATCACCAGCCTCTCATACACAAGAGAGGCCCGCTCCTCGCTCTGGGGGCTCAGGGCGGGTGGGGGAGAAAGGAATTCCCCTCCCGCCCTCAAGCTCTCCCACCAGAGCACACCAGGGGCTTTGTGTGGTCCGGTTGCCAGAAGGGCGCCTACCTTCAGCAGCAGCCTCCCGCGGCCGTCCCAGTCCATCTGCAGGTCCTCTCCGAAGCTGAGGTGCAGGGAGGCCGTCACAGTGTGCTGGATCCGGAGGTCACCTGGAATCAAGCAAGGTCAGGATTCAGGCTTGGGGTACGTCCAGGGCAGAGGGTGCCAGGCAGATGGATTGTAGAGAGAGGTGGGCTTTGTCACAGTGGACTGTGGCAATGAAAGCAGTGAATTAGGGGGCAGCTGGGGGTGGCCATGAGGCTTACAGAGGATCTCAGAGGAAAGGTGGATCAAGGTGGGTGGCAGTGCAAACTGGGCTCCACGTAGAAGGTGCCTCTGCGTCCCTCCGGTAGCCTGCCATTTCCCATACTGCCACGAGTGGGCAGTAGAGGCTCCTGCATCCTTAGCTTACCCACATGCCCTGAGCCGGGATGGGCTTTTCATGGAACCTCTTCTAACCCCTCTATCATTCCCTGGGCTGTGGCACATGCTTCCCGGCTGAGTGACCCAGTCCTCACCGCTGAGTAATGCTGTGAGCAAAGCTAAACCTGCAGTTTTCTCTGGAGACGACGTAGGAGNCCCCTCTATCATTCCCTGGGCTGTGGCACATGCTTCCCGGCTGAGTGACCCAGTCCTCACCGCTGAGTAATGCTGTGAGCAAAGCTAAACCTGCAGTTTTCTCTGGAGACGACGTAGGAGGCACACCTCTTATCCTAGGGAACACAGCATCTCATGGGAGACACACAGCATTAAGCACAACACGGACAAGCTGTGGACCCACTGGCCCAAGTTCACCCACTCTATGCAACATGGGGATGCTGAGCCATGGGGTGGCCAGTGGTCATAAAGAAGAGGGGCGGGGTATGGGAGCCCCTGAGAGTGAAGGTTTGAATCTCGCTGTGCGTAATGGTACATTGCCGCCTGGCAAAGTCACTGAGCAGAGAGCTTTTCCCAGAGGTCACAGGGTCACCTGGCTTTGCCCCATGATGTCTTGGGGTCTGGCCCATCAGCAGCCACCCTGCCGTCATTCAGCTCATCCTCCTCCTCCAGGAAGCCTTCCTTTCTTGCAGCATAAATTCAGACACCAGCCTGTCCTCCAACAATAGCACTCCTTCACATTCTCACAGAAGAGGCGGCAGTGAGGGGTGGGGGCACCCACCTTGCAGGAGGGGAATCTGGACGTCCTGGCCATCCAGGGCGACTCCACCCCCGTGCTTCAGCTTCAGGAGGCCATGGTGTGGGCTGGGCAGGCGGACGGTGACGGAGCGGGTGCAGACCGCATCGGGGTCGTCGGCACACTGCCAGGAAGGACGTGCAGAGGGGCGTCACCACCACCCCCAGCCCAGCCCCCAGCCCATGCACTCAGGGAAAGACCCCAACCAGGCAGCCTCAGCTTCGCTCAGTTGGAACCACTCCCTCCTCAAGACTCTAGGCCCAAAGGGAGTCAGGGACCTGGATCCTCAAGGAGCCCTGGGTGCCCTGTCTGTCCTCCTCTTTGCTGGGTAGGGAAGAAATACACGTGGGGTCCCCTTGGCCCTCACCCCTGTGGGCACCCCGGGCTGCCTGGCGGGTTCACCTGGACAGTCTCTATGACGACGGAGAAGGAGTGGTCCAGGCAGTCCTGGGCGAGCAGGTACTGGCAGACCCCGCTGAAGGTGAAGTGCCTGTCGTCAAAGCTCTTGAAGTGGGACTGTCCTGTGATGAGACACTCTCCTGGGAGGACAGGGGGAGGGGAGAGGGGGTGTCTCAGCGCGTCCCCTGGGGAGACGGGGGGAGGGGAGAGTAGGTGTCCCAGCAGGACTCCNCATGGACACAAGTCTAAGATGGAGTTACTGTGTCCTCTGAGAGCCATGGAGAGACAGGGACCAGCAGGAGGTGACCATATGGTCACTCAGCAAGCATTTAGCTGTGTGGTCAATAGAAAAGGCAAGTCTAAGTCCCATCCCCACTTGGAGGGCCAAGGCCCAGCATATGAGGGAGGCAGGGAGGCCTGGCCTTCCATGGCCTGAGCCCAGCCTCCTTCTCTCACTCACCCCTCCCCCTCCCCACGTCCTGCATTACTGATAGTTTCCTGAGCACACCCCAATGTCTCGTTCAATTTCTTGCACATCTACTATGTGCCAGGCACTGTGCCAGGCAAGACCCACAATAGAAAGCTAGTTAGATGCTCCCATAGGCCCCTGGGTGCATCTACTCTGGTCTCCATTTCCGGGGCCATCTCCCCATTTCCCTACAGGCTTTTCAAAGACAGGAGCTGTATTCCCAAGTCACGCATGGAAGTGACAGTGTTAGTCGATCAGTTGTGTCTGACTCTTGGCGACCCCATGGACTGTAGCCCACCAGGCTCCACCATCCATGGGATTCTCCAGGCAAGAATACTGGAGTGGGTAGCCATTCCCTTCTCCAGGGGATCTTCCTGACCCAGGGATCGAACCCAAGTCTCCCATATTGCAGACAGATTCTTTATCATCTGGGCCACCAGGGAAGCCCAAGACATGCATACCAGGCTGTACGAAAGCGCTAAATCAACAGTCACAACAATAGCAATGAGAGAGTCATAACTTCCAGTTCTCAGAGAGTTTTCAATAGGCCTGCACCAGGTATTTCCATGGGGGAGGTTTGTATAACAGCCTGAAGACCTGGTCTCAATATAAATGTGTCTTCCTAAGGGTGTGACCAATCACAGCGGGAAGAAAGCTGCCGCTGAGATACCAGGGAAGGAGGTACAGTCTGAACCAGGCTCTGGACACTACACAGGACTTAGGTTTCAGGCCACACCAGACAAGGCCGACGGCCAAATTCAGGCAGCAGGAGACAGAGTAATTACGGTCGAGCCAAACCCTGCATTGCTAACAGACGCCCCAGGAAAGGCACAGCTGCCCCTGGGACGCTGCTCCGATAGGTCAGTGCCTGGGCTTCTCCTAGCAGCTAATTCTGATCCTTGTCATGGTCCCAACCTTGTGGACGCTCCTTGAATCAGCTTCTGTTTTCTCCCAAGCTGGTCCTCCAGACCCTCTCTTTGTTACTCCCCAAGTAAAGCACTAGGAGGTGTCTTTCTCTGGGCACTCCATCCACCGTAGGATTTGGTGAGCAGGCCTGGGTTCCCAAGCCTGTTGCCACGTGTCCTCATGGAACCCAAGCCATCCATAACATAGGTGTGTCTCCATATGTTTCCTCGTCCAAGGGAGTGGGCACAGTCATGCCCAGCAATGTTAGGTGGGCCAGGGGGACGCAAGGAGTGGGCAGCTTCCTCTGACTGCTCATCACTCACCCAAGGCCACTGACCTATACAGCCCCCAGCTGCTGGCCCTGCAGAGTCTCCACCCTTTTCCTGCTTTAAGGACAGAGACACTACACCCCTCTCCCCTTCTGTGGTGGTCTGTGTTCTCTGTAACCCAACGAATAAAGTTGTTTCAGAGACCAGCAGGTCACCCACTCCCACACAGAAGCCTGAAGACCCCATCAAAGAACACAAACCTCAGGACTTCCCTGGTGGTCCAGAGGCTAAGACTCCATGCTCCCAATGCAGGGGCCCGAGTTCAACTCCTGGTCAGGGAACTAGATCCCGCATGCCGCAACTGAGAGCCAGCACAGCCAAATAAAAAGGAGTAAATATTTTTTAAATAAAGTTAATTATTTTTTTAAAGAACCCAAACCTCAGAGGCTAAATACAGCCTTTCTGATTTAGAAACTGAGGCAGGAGAGAATAAAGAATTCAATAGGTCAGCATTTCTCCAAGTGTGGTCCAAGGACCCCCAACAAGCTCCCAAGATCCTTGTAGGAATCCTCAAGATCAAAACTAGTTTCATAATAACACTAAGATGTCATCTGACCTTTATGCTCTCATTCTTTTGCAAAAGCACAGTGGAATTTTCCAGAGACTACATGATGTGTGGACTCACAACAGGCTGGCTGCAGACGCAAACGTAAGAACCAGCTGCTTTCTCTCAAGCCAGACAGTGAGGTTTGTAGAACTGTGAAACAATACCATCCTCCTCCCGTTTTTCTTTTCTTTCTTTTTTTGGGGGGGAGTTTGGAATTTATACTAATTTTTATTAAAAAGATGGTATTTGTGTTAAATTGAAGAAGGAAATGGCAAGCCACTCCAGTATCCTCGCCAGGGAAATCCCATGGACGGAGGAGCCTGGCAGGCTATAGACCATGGGGTCGCAAAGAGTCAGACATGACTTAGCGACTGAGCAAATACACATTCATGTTAAATATCATGTCTTAGTTTTAAATAAATGTATATGTTTACGATTTTTCTTTTTGATATCTAATAGGGTAAATATTTGGAGAAGGCAATGGCAACCCACTCCAGTACTCTTGCCTGGAAAATTCCATGGACAGAGGAGCCTGGAAGGCTGCAGTCCATGGGGTCGCTAAGAGTCAGACACGACTAAGCAACTTCACTTTCACTTTTCACTTTCATGCCTTGGAGAAGGAAATGGCAACCCACTCCAGTGTTCTTGCCTGGAGAATCTCATAGGCGGGGGAGCCTGGTGGGCTGCCGTCTATGGAGTCGCACAGAGTCAGACACGACTGATGCAACTTAGCAGCAGCAGCAGCAGCAGCAGCAGTGTAACTATTGACAGGCTTGCTGCTGCTGCTGCTAAGTCGCATCAGTCGTGTCTGACTCTGTGCGACCCCATAGACGGAAGCCCACCAGGCTCCTCTGTCCCTGGGATTCTCCAGGCAAGAACACTGGGGTGGGTATTGACAGGCATAAGCCAAATAAATACACACTCTGGGACTTCCTTAGTGGTCCAGTGGCTAAGACTCTCCCAATGCCGGGGGCCTGGGTTCAATCCCTGGTTGTGGAACTGGATCCCATATGCCACAACTAAGCGTTTAAATTCTGCAACTAAAGGCCGCACATGCTGAAATGAAGATCGAAGATCCCACGTTCAGCAACTAAAACCCAGCACATCTAAATAAAAAATAAATATTATTTTTAAAGAGCAGAATCTTTGGGATCCTCAGTTATTTTTAAGAGTATAAAGCAGTCCTCAGCCAATTTAGTTTGCCAACAGCTATATGGTGAAGGAGTCACTGAGCTGAACTCAAAACCTGATTTCACCCCACAGGCCACTTAACCACAGTTCACCTGGTTTTCCACGACCCCAGTGACCCCGACTCCCCACCTTGTTTCCTATGAGTCAGATTGGAAAACAATGTAGCCCAGTGGATATAGCACAGGTTTCAGAAAGACCGACCCCATCACTCACAAAATGTATGACTTCAGGAAGATGATCTCCCCTCTTGGGACCTTTATTTCCTTACCCTTAAAAGAGGGAGATTGTAGAGGAGATGGAAAGTTGTCCGGATCTATTCCTCCCTTCTTTCTTAGAAAACTGCTGGGCACAGAGCCACTGAGAACAAATATTTGATTTTTCAGCCTCCCTTGCAGCTGGGAGTGGTCATAAGACTAAGCTTTGCTCCCCTCACTAACCCCAACATAAGCAGGAAGGTCATGTATGACTCCCAAGAAGCAGCCTCCAAAAGAAGGGGTGCTTCTTCCAACCCTTCTCGTTCTATGACTGGAATGTGGTCATGATGTCTGATGCTTAAGCTGCCATTTTGGGCCATGAGGCTGAGGACAACAGGGAAACGAGACCGAAGGACCCTTCACCCAACACCATGGCATCAGTGCTGGACATCGCATTCCCAACTCCTTCTCAGTGAGAGAGAAACACACTGCCCTACCATGGAAGCGGTTTCTACTTTAGCTATCCTGGCACAGCAGGACCCAGTCCTAACTGAGATAGCAATGCCTGCCTTCAACTTTCCTGCAGAATAAAACTCAATGACATAAGACAGGGAGTGCAATCGACTGCCTGTAACTCTGCCATTGCCTGCTGCCAGTACTAGCCCAGCAGCTGAAGATGGCTTCTCCTCAGCTCTCTGCTAAACCATTCTGGCAGGGAGACCAAAGAGGGTCAGCTAATTCACTTCCAGCATCTCCCTGGCTCCGATGCCCAGCATTAGCTACTTCTCTCTTCCTGCGTCTCTCATCTGTGGTGCCAGAGGCTGGCGAGAGCGCGCCAGCCCCAGTCCATCAAGCCATGACCTCACCCTGCCTGGGTGGGTGTGCAGACCCAATTGGAGTCCAACTTAATCACATTTTCAGTTCATTGAAAAGCACCAGGCCTCCTCCCTGGAGATGCCAAGCCAGTTGGAGGGAGAAGGAGAGAAGTTCATCTCCCCAAGGGCAGATGGTGTGGGGGTGGGGGGCAAATCGAGGAGATAAAAACTGGAGTGAGAGATCTGGAACTTAGCTCTTGTGTTGGTTCTGGAACAGTTGACAAAGGAGCAGGGGTGGGGGGCATTCCTAGGTCTGGAGTGAACAAAGGGGAGACTTACAGACAAAGTGCAGGATTGTTCAGCCCAGCCCTGAAGTGGGTGTTCAGCGGCTGCCCCCTGGGGAGGTCTGGAGGCGCCTAAACCTGAAGTGGTCCAAAGTAGTGGGTTCAGGAATTCACCCCCAGGGAAGGGCCCAGTTTCTTATTGTTCAGCCTGCAAGGATGAGTGGGGGAGGGTTGCTGATTCTATTTATAACTTCTGCCTGGCTAGAGATTCCCTCCCACATTCCAAGATCTGGCTCAAAAGACCCCATGAAACTGGCTGATAGATTTCCACTAAAGGGGTGCTTTCTGTGAAGCTGGAGATTTCTCTCTCTGAAATAGTCAGAATACAGCCTTCACGAGAAGTAAGATAACTGGATATGTCCCTGAAGTCCCCAGTGCCAAGGGAGATGGCTACAGAACCCTCCAAAGGACCCATCTCCCGCTCTGTGCTCCTGAGCAGCATCTGAGCAGGGGTCAGGGCAGGACCAGCTGGCCGGGAGGACAAAGGCCTGGCATCGGCCCCGGGTTCCCAATTTGGGGTCTGTCCAAGCTCTGGGTCTGGAACAGCTCCACCCACCCTGTTCCCAGTCAGAAAGGGTCATCAGCTCTGCGATAAGAACTGTTGCACCACATGCCCCTTAACTAACTCCAGATGGCATTCACATGGTCCTCTTTCATGGCTGTTCACTGTCTCCTATGTGTCTTGTCCCTGAGTGAGATTGCAAATACAACCTCAATAAAAAGCATCTCAGTAAATACATGCCATCAGGCTCCTGCAGCTTCCTATCCTTGCCAGGAGAGGAAGAAGGGAAAGAAAGTCATTTGGGGCAAGTCTCAGGAATGTGTGTGTGTGTGTGTGTGTGTGTGTGTGTGTGTGT
>SJYW01030017.1:1131107-1148821 GCA_006410735.1 Raphicerus campestris | reverse complement strand
TTTGGAGAAGGCAATGGCAACCCACTCCAGTACTCTTGCCTGGAAAATTCCATGGACAGAGGAGCCTGGAAGGCTGCAGTCCATGGGGTCGCTAAGAGTCAGACACGACTAAGCAACTTCACTTTCACTTTTCACTTTCATGCCTTGGAGAAGGAAATGGCAACCCACTCCAGTGTTCTTGCCTGGAGAATCTCATAGGCGGGGGAGCCTGGTGGGCTGCCGTCTATGGAGTCGCACAGAGTCAGACACGACTGATGCAACTTAGCAGCAGCAGCAGCAGCAGCAGCAGTGTAACTATTGACAGGCTTGCTGCTGCTGCTGCTAAGTCGCATCAGTCGTGTCTGACTCTGTGCGACCCCATAGACGGAAGCCCACCAGGCTCCTCTGTCCCTGGGATTCTCCAGGCAAGAACACTGGGGTGGGTATTGACAGGCATAAGCCAAATAAATACACACTCTGGGACTTCCTTAGTGGTCCAGTGGCTAAGACTCTCCCAATGCCGGGGGCCTGGGTTCAATCCCTGGTTGTGGAACTGGATCCCATATGCCACAACTAAGCGTTTAAATTCTGCAACTAAAGGCCGCACATGCTGAAATGAAGATCGAAGATCCCATGTTCAGCAACTAAAACCCAGCACATCTAAATAAAAAATAAATATTATTTTTAAAGAGCAGAATCTTTGGGATCCTCAGTTATTTTTAAGAGTATAAAGCAGTCCTCAGCCAATTTAGTTTGCCAACAGCTATATGGTGAAGGAGTCACTGAGCTGAACTCAAAACCTGATTTCACCCCACAGGCCACTTAACCACAGTTCACCTGGTTTTCCACGACCCCAGTGACCCCGACTCCCCACCTTGTTTCCTATGAGTCAGATTGGAAAACAATGTAGCCCAGTGGATATAGCACAGGTTTCAGAAAGACCGACCCCATCACTCACAAAATGTATGACTTCAGGAAGATGATCTCCCCTCTTGGGACCTTTATTTCCTTACCCTTAAAAGAGGGAGATTGTAGAGGAGATGGAAAGTTGTCCGGATCTATTCCTCCCTTCTTTCTTAGAAAACTGCTGGGCACAGAGCCACTGAGAACAAATATTTGATTTTTCAGCCTCCCTTGCAGCTGGGAGTGGTCATAAGACTAAGCTTTGCTCCCCTCACTAACCCCAACATAAGCAGGAAGGTCATGTATGACTCCCAAGAAGCAGCCTCCAAAAGAAGGGGTGCTTCTTCCAACCCTTCTCGTTCTATGACTGGAATGTGGTCATGATGTCTGATGCTTAAGCTGCCATTTTGGGCCATGAGGCTGAGGACAACAGGGAAACGAGACCGAAGGACCCTTCACCCAACACCATGGCATCAGTGCTGGACATCGCATTCCCAACTCCTTCTCAGTGAGAGAGAAACACACTGCCCTACCATGGAAGCGGTTTCTACTTTAGCTATCCTGGCACAGCAGGACCCAGTCCTAACTGAGATAGCAATGCCTGCCTTCAACTTTCCTGCAGAATAAAACTCAATGACATAAGACAGGGAGTGCAATCGACTGCCTGTAACTCTGCCATTGCCTGCTGCCAGTACTAGCCCAGCAGCTGAAGATGGCTTCTCCTCAGCTCTCTGCTAAACCATTCTGGCAGGGAGACCAAAGAGGGTCAGCTAATTCACTTCCAGCATCTCCCTGGCTCCGATGCCCAGCATTAGCTACTTCTCTCTTCCTGCGTCTCTCATCTGTGGTGCCAGAGGCTGGCGAGAGCGCGCCAGCCCCAGTCCATCAAGCCATGACCTCACCCTGCCTGGGTGGGTGTGCAGACCCAATTGGAGTCCAACTTAATCACATTTTCAGTTCATTGAAAAGCACCAGGCCTCCTCCCTGGAGATGCCAAGCCAGTTGGAGGGAGAAGGAGAGAAGTTCATCTCCCCAAGGGCAGATGGTGTGGGGGTGGGGGGCAAATCGAGGAGATAAAAACTGGAGTGAGAGATCTGGAACTTAGCTCTTGTGTTGGTTCTGGAACAGTTGACAAAGGAGCAGGGGTGGGGGGCATTCCTAGGTCTGGAGTGAACAAAGGGGAGACTTACAGACAAAGTGCAGGATTGTTCAGCCCAGCCCTGAAGTGGGTGTTCAGCGGCTGCCCCCTGGGGAGGTCTGGAGGCGCCTAAACCTGAAGTGGTCCAAAGTAGTGGGTTCAGGAATTCACCCCCAGGGAAGGGCCCAGTTTCTTATTGTTCAGCCTGCAAGGATGAGTGGGGGAGGGTTGCTGATTCTATTTATAACTTCTGCCTGGCTAGAGATTCCCTCCCACATTCCAAGATCTGGCTCAAAAGACCCCATGAAACTGGCTGATAGATTTCCACTAAAGGGATGCTTTCTGTGAAGATGGAGATTCCTCTCTCTGAAATAGTCAGAATACAGCCTTCACGAGAAGTAAGATAACTGGATATGTCCCTGAAGTCCCCAGTGCCAAGGGAGATGGTTACAGAACCCTCCAAAGGACCCATCTCCCGCTCTGTGCTCCTGAGCAGCATCTGAGCAGGGGTCAGGGCAGGACCAGCTGGCCGGGAGGACAAAGGCCTGGCATCGGCCCCGGGTTCCCAATTTGGGGTCTGTCCAAGCTCTGGGTCTGGAACAGCTCCACCCACCCTGTTCCCAGTCAGAAAGGGTCATCAGCTCTGCGATAAGAACTGTTGCACCACATGCCCCTTAACTAACTCCAGATGGCATTCACATGGTCCTCTTTCATGGCTGTTCACTGTCTCCTATGTGTCTTGTCCCTGAGTGAGATTGCAAATACAACCTCAATAAAAAGCATCTCAGTAAATACATGCCATCAGGCTCCTGCAGCTTCCTATCCTTGCCAGGAGAGGAAGAAGGGAAAGAAAGTCATTTGGGGCAAGTCTCAGGAATGTGTGTGTGTGTGTGTGTGTGTGTGTGTGTGTGTGTCTATGTGTAAACTAAGCTTTAGTTTTCCACTAAACTAAAGCATCCGTTTAGTGGAAATCTATCAGCCAGTTTCATGGGATCTTTTGAGCCAGATCTTGGCATATGGGGGGCGGGGGGGAATGTGCTAGGTTAGGGATGCAGCAATGGCAATGGCACCCCACTCCAGTGCTCTTGCCTGGAAAATCCCATGGCTGACAGAGGAGCCAGCCTACCAGTAGGCTGCAGTCCATGGGGTCACTAAGAGTTGGACACGACTGAGCGACTTCACTTTCACTTTCATGCATTGGAGAGGGAAATAACAACAGACTCCAGTGTTCTTGCCTGGAGAATCCCATGGACGGGGGAGCCTGGTGGGCTGCTATCTATGGGGTCCGCACAGAATGGACACAACTGAAGTGACTCAGCAGCAGCAGCAGCAGGGATGTATTTCCATCTGCTTAATTTAAGGGAAGCTTCCTTGGTGTGGCTCAGTGGTAAAGAATCTGTCTGCAATGCAGAAGACGTGGGAGACTCAGGTTCAGTCCCAGGGTGGGGAAGATCCCCTGGAGGAGGAAATGACAACCCACTCCAGTATTCTTGCCTGGGAAGTTCCATGGACAGAAGAGCCTGGCAGGCTACAGTTCATGGGGTTGCAGAGAGTCAGACACGACTGAGCAACTGAACACACACACACACAATTTAAGGAAAAACTTGAAGCCCAGTGGCAGCCCCTGAACTCTGCCCTGAGGCTAGACCTCCAAAGGCAGAATGGCTAGGGTCACCGTCCCACCACCACCACCAGCCCAGGCTCCTTGCCCCTCCTGCCTCCTTGCACTCAGATGGGTGAGGGGATTTGCTGGAAAGGGAAAGGGTGCTTATTTCCTCAGTGGTCGGTATCGGGCAGAGCTTTGCTGGTCTTCAGAAGGGAGACTGAGCTACAGAACAGGGGTGCAACTATGTGAGGACACAGCAAAGCTCTAGAAACCATAGATTTTGGCAAAGTTGGCAAAGTCCCCAAAATAAATCCTCACTCCTTAACCTCTGGATGACTTGAGAGAGCAGTTCTCATACCACAGAAAGGGGAATGTGTGTGTGTGTGTGTGCATATGTGTGTATGTGTATTTATAGGCATGTATTGTGTCTATGTGTATATGTATGTCTTTGTGTGTATTGCATATGTGTATGTATATGTGTGTTCATGTGTATGTGTGTATGTGTATATATGTGTGTACTGTATGTGTATATGCATGTGTATATATAGGTGTGTGTCTGTATTGTGTATGTGAGTGTATGTGTATACATGTGTATAAATAGGCATGTATATTTGTGCATAAGTGAAGTGAATGAAGTCGCTCAGTCTTGTCCAACTCTTTGCGACCCCATGGACTGTAACCTATTAGGCTTCTCCGTCCATGGGATTCTCCAGGCTCTTGTTCAAAATCCAACTCAGATCTGCTCATCGCTGGGACCCAGTGGGTGGGCCCCCTCTGCAGAGCCAGGTCAGGTTCCCAATAACTAACTCCTCCAAGGTTCCTAGATTACAAGGGTCTCTTCTTGAGATGTACTGACTTTCCCTAAACCAGATTCTCCCGGCACAATCGCTCTCTCTTAAGAATCACAACTATTCTACCAAACAAACAAACGTAACAAAATTCATCCCAATATCCAAGGAAAGTCTATTCTAGGCCATGAATGCAGGAGGCCAGGAGAGGAAGCAAGGATGCCAGGAGTGGACGTGGCCAGTAAGCCCTCAGCTCTGCCAGGCACTGAGTCCCTCCACCACCAGGTTACCTCCCTCCAGGCCTGTGAGCTTCCTCCCAGGGCAGCTGTGGGCAGAAATAGGAGAAAGAGCTGGGTACACACTTTGCAAATAAAAGGCGTGGGCAATATTTAATGAGGGTGTGAAGAGTGAATTGCACTGTTCCCAACAGAACGGGTATTTTGTGTGGCTCTTTGTGCCATGCAGGGAACTGTTATGGTCATTCAAAAGTAAACATGAGTGTTTACAAATGTTAGCTCCAGCACAGACAGGTGACTTCTTAAGGGAAGAGGCTTTACAGGTGAACGGTGGGCTCTTCAGAGGAGGAGGCAAGGGGGAGAAGATGTGCAGACACGAACAGCAACAGAACAAGAGAAATAAGGTTTATGTTCATGCACATACACACAAAACTCTAAAATCGGAACCAGTGGAAAACAGGCAATCTGGGACTGTTAGGTAACTGATAGGAGCACGACTGGACGTGAAGTCCTGAGTAAGATCTGGAGAAAGCAGACTGCAGGGATCCTACTTCCCCAGTATTCAGCACCACTGAGGGGGCTTCCCTTGTGGCTCAAGACGGTAAAGAATCTGCCTGCAGTGCAGGAGACCCAGATTTGATCCCTGGGTCAGGAAGATCCCCTGGAGAAAAGAATGTCGACACATTCCTGTATTTTTACCTGGAGAATTCCACAGACAGATGAGTCTGGCAGGCTACAGCCCATGGGGTCACAACGAGTCGGACATGACTAAGCGAATGCTGCTGCTGCTGCTGTTGCTGCTGCTGCTGGTAAGTCACTTCAGTCGTGTCCGACTCTGTGCATCCCCATAGACGGCAGCCCACCAGATTCCCCCGTCCCTGGGATTCTCCAGGCAAGAACACTGGAGTGGGTTGCCATTTCCTTCTCCATTCATGAAAGTGAAAGTGAAGTCACTCAGCCGTGTCTGACTCTTAGCAACCCACCAGGCTCCTCCATCCATGGGATTTTCCAGGCAAGAGTACTGGAGTGGGGTGCCATTGCCTTCTCCAGACTAAGTGACTAACACTCCCTAAATTCCTTAAAACAGCACTGTCCCAGCAGAGGATGGTAAAGTGTCTCAAGAAAAGGGTGTCTTTTTCTAATTAGAAAGAACATCACATAGACCAGCTGCAACCCCCACCCAGCCTCCCGGAGCCCTGGGCTTCACATTGCAGACAGGACTGCAGGATAAAAACTAAGATCCCTGTGTAAGGTTCAACCCACACTGACGTTTCCTAGGCTGTCAGAATTTTTTTTTTTTATTTTAAATGACCTAAGGATCTTTCTAAAACGTTCACCATGCAGTGGAGTTACCTGCAAATGAATACCAATTATTTGAGTATCTATAGCTTGGCACTTTTTATGACTAGGTCTGCACCCTAAGCCCCAGACGCCAGCAGCTCTGCCCTCGGAGAAGCTAAATAGAACTGCAAATCTGTGTGCAATCAAACGAGCCATTATGCATNGTATCTATAGCTTGGCACTTTTTATGACTAGGTCTGCACCCTAAGCCCCAGACACCAGCAGCTCTGCCCTCGGAGAAGCTAAATAGAACTGCAAATCTGTGTGCAATCAAACGAGCCATTATGCATCCCAGTAGAGAGGCTCCGGTTTTGTTGGCATAACAAGGAAACATTCATTCCCCTGGGTGTAAGTAATATGACCTGGCTCTCAACGAGCTGACTCCTTGCTGCCACCTCAGAAAGACAGAGAGCTCCTGGCGCCTGGGTCAGCACCATCTCCCCTGCCGAACACTTGGCCACTGAATATGGCTCTTGGAGCCACAGTGGCAGACGCTTGTAAAGGGATTTACCAGCCCCGACTTCTGACTGAACCCAGAGACCCAGCGAGACCCAACAGGCTGTGGACAATTCCAGAGATGGCAGTTATCACCTCCCTGGAGATGTCTTTGTGCTTCCCAGCCAATGAGGGCGCCCCGCTCGTGGACAAACACAGCTTGCTTGGATGGTGAAGCCCCGCCCCGTCTTCTCAGGTAAACAGCCTGAAACTGGAGTTCAGGAGGAACTTGTGCCTTGGGAGTTTTGAGTGTTTGGGGGCCTTGGCCCAGCTCTGAGAACTTAGTAACCAGTTTCTGAAACTGCTCCCAGGCCACTGGTTAGTAAGAACCTTAACGCACCCAGGAGACAAAGTGAGTAGCGAGTGTACAGCTGGAGCTCCCAAAGGCCCAGGGGAGACAAACAGGGCCTCAGTGGATTCTCTGCCCCCACCTCCCATCCCACTCTGTCTCCAGGAGACAGAGTGCCAGGCTCCCTCCTCCACTCAAGCCTCTGTATCAGATTTCCCCATTTGGAAATCCTGTCTTCACCTCCCACTTGTTAGGTGTAAACCAGAGTATTCCTTTGTCCCCTGAGGGTGGGAGCATTTATCTTGGGCTTATTCTGTGATGCCTGTGTTTNCATGATTCCAGGAAACCACAACCTGGGAGAGTCCTGCTCGTGCCAAATACGAGCCAATCAGAATTGGGATTTTGATTCAAACCCGAGCCAATGAGATTTTGTTATTTGTGTAATTTGAAAACCGTGCGCCCAGATGGCTCAGCCTATCATTACCGTCAGCTGTACTAAGAACCGCCTGTATAAAACTAGCTGTGATTCAGAGCTCGGGGCTCTCATCAAGACTCTACTGCACTGGATGAGACGAGAGCCCTAGCTCGAGCCAGCAATAAAACCCCTTCATGCTTTCGCATTGCTGTGGACGTCTTATTCTCTCAGTTTTGGGGACTCAGACTCTGGGCATAACACATGCGTCCCTATGTTCACAACAGCACTGTTTACAGTAACCAAGACATGGAAGCAACCTGAGTGTCCACCAACAGAGAGGAATGGGTAAGGAAGAGTGATACACACCCACAACGGAATACTACTCAGCCATGAAAATGAATACAATGCCATTTGCCTCAACATGGCTGGACCTAGAGATTATCATACTAAGTGAAATAAGTCAGGAGGAGACAGACAAATACCACATGAGCTCACTTATACGGGGAATCTGAAATATGACACAAACATACCTACGGAACAGAATCAAGGACATAGAGAACAGGCTGGTGATTGACAAGGGGAGGCAGGGAGAGGCTGGACTGGAAGTTTGGGATTCCCAGGATGAATAAACAACAAGGTCCTACTGTATAGCACAGGGAACTATATTCAATATCCTATGATAAACATAATGGAAAAGAATATGAAAAAGAAGGTGTATGTGTGTGTGTATATATGCATGTGTAACTGAGTCACTTTGTTGTACAGCAGTAATAAACACAGTGTTGTAATTCAAAAAATGTGAAAGTATTAGTCACTCAGTCTTGTCCAACTCATTTGCAACCCCATGGACTGTAGCCCGCCAGGCTCCTCTGTCCGTGGCATTCTCCAGGCAAGAATACTGGAGTGGGTTGCCATTCCCTTCTCCAGGCTATCTTCTTGACCCAGGGATCAAACCTGGGTCTCCTGCTTTGCAGGCAGATTCTTTACTGTCTGAGAAAATAAATTTTTAAAAAGTTCTTGCCCAGAAAGTTGAGTAAAAACACCAATGACTTCATGATCCATTGTGTGCACACACACATTTCCCACGACACCCCTACCCTTACCAGAGCCATGAGCTCTGGTAATTTTGGAAGTCTTCTATTCTTTTCAGTTTAAATATTTTTAATGCCGGAGATAACAATAATATTCATTTTATGACCCATAGTTTTTGACTCAGTTCACAAAACATTGACCTAGACTGACTCCATTTTACAGATGGAGAGACTGAGGCCCAAGTGTACAACAGGTTTTCTCCACCTCGGCGCTGTTGACACTAGGGGCCAGATACTTCTTTGCTGTGGGGGCCACTCTGTGCATGTGGGTCATTAGCAGTATCCTTGGCTTCTGCCCCACAGCCACTAGCATCCACCCCCAATTGTGACAACCCCAAATGCCTCTAGACTCCATGTCCTCTGAGGGGAAAATCACCCAGGTTGAGAACTACTAGTTCATACCACTAACTGCATTGGGCTTTCTGACTCCAAGTCCAAACCTCCCTTTGTCACACAAACTTCTTAATGGAGCATCTGAGTGCTCAGGGTTATGAGCCGCTAATGCAGGGGAGAACCCGCCATAAGTCCTGTTTATTTCCCTCTACTCTCCCGGCAGAACTTGGGAAGGACCCTGATGATGCGGAGCCATTAGAAACCGCCAGCGAGCCCAGTGCCGGGGAACACTCCCACGCCCTGCAGACCAGGAGGTCTGCACCTCCTGTGCTTGCCAGAGGGAGGGCAAGGTATCCATCTCATGGGCAAGCCAGGGAAGCTTCCACTATACACCATCTCCTTTCTGGCCTCTTGAACTCGGAGACTGAGGATCTAAGTGAGGGAGCAAGACCTCCCCTAGGTGAGTGAGGAGCACCCTAGGAAGCCGAGTTCAACCCGAGTGCTGTCTCTGCCTTCCAAGTGTGGGACTCGCTGATCCGCATCTCTAACAAACACTCCGTCCTCCACCCTGTGACTCTGACGCAGGTGGACACCAGCCTAAAGCTGCAGAGCGGTGATTGATCTGACCTGGCCACGGCGCCCTGAGGTAGAGACAAGAGTCTCAGGCTGGGAGCTCACTCACAACAGTGTAGACTGTCCATGGTCTCGGGGCTGCTATGGGAGCCAGATCCCAGTGTGGGGGCCACCAGGACTCCCAAGATCTCTCCCAGGTCCCCGTGCTGGCCAGCTAAGAGCTGAGTCCCTAGATGGAGCCTGCTGGCCGGGAGCCAGCACCAGGTCAAAGAGCCTCCCCTTTGCACCAGGTGGCCCTGCATGCTCAGACACAAACACTTTACCCAGGATGTGGACAAGGTCCGCAGGAGAGGAACGGGAATTTGTGATTTGGAAGTGAGGAAACAGGATGTCATTGGAGAACAATGGAGCACAGGCATGGGGGAGGGCACAGCTGTGCCTGCAGGACTGAAGGGCAGCATCCAGGGCTGCCAGGTCCCTTCCCCTGACCCGGCGCCCCCTCTTCCCCGGAGCAATCATGTCAGCCCACCCTACCCGGCCCAGTTCCTCAGGTTACCCGTGTCCTGCCAACACCCCACCCTCACCATCCAAAACAAAGTAGACGCCCAGTTTCTCCAATGTTATATAATAGCAGCACAATTTGGGGTGAGAATTAAACCAATCTACGTTGAAATGTGATTGATTCGTAGCCTGACTTAGGCCAGTTACCTGCCAGAAAACTGATACTTGACAAGAGCAAGTTGATGTAAGAAAAGAAGAACAACACAGAGAGGGTATCCCATGGTAATGCTCTGAATTAAAGAGGCCTGACTCAGCCCGTCCATTCCTTCTGGCCCCTGAAGCCCAAAGAAGGATGGCCAGAGAGGCCAGACTTCTGATACCACCTGCATAGACGTATGGAGGGGAGGTCAGCATTACCTTGACCTTGAAAGACAAGTCCCCAAGTGCTCACAGTGCATTTACGACAACATGGGTGGAACTGAAGGGTGCTGTACTACGTGAAATACGGCAGGTAGAGAAAGATAAATGCTGTACTGTACCATCTCACACATGAACACTTTAAAATAAAACAAGTGCATCGAGACTTTCAAGGCGGAGAAATCCACTGAGATAAACACTGGGACCACTTGAGGAGGAAGGACCTGGGCCTTCATCTTCCCAGGGAAGGTGACAGGGTGTTTTCTCTCCACTGCTGCCCCTGAAGCAAGGTAGGTGCCCAGAGTTCAGCGTCCAGGATGACTTCCTCAATTCGTCATGCCCTAGGGACGCCTCCAGTCCTTCTTACCAGCTGCCTGGTGATTATGGCCAAGGTCACCCTGCCTCCTGCCTCTCTCCCTTCCAGGACCATCTTGGCTAAAAACTGATTTCCTCCTGGCCCTCCCTGCTGGGACTCTGCGTTAGCCCCTCATTGCCTGCAGAATTGAGAAACAAACTCCGCCACCATACAGCAAGTTCCAGCCCCATCAGCTCCCCCTACCACCCCGTCTTGCACCCACCTCTTCTCCAGGCCTGTGCTTCTCAAAGTTGGGCCCCAAACCCCCAGGAGCAGCTGAGAACTTGCTAGGGGTGAATATCTCAAGCCACACTCTGGATCCAGTGGCATAGACACCCTGGGCCAAGGCAGGGGGACCCCAATAACGTGTTTTAACCAGCCTCCAGGTGAGCCTGATGGGACCACAGCTCCCACCACACTGATCCCCCCCATCCCGGACTGCATGGCACCAAACTTACCCCTTTCAAACTCTCCCCTGTGCTTCTGCTGTCCCCACTACACAGGACACCTTCCCTGCCCTGTCTGTCCAAGCAAACCCCTCCTCAAGGCCTTGTATGCCTTGTTGTTCGAGAAACCTGCTCTTGTATACAACAGAGAATCACGCTTTGTGCACCCCCCCACCTTTGGGGTTGACAGAGACCCCTTGGAGCTAAAGAAACAAAGATGAGTGTGACGCAGTCCTTGCCCTTGACGGATTCATGGAGCAGGAGGGAAAATGGCATTCCAGTGAAATTCAAACCACTGAAGCCATACTGGGATAGGTTTTCCAGCAGAGGCAGGGCCCAAGGGGACAGCCAGAGAAGCAGAAGAACCCATGGGACATCTCTGATGGTCCAGTGGCTGGGACTCTGCCCTTCCATCGCAGGGGGTGAGAGTTCAATCCCTGGCTGGGGAACTAGAATCTGTGCTGTTGTTTTTCAGTCGCTAAGTCATGTCCGATTCTCTGTGAGCCCATGGACTACAGCACGCCATGCTTCCCTGTCCCTCACTGTCTCCCAGAGCTTGCTCACACTCATGTCTATTGAGTTGGTGATGCCATCCAACCATCTCATCCTCTATCATCCTTTTCTTCTCCTTCCCTCAATCTTTCTCAGGATCAAGGTCTTTTCGAAAGAGTTGGCTCTTGGCATCAGGTGGTCAAAGTACTGGCGCTTCAGCTTCGGCATCAGTCCTTCCAATGAATATTTAGGGTTGATTTCCTTTAGGATTGACTTGCTTGATCTCTTTGCAGTCCAAGGGACTCTCAAGAGTCTTCTCCAGCACCAGAATTCAAAAGCATTAGTTCTTTGGTGCTCAGCCATCTTTAGGTCCAACTCTCACATCCATACATGACTACTGGAAAAGTCATAGCTTTCACTAAATGGACCTTGGTCGGCAAAGTGATGTCTCTGCTTTGTAATATACTGTCTAAGTTTGCCATAGATTTCCTTCCAAGGAGCATCTTTTAATTTCATGGGTGCAGTCACGCTTCTCCAAGGGATCTTCCCAACCCAGGGATCAAGCCTAGTCTCCCGAATGGCAGGCAGATTCTTTACCATCTGAGCTGCCAAGGAAGCTGACATGCAGTGTAGTACAGCCAAAAATTAATTAATTAATTATGTTTTTTAAATGAAGCAGGAGAGCCCAGAGCTAAGGCCAGCTGTCAGTTCACTCAGCAGCCAAGCCAAGCCTTGCCCAGTGCTAGCACACAGAGGTGCTGCAGCCGTCGTCCCAACTGATGGAGTTAACACCACAAGATCCCTGAGCCTGCATCTCATGTGAGGTCTGGGTGTTGACCAAGATGCTCTCCTTGACCACACTTGAGTCAGGCTTTTCTGAGCCCTTTGCTTGGTTAGGTCTCCACCTAGACTCTAGGCCTGGCCTACTTGGTCCAGTATTAGCAAGAATCCCGTAGGTTCATTTAGCAAGAATCCCCTGCCCTCAATATCCAATTATATTCCTCATAACCCACTCTGCACATTGCATCACCCTGGCCTGCCATCAGCAAGAACACTGTCAAGCTGGTTTAGCCAGACTCCCCAAGACACCTGACATTTCCTCTTGGTAATTTCCCGTCCTGGGACTTCCCTTCCAGTGGTAAGAATCCACTTTCCAATGGAGGGGACACGGGTTTGACCCCTGATCAGGGAACTAAGATCCCACGTGCCATGGAGCAACTAAGCCTGAGCGCTATAACTAGAGAGAAATCTGCACACCACAAAGAAGACCTCACAGGCCACAGCTAAGACCCAACGCAGCTGAATAAATAAGTAACGTAAACAAATATTTTTAAAATTTCTATCCAGCCACCCACACCTGGCTCCTTGGCTATAAATCCCCACTCATCCTTGTTATATTCTTTCTTCTACTGCAAAACCCCCACTGCAGTGCCCTTACCCCCAACCCCACCCCGTGTAAAGTCTTCCTCACTGCCCTTATAACAACTGCCACAGAAATTTTGCTGTGACGGTGTGGGTGAGTCTATTGCCATCTCCCTCTCCACCTGCCCCATCCTGCCACAGCTAAGGACTCTGCCTTTGCTGGGTTTCGCATGATCCCTCTCACATACCACACACATCTCGTGAACTGTTAGAGTGTGAAGCTCACCAAACTGCAGTATTCCATCGCTGCCTCCAGCCCCACTCCCAGCCCCGGACAGTGCCCTCTCTCCTTAATACAGGAGCAAGGTCCTTCTTCCTGACAAGCCCAGGATCAAAATCCAGCTCTCGCTATCTCACCTGTCAGCCCTTGGGAGGATCATCGACCTCCTTGGGCTTCAACTCTTCATGCGTGAAACCTGGGTAACTGCCTGCTCCCCACATCTCAGAGCTGCCTCAAGGGAGCAGAGATAACATGGGCATGGTATCAACCCTTCACCAGGAACACAGGAGATGTTCCACATCAGCTGATACTCTGACCTCCAGCAGGAGCAGGCAACCTTCCTTCCCTTTTCTACATGCTGGAGCTGTTACAAACCACTTTCTGGACCATCATTTCTCTTGATGCTTCAGGGCTTCCAGAGCATTGCCTGGACCCAGAGCAATGGACTCAAACACTGGAGAAGCACGAAGACTCTCTCCATCCACGAGGCTTCCACAGGAAGAGACCCAGGGAGAAGTCAAGGGAATCCCTAAGTCGTGGAGAGGCCGTTCCCCACCATGATCTTGGCTTGGCACTGTCGTAAGAATGAGAAACCTCAACGCCCAGCCCAACACCCTCACCTGGCAAGGCTGAGTTAGGCTGCCCCCACTCCTGCCCACCCCCTCACTCTGAATTCCTCCCATTAGGGCAAGGACTCACCTACGATCGAGAAGGAGTGTGTCTTGCAATCCCCTGCCAGGAGGTAACTACAGTCTCCCGCGAAGCTGTACATGCTCTCATCAAAGGTGTTGATGAAGTCAGCTCCAAAGAGGCTGCACCGGGCCACCGATGACTTACCAAGAGCCCCTTCTCCACAAAGGGCCCCTGGAGGGAAAGGTCACACGTGAGTACAGCAGGTACCACCAGCTCAAACTACTGCAGCCCAGGAGAAATGAGGCTGCAGCCGTCAGAAATCAGGCTCCGGGAAAGGACTTTCCATTTTAAATGACGCTAGAACTGTTGCTTTCAGCCCCTAAGAATGACCCGGGACTACCCAATAACGGAAGAACTGCTTTTCAAGAATTCGATTTGTTTTAATGACAGATGATTTGAAGTGTATACTGCGNCAGCTCAAACTACTGCAGCCCAGGAGAAATGAGGCTGCAGCCGTCAGAAATCAGGCTACGGGGAAGGACTTTCCATTTTAAATGACGCTAGAACTGTTGCTTTCAGCCCCTAAGAATGACCCGGGACTACCCAATAATGGAAGAACTGCTTTTCAAGAATTCGATTTCTTTTAATGACAGATGATTTGAAGTGTATACTGCGTGTTCCTTAGAGAAAATTTGGAAAACATTGAAGAAGAATAAAAAAGGAAGTTAAAATCATCTGCAACCAACATTCAGCAGTAACTAGAGTTGACATTTTAGTGTTTGGATTTCTATCTTACAGTGTATAAACAATTACAGGTTTTTTTGCAAATTTGTCAGCAAACTGACTGAGCAAAGGACTTATAACCTATTTATTTCTCAACATAGTATGAAGAATTTAAAATGTCATACTTCCAAAACATGATTTTTGGTGGGCTGTATTATACCTTGCATTGAAATGAATTTGGTATAGGTTCTAACATTTTCCAGTTTTCTGATGTGTAAATAGATTGTAATGAGTGTCCTTTAATCTACTGGTATATCTTGAATATATTAAATTCTAAGTAGATCAATAGATCAGTGTGCCTGACCCACAGAACCTATGGAATGGTAACCCCTGCAAGATCATATGCTGCCACTTGCCAGCTTCACCTCACAGCGTACGTGCGTATGTGTATGTGTTGGCAGGTAGGAAATCACAGCAGTCAGTCTCCAAGTTTTCTGCCTCCTCTGGCCCAGGACCCTCCTACTAGGGTTAGGGTTAACAGGAAGTTGCAGGAAGAGTAACAAAAGTACATCTGCCCCTGTGGGCAGCGGGTTGGATGCCGCTGACCTAGTTATCTAAGTGGAGACGAGGGTGAGACCAGGATCAGAAAAGGGTCCCTTTTGCCATTCATAGACTCAGCATCTCAGTGAGGGAAGAAAGGCTGTGTCTACAGTGGAGGAGAGCTGGCCTGAGACCCAGGAGAACTGACCTCTGATCTTGGTTCTATGTGACTTTAGAACAGTTGTTTTTCCTCTCTGACCCTCAGCTTCTTCATCGCTACTATGGGATGTACAGCTGCACAAATAAATGAGCCCCGCCATCCACTCAAAAACTAATAATCTACCCAAGTCTTGGGTTCCTTTTTCCCATCCCCCATCCCCATCCTAAAGGACTGTCCTATGTAGCCCTGGTGCTTCTTAATTCCCCAATCCGAGAAGACACTTGCAGGCACCAACTCCTTGAGAAACACACATCAGGAGTGGTGGGCTCTGCAGAAGAGAAATTAACCAGGCACCCAGTGACTCTACAGCCCCAACAGGAGCTGAACGTAGGGCTGGACACACAGGTGTGCTCTAGACACACCTGCTGACCCCTGGCCGGGGGAGGTTCCCAATGGCCCGAGGCAGAATTGAAGAGTGGCAGCACCGTGGGACCTACCTGGCAAAGTGAGGGCCACAGCAAGAAGCAGCCTCGCGAGCCTGGTGGGAAACATCTGCGGAGAAGAGGGAGAGGTGAGCGGCTGCTGGTCTGTGCTACTGGCCACACATGATGTGGGGAGAATTTTTTAAGCAAAAGAAAAGAATGACCCTCATTTCCCCCTTAAACATAGACTGTGCTCAGTTGCTACAGTCGTGTCCAACTCTTTGGGACCCCATGGACTATAGCCTGCCAGCTTCCTCTGTCCATGGAATTCCTCAGGCAAGAATATTGGACTGGATAGCCATTTCCTCCTCCAGGAGATCTTCCCCACCCAGGGATTGAACTGGCATCTCCTGCACTGCAGGTGGATTCTTTACAGCTGAGCCACTGGGAAAGACCTAAACATGGACTACTGGTCCCCCAAAAAGCAGGTCAGGCCCAAGAGTAATAATCACTGGGTCAGAACGCCAGGCATCCTTCCCCAAACAGGGGTCCCTGAGCACACAGAGAGGAAAGTTCTGCCTTGCCTTCCCTCGCTCCCCGCCAGCCTGACCCCTATCCTTCCCTGATCCTTCAGCAGCTCAGAGCAGGGAGCAGCTCATTCCCTCATCATCATCATCCTTCCACACTTGGCAGGAAACTGGAGAAGAGGAACTGTCTCACACTTCCATTCCTACCACAGGCACCAGGCTTCAAGAACCTTCAGGAACCAGACTTGCTGGGCAGTCACCCACAAGGTGNAACAGAATCAGGGATATAGAGAATAGAGTTGTGGTTGCCAAGGGAGTGGAAGGCGGGAGGTTGGATTGGGAATTTGGGATTAGCAGATGCAAACTGATAAATAGAATAAACATCAAGGTCCTACTGTATAGCACAATGAACTATATTCAATATCCTAGGATAAACCATAATGGGAAAGAATATATCACTTTGCTGTAAGGCAGTAATTAACATAGCATCATAATTAAACTATACTTCAATAAAACATAAATTTTAAAAACAAATGACTATAACATGGGTATCTTTACATTAGCCTCTCTAGTTCTGGGGACAGTTGAAATTTTCCCTTACAAGACAAAGCCCTGGAGCCAGTGATCTTGGCATGCTGGCTTTGCTGTCATAAACAGCAAAGGGACCAGCATCCTTAAAACCCATTTTCACATACAAGTTCTATTGCCTTAAAATAAATACCTAGGTGTGAAAGAAATTACTGGGTTAAAAGTCAAAAAAACTTGTTAAGACTTATATACATCTTGTCAAGAATTATATCGATTCACCCTTCCATGGAATTTTATTAGTTATGGACTGAACACTTGTATCATCCCAAAATTCTTTGTTGAAGCCCTAACTCCCAATGCAATGGTACAAGGAGATGAGACCTTTCAAGGTTAATTAGGGTTAGATGAGGTTGTAAGGATGGGCCCCCATGATGGAATTAATGCCCTTATAAAAAGGATAAGAGTCACCAGAGTTTTCTCTATCCATCAAGTGAGGACGCAGGGAGAAGGCAGCCATCCACAAGCCAGCAAGCAGGCTCTCACTAAGAACTGAATCTGCCAGCGCCTTGATCTTGAACTTCCAGCCTCCAGACCACCAAAATAAATATCTGTTGCTTAAGCCATCCAGTCTATGATATTTTGTTACAACAGCCTGAGCTAGGACAATTATTCTTTTTTTATTATTACTTGGTAATGTAACTGGCAAAAGCTGGTAAAAGATTATTTTTGAATATTCATCCTGTTAATTATTGGGGGATGTTTTCTAACATTGCCCATTTGTGTTTCTTCTTTTATGAATTTCTGGCTAGGGTCTTTAGCTCATTTTCAACAGAGATGTTTATCTTTCCCTACTGATTTGTAAAAGCTCTTCAGAAATTAGAATAATTTTTTCCTCACATTAATACGTGAACTTTTTTCTCAGTTCTTCATTTGCCTTTGTTTATTATGGTGACTTTTTATGTTACAAGAGTTTGGGGGATCATTTGATGTTCTGGGGACAGAGGAGTGTTAGTTATCACAGGTGCAGAGTAAAAGTACAAGCACAAAGTGTTTGAGGACTTCCCTGGGGTCCGGTGGTTAAGATTCCACGCTTCCACTCTAGGGGCATTAGTTCAATTCCTGGGGGGGGGGGGGGGGGGGG
>SJYW01030017.1:1102850-1116505 GCA_006410735.1 Raphicerus campestris | reverse complement strand
GGAATACTAGACCACCTTACCTGTCTCCTGAGAAACCCATATGCAGGTCAAGAAGCAGCAGTTAAAACCAGACATAAAACAACAGACTGGTTCAAAACTGGGAAAGGAGTTCATCAAGGCTATATATTGTCACCCTGCTTATTTAATTTCTATGCAGAGTACGTCTTGCAACAAACTGGGCTAGATGAATTACAAGCTGGAATGAAGATTGCTGGGAGAAATATTAACAACCTCAGATATGCAGATGATACCACTTTTATGGCAGAAAGCGAAGAGGGTGAAAGAGGAGAGTGAAAAAACCAGCTTAAAACTCAACATTCAAAAAACTAAGATCATGGCATCCAGTCCCATCAATTCATGTCATGGAAATAGTGACAGATTTTATATTCTTGGGCTCCAAAATCATTGTGGATGGTGACTGCAGCCATGAAATTAAAAGATGTTTGCTCCTTGGAAGGAAAGCTTTGACAAACCTACACAATATATTAAAAAGCAGAGATATTACTTTGCCAACAAAGGCCCATATAGTAAAAGCTATGGTTTTCCCAGTAGTCATATACAAATGTGACAGTTGGACCATAAAGAATGCTGAGCACTGAAGAAATGATGCTTTCAAATTGTGGTGCTGGAGAAGAATCTTGAGAGTCCCTTGGACAGCAAGGAGATCAAACCAGTGAATCCTAAAGGAAATCAACCTTGAATGTTCTTTGAAAGGACTGAAGCTGAAGCTGAAACTCTAATACTTAGGCCATCTGATGTGAAAAGCCAACTCACTGGAAAAGACCTTGATGCTGGGAGAGACTGAGGGCAGGAGGAGAAAGGGGCAACAGAGGATGAGATGGTTGGATGGCATCACCAACTCAATGGACATGAGTTTGAGCAAACTCCAGGAGATGATGAAGGACAGGGAAGCCTGGCGCACTGCAGTCCATGGGGTAGCAAAATGTCAGACATGCCTGAGCGACTGAGCAAAACAACAAACCCAGGTACCTAAATCCAGAACTCCCACTGCCTACACTCCTGGAACCACTCTGCAGTCCTAATATCTATCAGATATCTGGGCTGGGTCTGGGGATGCAAAGATGAGCAAAACTCCATCATCCTCTGCTGTCAAGTAGCTTACAGTCTAGTGACAAGAATGACATAGATTTCAACAAATCATATAGCTGCGAATGGTGATAAGATAGTGGGACTATGGATATATACCTGCAACAGAGAATTCCAACCTAAATTGATGGGGGAAGGGGTGCCAACTGAGCTGAGTTCTAGAATAAATAGATTAAAATTAAGAAAAAGATGGGAGACGCACTTCAGGTCTTGGAATCAACATGTGCAAAGGACAGTGGCCGGAGGAAGCTACCTATGAAGAACCCAAAAGATGGTTTGCGTGGCTGGAACACAGAACACAGGGTGCATGCAGCACAGGCTGCAGTGGCAAGAAGGTTCCAGATGTGATGTGAATCCTTTCTGCTTTCAGGGCACTTTCACCACCACCAGCTGTTAGCAAGAGGCGGCAGAGTCCCAACCTGCAGGGGAAGAAGTGCGTGCTCTGGAAAGTGACTTGAGAAGCTACACAGGGAGGATGTGGGAAAGCCCATGCTCACCCCTTGCTGTTGTGTCTTGGTCCCGTGTTCTCTGCCCTGCGTCAGCACTGCACCCCTGTATCCAGTCCAAGCTGAGCCTTCCTAGGGCCCTGCCCTCAAATCCAAGGCGGAGACTCAGGTCACGAAGCTGGAAGACCTTCCTTCTCTAACACTCTCCCAGGGGGCGTCCTGAAAGTGCGCATGCATCCCTGAATCTCCGGCTACCGTTCTCCCTGCTTTATACCATGAAACACAGGCTGGACTCCTTTGAGCTCAGACTTCCTTGGTGGGAAAAGCCTTTGGGATGACATGGTTCGGTTGGACCAAGCAACCCGGCTTTTAATTCAGTTACTCCCCGTTTCCAGATGTCGGCTTTGAAACACAGAAAATGCCCCTGGGCCAGTGACATCCTCTCATGGGAAGGTTTTGCTCACTCATTTGGAAACTACGGGAACTTTCCCCTTATCTTTAGGGCTTCCTGAAACACAACCATTCTCTATTTGAAATGGCCTCGCCCACATTATAAAATGTTTGTTGATTTAGGAAAAAGCACATCTCTCTTTCTTTTTCCAAAAATGCTCAAGGACAAATTCTTTTCTCCTAAATTTCCAGCATCCCTCTTTCTAAAAAATGTGACCGAATTTTACCTGCTATAATTTGCATGAAAAACATAAACATATCCCAAATCATGGGCCATGAGCAAGCTGCCACCACCCTCCCTGAAGTCATTCACCAAAGATGGAGCTTCTTGCTGGAAGAGAAAGCCTTGGGACATTTGGGACACTGCCCTTTGCAGCCTGCAAGCAGTAGGATATAACTGTGCCTTTGACTGGAATTAATAGCTGCATCTACTTCCTCAGAGAGTCTCAGAAATGGACGAAGTTTCAGACTCTGGGAGGTCAGAGTCTGCACCTACTTAATCCTCCACCTTGAGAAAGTTTCAGAACTTCTCTGGCCCTCTCTTTTCCATAAATAGTCAGATGTGTGTGTGTATAAGTGTGTGTGTGTATGTGTGTATAACTGTGTACGTGTGTGTGTGTGTGTTTGTCTGTTTTTAAATTTTGAGCCAATATTAACATCTCAGAATCTCTTACATTAAAATGTGGACTTCCGGTTCACTTAGAAGATCAGCAGGAAGACTGGACCATGCTCTCATGGACAATCAACAGAGAATGAGGGGCTTCCCTTTCTGGATGGGCATGTCCTCTAGAAGTTGCCAGTCCCTTCCGCCTGCTTTATTGTCTCCAACAATGAGGTCTGTTATCAGTTGCCATGTATCATTACTTTATCATTTTTTTTAAGAGTACAGAAACTTTTCTTTATAGCTACTTCTCTATCAAAAGTGGAGAAAATCAGACACAGCAAGAGAGTTGAGTTTCAAGGAAAACAAGAGGTCATAATTCTTTGTAGACGCTGAAAAGGATTCCCCCGCATTTGGTTAGCTTCTTTCCATGGTCCTGGTTGTAATGCATGTAAATTTTGGAATACTTTCAGTTTAATGTGAAAATTGTGTTGGTTTATATGTTTAGGAGCCAGCTTTCTTACAACTGAAGAAAATTTTTTTAAAGATCTTTTTAAAAACTGAAAATGATTCATAAGTGACATTCTTTCTTGCAAATAGTGGCTGGTTTAATAACTTCAGCAACCAACATTCTTTCTACTTAAGGTGTCTAGAGAAGGTGCAAGTATAGATCAAGGAGCAATGAATATATTTAATTCTACATGGATGTATAAATATAAATATATATGAAGTCTATGTACTAGATCATGTGTTTAGTTTTAATGAAACTAGTCATGATTAGAAATAAAAGCCCTGAGGGACCTATTTATCAAAGTAGGAATCATAAATTTCAGGATTTGGGTCCACAAAGAGTCGACTTACTGTGGTGCTGATGAGCGGATGCTCACCAAAATTTAATCACGTGGAAGAGTGTGAGACAGGCTGTAAAATATCATCTTTAACTGTGTGTCCAGCTAAAACCTGGAGTTCTGTTGTTAAAGAAGTCCAGAGTAAGTATTAGAGACTCAGCAGCAGACTCTTGCACAAAGAACATCATCCCTAATTGAGACTATGAATCTAATATAACCTTGATCCCAAAACCAGACCTGAGCAATATAAGAAAAAAATCCCTGCCGGACTTAACAAATGAACACACCTGTACATGTGTGTGCGCTCTGTGTGTGCCATCACTCAATCTTACCCAACTCTCTGCAACCCCAAGGACTGCAGCCCGCCAGGCTCCTCTGTCCATGGGATTTCCCAGGCAAGAATACTGGAGTGGGTTGCCATTTCCTACTCCAGAGGATCTTCCCGACCCAGGAATCAAACCCATACCTCCTGCATCGGCAGGCAGATTCTTTACCACTGCACTAGCTGGGAAGCCCCCAAATTATCTTTACTGTGTTAATTATATATGTATAACCATTTTAGTGTTAAATATATCGGTATAATCATTGTGTAAACTGGTAAAAACCCAAACACTATTAAGCAAAGTACTGCTGCTGCTGCTGCTGCTAAGTCGCATCAGTCGTGTCCGACTCTGTGAGGCCCCATAGACAGCAGCCCATCAGGCTCCCTCGTCCCTGGGATTCTCCAGGCAAGAACACTGGAGTGGGTTGCCATTTCCTTCTCCAGCAAAGTAAGCAGCTCACAATTTTGTTTCTTTTCTACTGGACATTTAAAATGAGCTATTTCTTTAAATTTTCATATTATAGGCTATTAACATCTCATTTCACAATCGTATTAGTCATATCTTAATGTAGCTGTAACAAGGCAATATTTTCCAATTTAAAGGCCTCTGATGGAAGCCTAAATGCTTATAGAGTAACAAGTAAAAAGTCCTAAACAAAATATTAGCAACTGAATACAACCATATGTTAAAAAAGATAATATATCATGACCAATTTTATTTATCCTGAAAATTTGAATGGTTTAACATTAGAAAATCTACCATTATCACATGCCACATTAACAAATTAAAAGATAGAATTCTGAGCATCTCACCTGACAAATTTACTGATTCATAAAAACTCTTAGCAAACCAGGAATAGAAGAAAATACCTTAATATAACTAAGATTAAGTAATAAAAACCTATGGGTTACCATTTGCAACAAGGTGGATGGACCTAAAGGGTATTATGCTTAGTGNAGCATCTCACCTGACAAATTTACTGATTCATAAAAACTCTTAGCAAACCAGGAATAGAAGAAAATACCTTAATATAACTAAGATTAAGTAATAAAAACCTATGGGTTACCATTTGCAACAAGGTGGATGGACCTAAAGGGTATTATGCTTAGTGAAGTAAGTCAGAAAGAGACACTGCCTGTTTTCATTTATACTCTGAATCTAAAAAATGAAACAAATTAACTATAACAAAACAGAAAGAGACTCACAGACACAAGAAGCTAGTGATAAGGAGTTGGGAGGAGAATGGGGGAAAGGGTGAGATGGAGAGGGATATTAAGAGGCACGAACTACTAGGCATAATATAAGCAAGATAGGAAGATCTAATATAGAGCGCAGGAAATATGATCAATATTCTATGATAACTTTAAGTGGAATATAATCTTTNTGCTGTTCCTGCCTTGATTTTACAGATGGAGAGACAGAGCTTTCCAGAGGTTAAATAACACACCCAAGATCACACACCAGGGATCCCTGTGTGACCTTCAGTGTGTGGGGGATTGGCTCCCACAGTGAGTTCAATCCTGGTCAGAGGTGGGCACCTTTTTCTGGAAAAAGTAACTATTTTAGGCTTTGTGGGTGACATAGAGTCTTCTGTCTTCCTCCTCCTTCTCTTTTCCTTCCACCCTTTTAGATGTACAAACTTTTCTCAGCTGGTGAGCTGTGCACAGACAGGCCACTGGCTGGACTGGGCCTTTAGGCCCTAGTTTACTGACCCTTGCTAACATTTGAACAGAGATGCAAATGGCTGCAGAATGGTACATTTTCAGTTTACAGAGCCAATCTGAGACCCACTCAGAGACTTCTGGGCCTGGCAGGGAGGCAGGGTGACCTGTTTGTTCTTGGTGAACACCAGGTTTACTGGAGATCCAGTGGGGTGTGGGCACCAGGATCCACAATCAGCTACTTGCCCCCTTTTGTCAGGTTGCCTTGGTGTCTGGTGCTGGGTGGGAGGTGCTGGAGCAGAGGGGAAGAGAAGGCCTAATGTGGGGGCATGGTGGGATGCTGCCGCCAGAATGAGGAATGCCCTAACCTGGCAGGAAGCTGGGAAACCTCTTTGCTCCTCAGGGGTCTCTGGCCAGCCCGGTCAAAGAGGTTTGGGAAAGGAAGCTCTGGTGTAGACACAGGAGCTGCTGTTTGTGTGCGTGGGGCTGGCCTGCACGAGCCCCTGCAGATGCAGTACGGGAAGAGCTGCGGTCCTGGATCTGAGCAGCAAAGAAAGGGTGAACCCAGGCACGCAGGTAGGTTCAAGTCCTGATACCAGTGCTGACCCACTCTGTGACCCCTCCAGGTCTTCAGCCTCTCAGGCACTCCCTTTCCTCATCTATAAAGTGGAAACAGCAACATCCATTTCAGCAAGCTTACCAGGTAACTATTCATTCAATGCTGCCAATCCAACGGCTGATCTTCACTATTGGCGGATTCCTGATTTTCAAACTTGCCTACTTGTAATCCCTTGAATCTGTACTCAAAGTACTTTGAGGTCTTTGGAGCCTGTGTGCCGAGCGGTGACTAGTGTGAACTGTCAGAAAGTCACATTCCCAGCTGAATAAGGAGATGCTCAGTCTCTTTGTTTCCCCTCTTCGTGGTCTGCTTCGTGCCACGTCTTTCTCACATTTGTGCTTTCTGTTGGTGATTTTGCTGTTTAAGATGACCCTCACTTAAAAAAAAAAAAGAATAATAAAAGAAACTCCCTAAAGGGCACCTAAGGACTTCCCAGGTGGTAACAGTGGTCAGGAACCTGCCTGCCAATTCAGGGATGTAAGGAATGCAGGTTCAGTCCCTGCGCTGGGAAGATTCCTTGGAGGAGGAAATGGCAACCCACTCTAGCATATTCCTGTCTGGAGAGTCCCCATGGACAGAGGAGCCTGGCGGGCTGCAGTCCATAGTGTCGCACAGAGGTGGACAGACTGAAGCAACTTAGCACACAGGCAGATATTCTTTGACTCAGGCTTGTACAGGCCTCTGCTCTCAGGCTGCCTCCTCAGAGAGGCCCTCCTGACTACCGTCCATAAATACCACTCACCCCCATCACTTGCTTCCCTTATCCTGTGTCCTCTTCCTAGTGCTGTCACCATTTGAGTTAAGCTTGTTCCCCTGTGTCTTCATCAGCTTGGGTGGCTCTAACAAATGCCCAGAGACTGGGTAGCTTAAACAACAGACATTTATTTCTCATGGTATTGGAGGCTGGGAGTCCAGGGTCAAGGTATTGGGAGACTCAGCTGTCTTCCTCTCTTCTCATTGGACCCTCACAGGGCNTAGATCCTTAGCTTGTTGGTGGCTGCTGCTGCTGTCTCTTCTTCAGTCGTGTCCGACTCTGTGCGACCCCATAGACGGCAGCCCACCAGGCTCCCCCGTCCCTGGGATTCTCCAGGCAAGAACACAGGAGTGGGTTGCCATTTCCTTCTCCAATGCATGAAAGTGAAAAGTGAAAGTGAAGTTGTTCAGTCGTGTCTAACTCTTAGCGACCCCATGGACTGCAGCCTACCAGGCTCCTCCGCCCATGGGATTTTCCAGGCAAGAGCGCTGGAGTGGGGTGCCATTGCTTTCTCCACTGTTAGTGGCAGGTGGTGCTTAACAGGGCTTCCCTGGAGGCTCAGATGGTAAAGAATCTGCCTGCAATGCAAGAGACCAGAGTTCGATCTCTGGGCTGGGAAGATCCCCTGGAGAACAGAACAGCTTCCCACTCTAGTATTCTTGCCTGGAGAATTCCATGGACAGAGGAGCATCTGGGGTTGCAAAGAATAGGACACGACTGAGTGATTTTCACTTCACTTCTTTCAGGTCTATGAACGAACTAATGGGTGCTATAAAGAAAAACCAAGAAGCTTCCACTGGGAAACACAGGATGCCCCACCTCCTTTCCCATGGCAGCTGGGAATAAACGCTCCAGGCAGGCGTGAATGCACTCCTGGGGGCCCCTAGCAGGGGAAGCCCACGACTGGTCCTCGCCCTCTCCTCCACTTCATTTCCTGCATGATTTTGGTTCCCGTATCTGGAAGCCAGTATTTATTTAACTCCTGCCCTGGAGTTCAGCAAGAAAAGCCCAAGGCAACCCAAAGTACTGGCCAAGTAAACAAGTGACCAGGCCTAGAAGCAGACAGCAGGCGCCCAGCAGACTCCGGGACTCAGCGCCAGTCACACGGAAAAGGCAGTGCCCGTGGCCCCGCCCCCTGGCCCCGCCCACCACCACCCCTGCCTCCTGCCCCTCCCCCGCTGCCCTCACCCTCTCTCCCTCCTTCCATTGCCTTACTCCTCTGACCACTTAGGCAAAGTTCCATGATTAATTAAATTGGCTCTCCCTCCAGCCCCTGCCTGCCTGCTCCCTCCCTCCCACCTGCTCCTTCCGTCCCACCCTCCAGGGCTCAGATCCACCTTGCCTTCCCTGAACCCCAGGCAGAGGCTACTCTGTTCTGCTATTTTTGCTACCCACCCATCAGTACTCTCTACTCCCCATCCAGGGAGCCTCAGCTGAGTCCTACTGTGTGCTGGCATTATTGCAGGTGATGGAGACCCTAAGAGTCAGACAGACCATTCCAAGAGCTTACACTTGGTGAGGGAGGAAGCTGATGAACAAGTGTTTATATCCTTTTAATATTCATATGTGTGATACTCAGTCATGTCCAACTCTTTGCGACCCCATAGACTGCAACCCTCCAGGAACCTCTGTCCATGGAATTCTCCAGGCAAAAATACCTGGAGAGGGTTGCCATTTCCTTCTGCGGAGGATCTTCCCAACCCAGGGATCAAACCCAAGCCTCCTGCACTGGCAGGCATGTTCTTTATCACGGTGCCACCTGGGAAACCCCAACATTCATATGGTAAACCCTAATTTTTACCTGATGAAACTCCAGGTAATGGTGTTTGGAGGTGGAGCCTTTGAGAGGTAATTAGAACTAGAATGGGTCACAGGGTGGGGCCCTCATGATGGGATTCGTGCCCTGATAAAAAGTGGAGGAGTTGGGAGATTTCTCGGCCTGCCTGCTCCGAGGAAGGCCCTGTGAGGGTCCAATGAGAAGAGAGGAAGACAGCTGAGTCTCCCAATACCTTGACCCTGGACTCCCAGCCTCCAATACCATGAGAAATAAATGTCTGTTGTTTAAGCTACCCAGTCTCTGGGCATTTGTTAGAGCCACCCAAGCTGATGAAGACACAGGGGAACAAGCTTAACTCAAATGGTGACAGCACTAGGAAGAGGACACAGGATAAGGGAAGCAAGTGATGGGGGTGAGTGGTATTTATGGACGGTAGTCAGGAGGGCCTCTCTGAGGAGGCAGCCTGAGAGCAGAGGCCTGTACAAGCCTGAGTCAAAGAATATCTGCCTGTGTGCTAAGTTGCTTCAGTCTGTCCACCTCTGTGCGACACTATGGACTGCAGCCCGCCAGGCTCCTCTGTCCATGGGGACTCTCCAGACAGGAATATGCTAGAGTGGGTTGCCATTTCCTCCTCCAAGGAATCTTCCCAGCGCAGGGACTGAACCTGCATTCCTTACATCCCTGAATTGGCAGGCAGGTTCCTGACCACTGTTACCACCTGGGAAGTCCTTAGGTGCCCTTTAGGGAGTTTCTTTTATTATTCTTTTTTTTTTTTAAGTGAGGGTCATCTTAAACAGCAAAATCACCAACAGAAAGCACAAATGTGAGAAAGACGTGGCACGAAGCAGACCACGAAGAGGGGAAACAAAGAGACTGAGCATCTCCTTATTCAGCTGGGAATGTGACTTTCTGACAGTTCACACTAGTCACCGCTCGGCACACAGGCTCCAAAGACCTCAAAGTACTTTGAGTACAGATTCAAGGGATTACAAGTAGGCAAGTTTGAAAATCAGGAATCCGCCAATAGTGAAGATCAGCCGTTGGATTGGCAGCATTGAATGAATAGTTACCTGGTAAGCTTGCTGAAATGGATGTTGCTGTTTCCACTTTATAGATGAGGAAAGGGAGTGCCTGAGAGGCTGAAGACCTGGAGGGGTCACAGAGTGGGTCAGCACTGGTATCAGGACTTGAACCTACCTGCGTGCCTGGGTTCACCCTTTCTTTGCTGCTCAGATCCAGGACCGCAGCTCTTCCCGTACTGCATCTGCAGGGGCTCGTGCAGGCCAGCCCCACGCACACAAACAGCAGCTCCTGTGTCTACACCAGAGCTTCCTTTCCCAAACCTCTTTGACCGGGCTGGCCAGAGACCCCTGAGGAGCAAAGAGGTTTCCCAGCTTCCTGCCAGGTTAGGGCATTCCTCATTCTGGCGGCAGCATCCCACCATGCCCCCACATTAGGCCTTCTCTTCCCCTCTGCTCCAGCACCTCCCACCCAGCACCAGACACCAAGGCAACCTGACAAAAGGGGGCAAGTAGCTGATTGTGGATCCTGGTGCCCACACCCCACTGGATCTCCAGTAAACCTGGTGTTCACCAAGAACAAACAGGTCACCCTGCCTCCCTGCCAGGCCCAGAAGTCTCTGAGTGGGTCTCAGATTGGCTCTGTAAACTGAAAATGTACCATTCTGCAGCCATTTGCATCTCTGTTCAAATGTTAGCAAGGGTCAGTAAACTAGGGCCTAAAGGCCCAGTCCAGCCAGTGGCCTGTCTGTGCACAGCTCACCAGCTGAGAAAAGTTTGTACATCTAAAAGGGTGGAAGGAAAAGAGAAGGAGGAGGAAGACAGAAGACTCTATGTCACCCACAAAGCCTAAAATAGTTACTTTTTCCAGAAAAAGGTGCCCACCTCTGACCAGGATTGAACTCACTGTGGGAGCCAATCCCCCACACACAGAAGGTCACACAGGGATCCCTGGTGTGTGATCTTGGGTGTGTTATTTAACCTCTGGAAAGCTCTGTCTCTCCATGTGTAAAATCAAGGCAGGAACAGCACCCATGCCCCAGGGTTGTAGAATGAAAACAGTTGTTCAGTTCAGCTCAGTCGCTCAGTCGTGTCCGACTCATTGCAACCCCATGAATCGCAGCACGCCAGGCCTCCCTGTCCATCACCAACTCCCAGAGAGTTTACTCAAACTCATGCCCATTGAGCTGGTGATGCCATCCAACCATCTCATCCTCTGTTGTCCCCTTCTCCTCCTGCCCTCAGTCTTTCCCAGCATCACGGTCTTTTCAAATGAGTCAGCTCTCAGCATTAGGTGGCCAAAGTATTGGAGTTTCAGCTTCAACATCAGTCCTTTCAATGAATACTCAGGACTGATCTCCTTTAGGGTGGACTGGTTGGATATCCTTGCAGTCCAAGGGACTCTCAAGAGTCTTCTCCAACACCACAGTTCAAAAGCATCAACTCTTCAGCATTCAGCTTTCTTCACGGTCCAACTCTCACATCCATACATGACTACTTGAAAAACCATAACCTTGACTAGATGGACATTTGTTGGCAAAGTAATGTCTCTGCTTTTTAATAACAACTGTAACTGGGACCAAGTTTTAAGCCCAGAGCCCCTGGGCTTCTGCACACAACGCATTCTGTTGCCAATGGCGACAGTGGTGGTTGTGCCGAATGAGTGATGGGAGGACAAGCAAAGCGCTCCTATCCTGACCATCTGACACTTCCCCCCAGGGAAGTGGGGAAACTGAATCTCAGAGGTGACTCATCTGAGGTCATACGACTATAAATAGGGCGTCACCAAGACTGCTTCCCACAGGTTCGCGAAGGTCCTGGTTGCCTGCCTCCCCATCCCCCTCATCAACACCACGTCTCCCCGGACCCTGGTCTTGCAGCCTTGGTCTGACAGCCTTGCCCTCCACCCTTCTCCACACTCCATCTTAGATCCCACTCTCACAGGAGGACCTTGCTCTTTTCAGGAAGCTGATTGCCAAGACTTTTCTAGTGGTCCAGCGGTGAAAACTTCGCTCTCAATGCAGAGGGTACTGGTTCGATCCATGGTTGGGGAACTAAGATCCCACATGCCTCATAATCAAAAACTCACAGCATAAAACAGAAACAGTTTTGCAACAAATTCAATAAAGACTTCAAAAATAGTCCACATCAAAAAAAAAAAATTAAAAGAAGAAGTTGATGGCCCTCTTCTACTAGCTGCCAACAGCTAAAGTCATTTCATATCCTAGGGGTATTTTCATATACCAAGTAACTTCTAGACCCCAAACATCCACAGGTATTTCTCTCTAATAGTGTAACATAAGGCAGAGGGACAGGTATTAAGAACTGTGCTGAAAACCACAGATGCCACTTCAAACCAAAGCATTGCTTATTCTTACCAGATTCTTCCCAACATTAGGAACAAATTCTCTCAGATCCACTATGCAAATTCTACCCCATCTGCTTGGCTCACACCCTGAAATAGACAGATGAATGTAAATGCATGTCTTGGCCACTGAGTCCAGCTCTGCCCTGGTCCAACCGGCCCTCTGGTCTCCTCAGGCCCCCAGCCCATCCCTCACCAGCCTTCTGGTGCTGGAAGGATGCAGGTCTCTCCTAGCTCACAGGATGAGGCTCAGGCCACTTCCATCTTTTGAGATTACTGGTACATATACTTTATAAAATGAGCAAATGCCCAGACAGAGTTATGAAACTTGTGATCTATTTTAAACATTTACATATTGGGGACTTCTCTGGTGATCCAGTGTCTAAGACTCCATGCATCCAATTCTATCCCCAAGTTCTATCCCTAGCAAGGGAACTAGTTCCCACTTGCTGCAGCTAAGAGTTCAGATGCCAAAACTAAAAGATCCACGTATGCAATGGAGATTGATGATGCCACAGTGAAAACACGGCACAGCCAAATAAATTGCTATTTTTTTAATTTTTTAAAATAAACATTTACATTGCAAAATTTCCACTTTCAACTCCAAACTATGATGTAATCTAACAGTGCTGATCCTCAAAATAACTTCAGGACTTACAACAAACACTCTCTCTCAGGCAAAGTGGTCCAGTGGGGAGACAGAAGGGAGTTTAAAATGAACTTCAGCAGCAGCTTTTTTCAGTTTCATGGGCAAGTCTCTGTGATGACTGCAAGCCACTTATTTGGGAGATGAAGTCCGTGAAAATAAGATGGGAGCCCAGGGGTGAAGGTTATCTCGCCCGGTATCTCCAGGTAATTCCTAGACTCTCTCCCGCCGCTGAGCTGTGCTGAGAGGCTGCTTTTGCCCACATCCTGACCTGGACTCTCGTCTCTTCCATCAAGCCCCATCAGCGTCTCCTCCTGGCCAGATGCAAACTAGATTTCTGCTTCAGACCTTCCACTATGCTTCTCTGCCCTCTCTCCCTTCTCCCTGCTCCCAGGAGAGTCACCAGCTGCTTCTCCTCCTAGTGCTCAAAGCATAACTTAAGTACACTAAGCTTTGGAAGGGAAGAGGAACATTACAGCAACAAAAACTACCTTGCCAGGCAATCAAGGTCAACGTCAGGATCGTGGGTCAGTGTTAGCATGTGCTCTTGAAATATGATGGAAATGAGACTTGACCTCTGTGAATTCCCTCTGTTCAGCCCAATTATGAAACAAAAAAGTCAGACAAATCCCAATTAGGTAACATTCTGCAAAATCCCCCATCAGTACCGCTCCAAACTGTCAAGGCTGTCAAAAACAAGGAAAGTCTGAGAAACTGTCACAGAAGAAGCTGAAATTTTGCTGCTATAAGCCATGAGACTTCCTCAGTTATCAATGTAAAGAAATAGGGGAAAACAATAGAATGGTAAAGACCAGAGATCTCTTCAAGAAAATTAGAGCTACCAGGGAATATTTCATGCAAAGATGAGCACAATAAAGGAGAGAAATGGTATGGACCTAACAGAAGCAGAAGAAATTAAGAAGAGGTGGCAAAAATACACAGAAAAACTATACAAAAAAGATCTTCATGACCCAGATAACTGTCATGGTGTGATCACTCACCTAGAGCCAGACATCCTGGAATGCAAAGTGAAGTGGGT
>SJYW01030017.1:1075396-1091326 GCA_006410735.1 Raphicerus campestris | reverse complement strand
CTTTTCCAGTCCTGTGGCCACTGCTGAGTTTTCCAAATTTGCTGGCATATTGAGTGCAGCACTTTCACAGCACCATCTTTTAGGATTTGAAATAGAGGGTATCTAGGGGGACATTAGAGTAGAAATGGCCAACAGGCCCAGGAATATCATGATGAACTTAGGGAGAGGTCAACTCAGAAGAAAAATGGAGAGAGAAAAAGGGGGTGATGTGCGTCCAGGGAGTGAGGGGAGCAGAGAACATAGCCCAGGAGGAAGACTCACTCCCTTGCAGTTTTTCCACTTGTTTGCAGAGGGTTCCCCTAGGCCATCGAGGAACTGGATGCTTGGAGAATACAGAAATCAACCAAATGCAAGTGTGTTTAAAGGAGTTCACCACCAAAGCATGGACACACACGTGTGTGTGTGGTAATCAACCATGTTCAACTCTTTTGTGACCCATGGACTGTAACCTGACAGGCTCCTCTATCCAGGGGATTTTCCAGGCAAGAATACCGGAGCGGGTTACCATTTCCTACTCCAGGGCATCTTCCCAACCAAGGGATCCAACCCAGGTCTCCAGTGTCTCCTGTACCGCAGGCGGATTCTTTACCACGGAGCCACCAGGGAAGCCCAAGGAGCAGCAAAGACGTTTCTAGAAGGGAAAAGAGTGAACCAAGATGGCGCAGCACCTGGGACAGTGAGGGCGAGGTGTCTAGAAGGAAGGGCTGGTCAGCAGGGTCACAGCAAGGAGAAATGGCCACTGGTATGGCGGCTGGGAGGCCTTAATGGCCCTTTGAGAGTGGGTCCTCCTGCCGCTTTCTGCATCCGAAGGTGAAACACCCCAGGCAGGTGGGCGTGGCCCGTCTCCTTCGCCCCAGCCCTGTGTTCATGTCTTACCAGCAGGTGGGGCACAAGAGCCAAAGTGGACCCTCAGCCCCAGGAGCAGGTTTTTTTCAGAAACAGGATTCTCTGAGGGAGGAGAGGAAGTCTTCTCACTCCTTCACCCTTCACCGCAGAGCCTGGAAGACCTCGCTGCCTTCATGTGATCTGTGACTCAGGGGCTTACCCAGATTTTCCCCTTCCAGTTAAAGCAAACCATGTTTTTTCCATCGCTCCATTTCCCAGTTGCCTGTAGGACAAAACACCCATCACAAACACGCTGGAACAGGGACTCGTGCCACAGGGAATGGAGCTAAAGGCTAAAGGTGCGTGCTCAGTAACGTCGGACTCTGTTCCACACCGTGGGCTGTAGTCCGCCAGGCTCCTCTGTCCATGGATTCTCCAGGCAAAAATACTGGAGTGAGTAGCCATGCTCTCCTCCAGGGGATCTTTTCCATCCAAGAATCGAACCCGTGAATGGAGGAGACCTGCCATCTCCTAATTCAAAAAGTCATGGTACAGCTACTATGTATGAAGTGGATGGCTGGTGAGAGCCCACGTATAGCACAGGGCGGAGAAAAAAGAAGATATAATGTTTATAGGACATGTATTAACTTAATCCTAAAAATGCATTTCAATAGACTTTGTTGTTGTTCTTCAGTCACTAACTTGTTCCATCTCTTTTCAATCCCATGGGCTGTAGTCTGTCAGGCTCCTCTGTCCATGGGATTTTCCAGGCAAGAATACTGGAGTGAATCCACCCTGAGGATCCTAGGATCCTTATGAGGTACCTAGAACAGTCAAATGCATAGAGTCAGAAAGTACATTGGTAGATGCCAGGGGCTGGGGGTGGTGGGCATGGGGACTTAGCATTTCATGTGGTCAGAGTTTCAGGTTTAGGAAGCTGAAAGATTTGGGAGACGGATGATAGTGAGAGCTGCACAACTGTGTGAGTGCACTTAGCGCCACTGAACTGTACAGTGAAACATGATCAAAATGCTGTGTTTTATATTATGTGACCTCTGGAAGAGGAAATGGCAACCTACTCCAGTATTCTCACCTGGAAAGTCCCATAGACAGGGGAGCTTGGAGGGTTATTCTCCATGGGGTTGCAAAAGAGTTGAAGGTAACTGAGTGATTGAGCACATATTCTGTGACTTTCACCACAATTTAAAAAAAAAGAGAGAGACGTTAAAAAATGTTATTGTGCAGGTGAGGATCCAGAGGTGGTTCATTGGATATAATCCGAAGAGTCAGACCAAGAACAGAACTCCGATCGCCTCATGGACATTCTAAGGACCCCCTTGATTTTAAGTAATTTGATGTTTTACCATGTCCCCTCCCACGATTTCTTGAGGGCAAATGATGACAGTAATAGTACAGATAATAACAGTGATAGTAACTGTTGCCAACATTTCCTGGGCACTCCTGTGGCAGGTGAATAAAACAGTCAGGGTTCAGAATCACCCTAAGAAGGAGTTTTGGTTAGAAACTAAACGTGTCCTGAGCTCCTCCCATCTGGGCTTGTGAGCAAAGGAGGGAGAGTGGTTCAGGGAGTTGTCCTTTAGTGGTTAAGTCTTTTGCAACCTCACGGACTGTAGCTTACCAGGCTCCTCTGCCCATGGGATTCTCCAGGCAAGTATACTGGAGTAGGTTGCCATCTCCTTCTCCAGGGGATCTTCCCAATGCAGGGATCAGACCCGAGTTTCCTGCATTGCAAGCAGATTCTTGACTGCTGAGCCACCAGGGAAGCCCAGGACAGGGTGAGGGGTATATTAAAAAGATAAAATCTTTCCTCTCCTTAGAGCTGTTCTCGAAAGACAGGTGGACTCTGGCTGAGCATATGAGACCTTGTCTGGTTTCCTGCCTCCCTTCAAGCCTGCCCTACACATGGCTAGACCAAACCGTCCTCAGCCCCGGTGGGTGAGGGGCAGCGACAGAGGGAAAACTCCTATGCGTGGCCGCTCCTGGCCACATTAAGAAAATTGTTTTCTCTGCTTCTCCTTCCCCTCCTCCTTCCTTCCCCGTCTCACCCGCTTTGGTGATTCCCCAGCAGCGGACCTGTGCCTTCCTGCCCCGTGCCTTTGCATGTGGTTTCCTCTGCCTGGAATTCCTCCCCCTCTGCCACCNAATCAGAGCACCCCTCTGCTGGGGACTTAAGGCCCTGATCGTGGGGGGGCTGTGGCGGACTGTGCGGCTCGTGACTCGGGCGGGGTCCCCCGAGTATCCGGGGCCGCGAGGAGGGGAATGATACGGACGCCAAAAGGGACTAATGACTCCCCGGGGACGCTCAGCCAAGAGCTCTTGGCGCGTTTGCACGGGAGGGGAAGGGACGCCTCGACCGCGGGTGTCGGCGTCCCGGAACCCCATTCGTGAATGAAAGTCGGGGTCCCTCCTGCACCCCTGAGCTCTCAGACTGATTCTGAGCCGGCGTGAGAAAGTCCGAGCTCCCTCGAAACTACCTGAAAGACTAGCTTGTCTTGATTTTTTTTCCCCAAAGGGCGATAAGTATCTGGACTGTAGAGAACTCCGAGACAGTTGGAGTGAGTTGGGGCCGATGCTTATCGGCGCCCGTGTGGGATGAGTCCCGTGTTTCTCCATTTCCGGGAGGGATCAGGTGGCCGCCTCACCTCCTCCCCCGCCAGCCCACCCAGAAGCCGGGTGGGGCCACCGGGAGCGGACTGTCACCTGGAGAGGACGCAGGCCTGGGAGTTCCAGGACTCCCGCTGCCAGTGGCAGCTTCTCAGCCTCCGGCAGCCTGAGGCGGGCAGCGGGGAAGGGGAGAGGCCCCTCGGAGCCCTCCCTAGGGGGATTAAGGGGCCACCCAGAGACAGAGGCAAGGGGTAGGGGACTTGGTGTCCTAGTTCCAGGGCCACTTCCCCCCGCTCACAGGTGGACGATTTTTGCCCCTTTGCCGTCAGGAAGGTATTTGGAAAGGCAGACCCTGTGCCACTCTCCAGAGAGAGATGGCTATAGAAGGAGGGGCATGCCACAGGAGGCTTGTAACAAAACTACTTATTCACTCGGATCTGTTTCCCCATGAGCCCCAGGGAAAAGTCTCCCAAGATTTACTCTTCTTCCTAGAGTTGACGGGGTATGAGACGGACCTGCCCTTGCACAAGTCATCACACCAAACACCTGCCCTAGTTAAGGTGGAACAGATATGCCCTGCCCAGCCCAGGGCCTGCTCTAGGGAGACCCTCAGGCTGTTCCCACCAGTCCCAGCAGCCAGCCAGCTAGCTGCCAGCCTAGCTTCCTCCTCACCCCAACAGAGACACCAGAAAAGAATGTGGAAGGCGGGCTAGCCGCGCCTTTCCCCGCCCTAGTCCTTTAAGGAGTTTTCCTCTAGCCCCTCCCTAGCACCTTCTTTCCCCTGCTAGTCCCTGGTGACTCTTTGACTTCCCAGGTGGCGCTAGTGGCAAAGAACTCACCTGCCAGTCCAGGAGACGCAAGAGACATGGGTTCCATCCTGGGTTGGGAAAATCCCCTGGAGGAGGAGGGCACGGCAAGCCACTCCAGAGCCTGGCAGAGCCTGGTGGGAGACTCCCAGACCTCTCCGGCAGCCTCCAGCATGCCACCCCACCCACGTCCAGAGCTGCCCCCACCTGGGCTCAGTGCTGCTGATGGGCAGTGTCACCTGAAACGGAGATGACTCATTCTGGGTGTAGAATTAGGAAAGACTTTCGAGGTCATCCTGTCCAGCTTCTTCACAGTAAAGAAGTGGGAACTGGAACTGGGCTGATCCGATCAGCATCACAGGAACCAAGCCAGTACCTCGGCCCCTAGATCCTTTAGGTACTGTCCTCTTCCATCTCCATTGCAAAACCAACAAGGGGACCTGGTAACAGGTGGTGTGGGGGGTAACAGTAGCTGCACGAATCTGAAACAACTATTGTTAAGTTGTCATCGTTGTTGTTGTTTCGTCGCTAAGTTGTGTCTAGCTCTTTTGTGACCGCATGGACTGTAGCCCACCAGGCTCCTCTGTCCGTGGGATTTCTCTGACAAGAACACTAGAGTGGATTGTCATTTCCTTCTCCAGGGGATCTTCCCAACCCAGTGATCAAACCCACATCTCCTGCTTTGGCAGGAGGATTCTTTACCACTGAGCCACCAGGGAAGCCCATTGTTCAGTACTCCTGTATTAAGGTCCCTATAGAGATGAAGCCCTCATCTCCTAGGAGGTGATGGAATAAAGGAACACTGTGATCCCTCGTGCAGCATGGTACAGCCTGCAAAATCCTTTTCCAAGTTCCACAATACGGTCAGAGCAGAAAGCATTATCCCCGTTTTTACCAGTGACCAGGAAACCAGTTCCCAGAGAGGTTCCGTAACTTAGCCAGGGTCAGGTGGCTGGAGAGCATCAGAGATAAGTTTGAAAACAAGTCTGATGGGCTGCAGTGTACGCAGTGCACTTTCTGTCACCGCTAGCCACCATACCCAGCTGGACGAGAATGACAGGAGGGTGGCAACAAGCCCTCAAAAAATGATTTTTAAGGGAAGCTGTGACCTGAGGGAACTGCTTGCTTGGATCATTATGTCGTCACTTCCCTTTCTCTCTTGAGACTCAGAATTTATAAATTTAGTGTTCAGGACCTGATATGGGCCTTGAAGAGCAGGAGTTGGGAGGGTAGGAGTCACCCATACCTCGTGGCCAGGGGATGCGGAGAGGGGTGGTCCAGCAGGGATCCAGAGAGGAGAGGCCCACCTCGATGGCAGGGGCAATCAAGGAGGGAGGGTGTACCTCTTCCCTGGCCCTCATTCTCATTCCTGAGGGACCCTCGGTGACAGCACAGCCAGCACCACCTGCCCCCCGCCCCCCGAAGTAAGACCCCTGGTGCCTGCAGCCAAGTCAGCAGTCACTCTGTCCTTCAGTGGCCCCAGAACTCTTAACTTCCCAGTTCCGTTTCAGTTTTTTCTGGGTTTCCTTCGACCTGCTTCCCCACCCACCCTCCAGAAAAGATTGAGAGGGGAAACCTGTTGTGATGCCAGAGTGGCAGCCTCAGCTGTTTAGTGGGGAACCAGAGCTGGGCCAGGCCAGGCTTTCCCATTCTACTCACACCTCCCTCTGCCCATTTGCTCACTGTGTCCCTCCACCTCATCCCTGTCCCCTCCCTCACTGATGGGAAGAGCAGGGAATTCCTCTTTCCAGAGAAACAGTATCTCCTGTGCCTAAGACAGGCTTTGTGGAAACCAGAGTTCAGGGACCTGGGTGTTAGTCAGCTCTGCCCTCAGCCCACTTTGAGCATGTCACTTTTGTGTGTGTGTGTGTGTGTGTGTTTTATTTAGCTGCGGCATGTGGAATCTAGTTCCTTGACCAGGGCTCGAACCCATGCCCCCTGAATTGGGAGCATAATCTTAACCACTGGACCACCAGCGAAGTCCCGAGCAGGTCACTTTTTTTTCTTCTTAATATATACGTTTAATTGAAATTTAGTTGACTTACAGGGTTTCAGGCACGCAGCAAGATGATTCAGTTATACACATACACATTTACTATTTTTGAAGTTATTTTCCATTACAGGTTATTAGAAGATAGTGACTGTAATTCACTGTGCTATACAGTAACCAAGCAGGTTACTTTTGAACTCCATAGCTCAGCTTCCTCATCTGTAAGACCAGTGAGTTAGAGCAAATGGTCAGCCTAAGAAACCAGCCCCACCCTCGTGACCTACAATGAAGGACATTCCCACACAACCCAGAATAGGAGTCCGGAAATGGAAGTGTATAGTGGGTACCCAAGCTTGGCTCAGAGAGTGGCTTCATTTGACCTTTATTTCTGGGACCTGAGTCTTGCCTCTCTTTCCTGTTAACCCTGGAGTTGCCTCCAGTCCTCCTGGGTGAGCTTTTCATCGCAGTGCTGCCAAATGGTCAGAGCACCAGCAGCTCTGGGTTCATTTCCACATCATCACGTGGAGCTGGTGTCTGCTGCCCCCCGGGGTGGCTACGGGTTACATGAGCACGTGCTTGTGATACACTTGGCCCAGGAGCTTAGTCCTGGGTGCGGAGTAAGCTTCCAGCTGTGGCTCTTATCATCCCTGAGGGGAAAGGACGTTAGGGAGGGTGGGAGCCACCACTGCCNCACCAGAAAAGAATGTGGAAGGCGGGCTAGCCGCGCCTTTCCCCGCCCTAGTCCTTTAAGGAGTTTTCCTCTAGCCCCTCCCTAGCACCTTCTTTCCCCTGCTAGTCCCTGGTGACTCTTTGACTTCCCAGGTGGCGCTAGTGGCAAAGAACTCACCTGCCAGTCCAGGAGACGCAAGAGACATGGGTTCCATCCTGGGTTGGGAAAATCCCCTGGAGGAGGAGGGCACGGCAAGCCACTCCAGAGCCTGGCAGAGCCTGGTGGGAGACTCCCAGACCTCTCCGGCAGCCTCCAGCATGCCACCCCACCCACGTCCAGAGCTGCCCCCACCTGGGCTCAGTGCTGCTGATGGGCAGTGTCACCTGAAACGGAGATGACTCATTCTGGGTGTAGAATTAGGAAAGACTTTCGAGGTCATCCTGTCCAGCTTCTTCACAGTAAAGAAGTGGGAACTGGAACTGGGCTGATCCGATCAGCATCACAGGAACCAAGCCAGTACCTCGGCCCCTAGATCCTTTAGGTACTGTCCTCTTCCATCTCCATTGCAAAACCAACAAGGGGACCTGGTAACAGGTGGTGTGGGGGGTAACAGTAGCTGCACGAATCTGAAACAACTATTGTTAAGTTGTCATCGTTGTTGTTGTTTCGTCGCTAAGTTGTGTCTAGCTCTTTTGTGACCGCATGGACTGTAGCCCACCAGGCTCCTCTGTCCGTGGGATTTCTCTGACAAGAACACTAGAGTGGATTGTCATTTCCTTCTCCAGGGGATCTTCCCAACCCAGTGATCAAACCCACATCTCCTGCTTTGGCAGGAGGATTCTTTACCACTGAGCCACCAGGGAAGCCCATTGTTCAGTACTCCTGTATTAAGGTCCCTATAGAGATGAAGCCCTCATCTCCTAGGAGGTGATGGAATAAAGGAACACTGTGATCCCTCGTGCAGCATGGTACAGCCTGCAAAATCCTTTTCCAAGTTCCACAATACGGTCAGAGCAGAAAGCATTATCCCCGTTTTTACCAGTGACCAGGAAACCAGTTCCCAGAGAGGTTCCGTAACTTAGCCAGGGTCAGGTGGCTGGAGAGCATCAGAGATAAGTTTGAAAACAAGTCTGATGGGCTGCAGTGTACGCAGTGCACTTTCTGTCACCGCTAGCCACCATACCCAGCTGGACGAGAATGACAGGAGGGTGGCAACAAGCCCTCAAAAAATGATTTTTAAGGGAAGCTGTGACCTGAGGGAACTGCTTGCTTGGATCATTATGTCGTCACTTCCCTTTCTCTCTTGAGACTCAGAATTTATAAATTTAGTGTTCAGGACCTGATATGGGCCTTGAAGAGCAGGAGTTGGGAGGGTAGGAGTCACCCATACCTCGTGGCCAGGGGATGCGGAGAGGGGTGGTCCAGCAGGGATCCAGAGAGGAGAGGCCCACCTCGATGGCAGGGGCAATCAAGGAGGGAGGGTGTACCTCTTCCCTGGCCCTCATTCTCATTCCTGAGGGACCCTCGGTGACAGCACAGCCAGCACCACCTGCCCCCCGCCCCCCGAAGTAAGACCCCTGGTGCCTGCAGCCAAGTCAGCAGTCACTCTGTCCTTCAGTGGCCCCAGAACTCTTAACTTCCCAGTTCCGTTTCAGTTTTTTCTGGGTTTCCTTCGACCTGCTTCCCCACCCACCCTCCAGAAAAGATTGAGAGGGGAAACCTGTTGTGATGCCAGAGTGGCAGCCTCAGCTGTTTAGTGGGGAACCAGAGCTGGGCCAGGCCAGGCTTTCCCATTCTACTCACACCTCCCTCTGCCCATTTGCTCACTGTGTCCCTCCACCTCATCCCTGTCCCCTCCCTCACTGATGGGAAGAGCAGGGAATTCCTCTTTCCAGAGAAACAGTATCTCCTGTGCCTAAGACAGGCTTTGTGGAAACCAGAGTTCAGGGACCTGGGTGTTAGTCAGCTCTGCCCTCAGCCCACTTTGAGCATGTCACTTTTGTGTGTGTGTGTGTGTGTGTGTTTTATTTAGCTGCGGCATGTGGAATCTAGTTCCTTGACCAGGGCTCGAACCCATGCCCCCTGAATTGGGAGCATAATCTTAACCACTGGACCACCAGCGAAGTCCCGAGCAGGTCACTTTTTTTTCTTCTTAATATATACGTTTAATTGAAATTTAGTTGACTTACAGGGTTTCAGGCACGCAGCAAGATGATTCAGTTATACACATACACATTTACTATTTTTGAAGTTATTTTCCATTACAGGTTATTAGAAGATAGTGACTGTAATTCACTGTGCTATACAGTAACCAAGCAGGTCACTTTTGAACTCCATAGCTCAGCTTCCTCATCTGTAAGACCAGTGAGTTAGAGCAAATGGTCAGCCTAAGAAACCAGCCCCACCCTCGTGACCTACAATGAAGGACATTCCCACACAACCCAGAATAGGAGTCCGGAAATGGAAGTGTATAGTGGGTACCCAAGCTTGGCTCAGAGAGTGGCTTCATTTGACCTTTATTTCTGGGACCTGAGTCTTGCCTCTCTTTCCTGTTAACCCTGGAGTTGCCTCCAGTCCTCCTGGGTGAGCTTTTCATCGCAGTGCTGCCAAATGGTCAGAGCACCAGCAGCTCTGGGTTCATTTCCACATCATCACGTGGAGCTGGTGTCTGCTGCCCCCCGGGGTGGCTACGGGTTACATGAGCACGTGCTTGTGATACACTTGGCCCAGGAGCTTAGTCCTGGGTGCGGAGTAAGCTTCCAGCTGTGGCTCTTATCATCCCTGAGGGGAAAGGACGTTAGGGAGGGTGGGAGCCACCACTGCCTGAGAAGTGTGGAATGAAACCAGAGAGGTAGCCAGGTACACACCCCTCGTCCACACATGTCCAGGCTTCTCCTCCTCCTGCTTCACCGCCAGCCTCGTTCCTCCACCCACCTCTGCGATCCCCACTTCAGGACACTGACTCCCTGTCATGGGTGGCCCCATCTCTGGAAATCAAACTGCAGAGGGACTGGGATTCGGGGTCTGGGTGGGGGTTGGACTAGCAAGGGTGGCGCTGGCTGATGTCCCTCCTACCTAACCTGCGGCTTCCACCCAGAGGCTGTTTGCTCATTGCTGGGCTGGGCAGGCCACTGGGCTCTTGCATGAAATGGCTTCCACCCTTTGGCACCGAGACAGCCGGAGCCCGGCAAGAGCCGGCTGTGTTTGCACAGAGCCTGGCAGGTTAGGGGAGAGGGGAGGGGAGGCCAGGTGTCTGCCTCTGCTCAGGAAAAGAGGACTTCTCCCTGCCTGGCTCCTGATGTCTTTTACCCCCTCCACTTTGCCCTTCAGTGGTTATCAACAACAGGTCTGACTCCTGATGGGGGCCCCTGGGGGCAGGGGCCAGGGGCCAGGATTTCTACACCGGCACACACACTCTATGCTCTTTTCAAAGTGGCCTGCAGCACCATTCCAGACCTTCCTCTTTGTGCTCAAACGAAACCACTGCTGGTGCAGAACCATTTTGATAAACAGCCCTTCGCAGGGCTGTTCTCTTTGGAATGCTTACTCTGCTAAATGAAGCCTTCTGCGGTTTTAGACCTCACCCATCAGTGTTCTCACGCTTTTCCTTTTTGTGTCCAAGGCGAATCTTCCCTCTTACACAGAGAACTGTGTGTCCGTGTTTGATGTGTCTTGTTTTCCTGTTCAATTCCATTTTGCAAAGAGGCTCGCCTTTTGGGATCCGTTGCACTGTCTGGGGCTTAATACCCCTGGGACTTAACACAAGCACCTTTTCTGCTGAAGAACACAAACCTTGATTGGCTTTCTTGGGTACCTCTGTCTGAGGTGAGGGACCTGAAGTCACAGGTCATCATGGCTTCTGTGGTCCTGTATCCTCCTTGGTGGATAGTCTGGGCAGAGGAGCGTGGAGAAGTTTCTCAAAGCTGCATGTTTATATTCTGTGTTCCCGCCACCCCCAGAACAGGATCAGGAGAACTTTATTGGGAGCCGTTGCAGGTCTTTTCAACCAAAGTCTTGCAGAAACCATCATTCCCTCTAACCTACAGAAGAGCACTGATTACATCGTTTGGGAACTTGAAAATCTGGGGAAGAGACTGTCAGACCCGGGTTCACCCAGAGATCATCCTTTGCAACTAAGGGAATTCAGGAGATCAAAAGTGCTAAACAATACTTTTTTTTTTTTTTTTTTTTAATTTATGTTTTCCAAGTCTAACTGCAGATACTTGCCTGCTTCATTCCGTGGAAAAAGTAACACTGGTCCAGGGACATGTTCGTTTTCCGTCAGACGATGGCAGGCAGCTGTGGAAAGCAACATCCTGTGTCCAGATGAGATAATTTTATTTTAATTACATCCATCCAGTAATTCTTCCCCACCACCAAAAAAACACTGACTTCTGGATAGTTTTTAAATACTGCATGCTGTCATCCTTGACTGGAAGGTCTGAATTTTGGGGGGCGGGGGGGAGACCCCATGAAATCAATAGGACCTTCCTCCAGAATTATAATGATCTGACATTTGTATACCCTGAAAAATGAGCACCAGAGTAAGTCTAGGTACCATCTGTCACCAGTGTCACAGCATTCCTTTTTCTTCAATATATACCACATCTTTTTATCCATTTACAGTTAGGTTGTCTCCATATCTCGGCTACTGTAAATAGTGCCGCGATGAACATCAGAGTGCACGTGTCTTTTTCTTGAAATGAGAGCGACTTTCAAATTTGCCAAACAGTATCACTGACTATAGTTGCCATGCTATATGTTACACATAATAAATGACTTATTTATTTTATAACTGAAGATTTTGACCCGCTAGATCTCCTTCACCTATTTCACGCCCCATCCCCCAGCCTTCTTCCCCTCTGGCAGCCACCCATCTGGTCTCTGTGTGGGTTTGGTTTGTTCATTTTTGTTGTTTTTCAGATTTCACCTAACATAATACCTTCCACTTCCATCCGTGTTGTCACAAATGGCACAATTTCTGTCTTTTCTTTATGGCTGAATAATATTCTGTTGTGTGTGTGTGTGCATATGTGTATATATATATGTATATAAAATATATACACACCACGTCTTCTTTATCCATTTACATTTACATTACTACCATATCTTGGCAATAGCTGTTTACAATAGTAAATAGTGCTGCAGTGAACATTAGGGTGCATGTAACTTTTCAAATTAGTGTTTTCATGCTCCTCGGATATGTAACTGCAAGTGAAATTGCTGGATCACTTCCATTTTTAATCTTCTGAGGAATCTCAATACTGGCTGCCCCAGTTTACATGCCCACGGAGACTACACAAGGATCCCTTTCTCCACATCCTCGTCAGCGCCTATTACTTGTTGACCTTTGGATAATAGCCTTTCTGACAGGTGTAATATATCTCACTGTGGTTTTTATTTGCATTTCCCTAACAATTAGGGCGGAGAAGGCGATGGCACCCCCTCCAGTACTCTTGCCTGGAAAATCCCACGGACAGAGGAGTCTGGTAGGCTGCTGTCCATGGGGTCGCTAAGAGTTGGACACGACTGAGCAACTTCACTTTCATTCATGCACTGGAGAAGGAAATGGCAATCCANTTTTTTTTTTTTTTTTTTTTAATTTATGTTTTCCAAGTCTAACTGCAGATACTTGCCTGCTTCATTCCGTGGAAAAAGTAACACTGGTCCAGGGACATGTTCGTTTTCCGTCAGACGATGGCAGGCAGCTGTGGAAAGCAACATCCTGTGTCCAGATGAGATAATTTTATTTTAATTACATCCATCCAGTAATTCTTCCCCACCACCAAAAAAACACTGACTTCTGGATAGTTTTTAAATACTGCATGCTGTCATCCTTGACTGGAAGGTCTGAATTTTGGGGGGCGGGGGGGAGACCCCATGAAATCAATAGGACCTTCCTCCAGAATTATAATGATCTGACATTTGTATACCCTGAAAAATGAGCACCAGAGTAAGTCTAGGTACCATCTGTCACCAGTGTCACANTTTTAATTTGGGGGGGGGGGGGGGGAGACCCCATGAAATCAATAGGACCTTCCTCCAGAATTATAATGATCTGACATTTGTATACCCTGAAAAATGAGCACCAGAGTAAGTCTAGGTACCATCTGTCACCAGTGTCACAGCATTCCTTTTTCTTCAATATATACCACATCTTTTTATCCATTTACAGTTAGGTTGTCTCCATATCTCGGCTACTGTAAATAGTGCCGCGATGAACATCAGAGTGCACGTGTCTTTTTCTTGAAATGAGAGCGACTTTCAAATTTGCCAAACAGTATCACTGACTATAGTTGCCATGCTATATGTTACACATAATAAATGACTTATTTATTTTATAACTGAAGATTTTGTACCGCTAGATCTCCTTCACCTATTTCACGCCCCATCCCCCAGCCTTCTTCCCCTCTGGCAGCCACCCATCTGGTCTCTGTGTGGGTTTGGTTTGTTCATTTTTGTTGTTTTTCAGATTTCACCTAACATAATACCTTCCACTTCCATCCGTGTTGTCACAAATGGCACAATTTCTGTCTTTTCTTTATGGCTGAATAATATTCTGTTGTGTGTGTGTGTGCATATGTGTATATATATATGTATATAAAATATATACACACCACGTCTTCTTTATCCATTTACATTTACATTACTACCATATCTTGGCAATAGCTGTTTACAATAGTAAATAGTGCTGCAGTGAACATTAGGGTGCATGTAACTTTTCAAATTAGTGTTTTCATGCTCCTCGGATATGTAACTGCAAGTGAAATTGCTGGATCACTTCCATTTTTAATCTTCTGAGGAATCTCAATACTGGCTGCCCCAGTTTACATGCCCACGGAGACTACACAAGGATCCCTTTCTCCACATCCTCGTCAGCGCCTATTACTTGTTGACCTTTGGATAATAGCCTTTCTGACAGGTGTAATATATCTCACTGTGGTTTTTATTTGCATTTCCCTAACAATTAGGGCGGAGAAGGCGATGGCACCCCCTCCAGTACTCTTGCCTGGAAAATCCCACGGACAGAGGAGTCTGGTAGGCTGCTGTCCATGGGGTCGCTAAGAGTTGGACACGACTGAGCAACTTCACTTTCATTCATGCACTGGAGAAGGAAATGGCAATCCACTCAGTGTTCTTGCCTGGCGAATCCCAGGGACGGGGAAGCTTGGTGGACTGCCGACTATGGGGTCACACAGAGTCGGGCAAGACTGAAGCGACTTAGCAGCAGCAGCAGCAACAGTTAGTGACTATGAGCATCTTCTCATGTGCCCGTTGGCCATCAGGATGTCTTCTTTGGGAGGTTTGGTGTTTTTAAGAGATAGTTTGCCATAGGGACTTCTCTGGCTGTCCAGTGGTTAAGACTCCTCAGTTCCACTGCAGGGGGCATGGGTTTGATCCCAGGTTGGGGAACAAAGATTCCACATGCCATGGGGGCACAGCCAAAGCATTTGTTTAAAAAGATAGTTTGCTATAGACTGTGTCTCTTCGTATTCCTATGTTAAATCCTAACGTCTAATGCAGTGGTATTTGGAGGCATGGCCTTTGGGTTGATGAGTTCATGAGGACGGTTCCTCGATCTCGGACTTTTCCACAGGCCCACGGTACTTTGTTATAACAGCTTGAAAGGACTAAGATGTAGTTATTTACAGGTCCCTATCGAGAACAACTCTTCCCTTCTAGATGAACAATTGCAGTGTGCCCGTTTGCTTGGACTCCTCACATCCATGTCTCCCGCTGATGGGTGGGAAGCCACCCAGCAGAATGTGCCCTCCAGGGCCAGGAAACTGTCCCCTAAGGCTCTTCCTCCTGCTCACCCTGAATCATTATAAGCGCCTTCCTTCTCCTGATGTGGGGCTGTGGATTTCATCCTGTTTTTGCTCAAACTTTTTAAAAGCCTCCTTTCTACCAGCCTACTTTCCCCCACTTCAGTCACATTATAGCCCTGATTCCCCAAGACAGGTAACCCTTAAGAGACCAGAAAACTCATTTCAACTAGGCATTTAGATGCTCTTCCAGTGCTGGGGAGGAACCCTTAGGATAGGGAGCTGTGCCATGACCCTCATGTCACAGATGCCTCCCAGGGTCCCATGCCCAGGGCTGTAACACAGGCATCTGCTGGCAGGACGGGCTGTGGGGAAAGGGCAGAGGCTCTGGGTCCCACCGTGGGGCCGTGCCTGTAAGGGGTATAAGGACGGTGGGCAGCTACAGCAGTGTGCCTGCCAGGCTTGCAGCGGTGGCAAAGCTAGGACAAGAAGGAAATGTACTAGGTTACTCTGGAGAATCTGTTTCCCAGAGCAGGGCTGGGTCCGCAGTCAGTTTCTGGCCCATTCAGCAAGAGCGTGGACAGAGCTTTCCTGCCAGAGGTCAGGAAGAGGAATCAAGCCTCCATCCATCGGGCAGCCGCCCTAGAGAGATGCCAGGCTCCCGTGGCACCTACAGGCCAGGTGGGGTGATGGGTCCCTTCCTGTCTTGAGATGGTAGACGCTCTGTTCATACACGGGATCTCTCTTGGGGCCTTTACGGTAAGAAGATGCCACTTTTGAAATAGAGTCAGACGTGACTAAGGAGAAAAGACAAAGCTGAAAACTTCTGGCTCTGAAATTAACAAAACGGATCAACAAGACTTAGCAACATGAGAATTTAGGCTGTGTAGTCAGACTGTACTGGGTCCACGTTGTACCTATGTGATCCCAAAACAAGCTACTGAACTTCTGTGCCTGAAGTTTCTCATCTGAAAACTGGAAGTTAATATTACCTACCTGGGGAGTTCATTGAGACAGTGTAATGATTCAGGTGAAGTGCTTTGGGTGGGACTAGGAACATGGCAGACAGCTTGTTGTCTGATTGTTGGGACTAAAATGAAGGGGGCATCCTGGCAGACAAATAGGACAGGCACATCTCCCACCACTCAGGGTTGTGCAAGCAAGTCGTAACTGGTTCTACAGATGAAATGAGAACCTGGTCCTCATGGCTAAAGTATGTCAACAAGAATGTGTGTGTGTGTGTGTGTG
>SJYW01030017.1:1063681-1074148 GCA_006410735.1 Raphicerus campestris | reverse complement strand
TGTGTGTGTGTGTGTGTGTGATCACCAGGCATCTTAGTGAGGCGTACGCAATGGAAAACACAATGGTATTTTGGAATTTAAAGCCAAACAGCCCCCAAACAATCTCCCACATCAGATGATTTTGGTTAAGATCAGAATGCCTGCTTTCAGCAAAAAAAATGGATTTATGGTCTGGCTGACATCTGCTACAAGTCTGGCAAACAGGCAGTGGAAACTTGAAATGAGATTTCTTGTTTAGAAGGGAAGTTACCTTGGGCAGAGGCCTCCCTCCTATTCCCTCAGCCCTAAACCACTTAACACCAGCACCTTGTAGGAACTGAAACTTCTCTCCTCTTAGACAGAATAAGGGCTCTGATTTTCTGTTGTTGCTGCTATTCTTTTCATTTATATGGCTGCATCAGGTTTTAACTGTGGCACATGAGATCTTTTAGTTTGGCCTATGAACTCTTAGTTGCAGCATGTGGGATCCAGTTCCCTGACCAGGGATTGAACCTGGGCCCCCTGCACTGGGAACATGGAGTCTTAGCCACTGGACCACCAGGAGAGTCCCAGGGCTCTGTTTTTTTTTAAAAATGCGGGCTCAGTCCTCAGAAGGGAGGATTTCTCAAGTCTCGAACTTGTTCAGACATAGTCACTGCCGAATTCCCATAAAGATGTGCTAAGAAAATACTTTTCTAGGTCCTTCATTCTCCACCACACCCCAGAGAGGGGACCAAGCTCCCTCCGTTCCACCAAGGATGAGACAGGCAGTCAAGTGGCTGACCTGTGCCTAGCACATGCTGTGCATACGACAGGGAGAGCTGTCCGCCAATGCACTGCGTGTCTGCTCTGTGACGGAGGGCAAGTTACTTTATCACTCTGAGCCTGCTTCCTCACCTCAAGCTGGGATGATGGGAACTGCCTCGAAGGGTATAATGCAGTCCCACCTGCATCCTCGGGTTCAGAAGCCTGTGCTTGCGTGCTCAGTCAGATTCTTTGCGACGCCATGGACTATAGCCCGCCAGGCTCCTCTGTCCATGGGCTTCTCCAGGCAAGAACACTGGAGTGGATATTCGTTTCCTTCTCCAGGGGATCTTCCTGACCCAGGAGCAGCAGGACCCAACTGTAGGACTCTAGTCTCCCATTGTTCCTCTTCTCCCCTAGAAATCCACTCACTGTGGCCCTCCAGGGACTGTTCTCCTGTTAGCAATCTGAATACAATTGCCCAGAAGACACCGGCGGAGCAAGACAGTGGCAGCCACGGGCTGTAGCTATTAAGCCACCTCCCCTCCTCCACCCAGGAGGCCCTCAGGCGTTTTAACATCCCAGGAAAGGGAGGCCAAGGGTCCACAGGCAGGTTGAGGCTGTGCTCAGGAACCCTGGAGAAGGTTACTTCTTTAGACTTACATTTTAATTTTGATTTTTTTGTTTTTAAAGTGGAATTATCTAGGTGGTGGGGTAGGTGCCATGATCTTCTGAGTGAGTCTGTTAGTCATTAAGTCACGTCGGACTCTTTGTGACGCCATGGACTGTAACTCTCCAGGTTCCTCTGTTCATGGGATTCTCCAGGCAAGAATACTGGAATGGGTTGCCATTCCATTCTCCAGGGGATCGTCCTGACTCAGGCATCAAACCTGAGTCTCCCGCATTGCTGGCGAATTCTTTACCATCTGAGCCATCAGCGAAGCATGTTAACGGCATGAAATAGCCATTAAGAGGGGCTTCCTAGTTTCAATCCCTGGGTCAGGAAGATCACCTGGAGGAGAAAACAGCACCCCACTCCAGTATGCTTGCCTGGTAAATCCCATGGACAGAGGAGCCTGGTGCGCTGCAGTCCATGGGGTCACAAAGAGCCAGACACGACTGAGCACACACAGGCGCGTGCACATTTGGCCGCAGGAAGCAGAAGTTTGCCTGCCCAGGTCCTGGCTTGGGGGAAGCGGGGCAGGGGATAGTTGGATTTGGGTTTTGTTGCTGTTGACAGCACCTCAAGGTGCCACATTATGTAAAAGAGCAACACAGAGCTGAGCCACAGGGGGCTTTTGTGACCCAAGAGATTATTGGGGGAAGGGAGGAAATAACTAGTTAGAAATGCAGATTCCTGGGGGGAGGGACAGCCAGTGGGTGACTCTCCTTAGGTCTCACTTCCCTGAGGTGGGGAATGAAGGTAATGTGGCAACCTTCCTACAATAATTCAAGGTCATTAGAGCAGTAACAGGATATTTAATGTAAAACTCCTATTGTGACATCTTAGCCAGAGCTCAGCTTCTGCAGCCCTCTGTAGTTGCTATTACCTAAGCTGCCTCTCCTTACAAGTTTTCAGAGGTTGAGGCTGCCCTGAGCGTTCACATTCAACAGCGTCTTATTCCTTCAGTTCTGCCAACCCGCATCCCAGAGGATCCCAGCTCAAAGCTGAAATTTTACCATAGGCTTCATCCCTTTCAGAAGGAGAAACAGAGAAATTATCTTTCCATCTGACTACAAAATGCCCATTTCAGAGATTTCCCCAGTTTGGAAAAGGCAGGGGAAGGAGGTACCAGTTGGGGGCACATCAGGAGGCCTGGTTGGCAGGGGCCCCTCTTGTGGAATCTGTCCCAGAAAAAAATCTGAGGAAGAGTTCACTTCCATACGGGGCTTCCCTGGTGGCCCACTGGTGAAGAATCCACTTGATGTGCAGGAGCCGTGGGTTCAATACCTCAGTCGGGAAGATCCCCTAGAGAAAGGAATGTCAACCCACTCCAGTATTCTTGGAGAATTCTATGGACAGAGGAGCCTGGTGGGCTACAGTCCATGGGGTCGCCCACTAAACAACAAACAGCTCCTTCCGTACACAACGCAGCCTGTCCTAGGGAGATCGCAGGCTGCAGACGTTAGGGATGTTTCTGCCAAGGCTGCCCAGTTCGTTTTGGCCTCTCAGGGAGGAGGGTTCACTGGGTGAGTCTGTGGGTGGAGGCATGTGGGAAGCCAAATGCAGGTACTGACTTGAGCATTTATTATGACTTCCTCCCTGCTCAGTGGGTTCAAGAGAGTGTTGTCCAGCCATTATCTATCTTTCTTACCTCTTCCTTTCTGCCTACCTGTCCTACATCCTCCTCCTTACCTATCATCGTGTGGCCGCCAAGGTGATCCTCGGGCTCGGGACCCCTGGCTTTCCAGTGCCAGCCGTGTAGCCGGGCGCCCAGGGGAGGCTCAGGCCCCCATTCTGTGACTTTGTGCCTTTTGGCACTGGCGTTTCAAAAGCTGGTCTCTGCGTTCAGAAGCCCCACATCCCAGAGAGCTTAACCATGTCCTCCAGTTGTTCAATGTTTAAATGAAAGTCTCAGAGCAGTGGTTCTCAAACTCAAGTGCACAGCAGAATCATCTGGGGGTGCTTGTTAAAACATAGCTTGCTGGAACTTCCCTGGTGTTCCAGTGCTTAAGACTGTGCTTCCACTGCTGGGAACTAAGATCCCACGTGCCACATGGTGTGGCCAAAAAAATAGCACATTTGCTGGGTTTCACCTTAGCTGTTGCATGCAGTCACTCAGTCGTGTCGACTTTGCAACTCCATGGACTGTGGACTGTAGCCCGCCAGGCTCCTCTGTCTATGGAATTCTCCAGGCAAGAATACTGGGGTAGGTTGCCGTTCCCTTCTCCAGGGGATCTTTCCAACTCAGGGATTGAACCTGCATCTCCTGCATTACAGGTGGACTCTCTACCACTTGAGCCATCGGGGAAGCCCACCTTACCTGGGTTTCTAATCAAATAAGTCCAGGGTGGGTACAGCAAGTTTGCACATCCAACAAGTTCCCAGGTGATGCTGTTGACACCGTCGCTGATTTGGGGACCACACATTGAGAACTGCTGGCCTGGAAAGAAGTCTCCCAGTGGCCTCTGAGGGTACTGGTTTCTGTATATCCACAGCTCAGCAGAAGCCCCAAGGGAACAAGATGGCCCCTGGGATGATCATACACACAATGAAGGAGAAAGTGGGGATCGGTCATTCCCCAGGACTGTGGTCTCTGGGTCTTTTCCATCATCTCTAATAAAACTGAAGTTGGTAATAGGCCCTGGTTGGCCTCTTTCCATTCTGCCATAACTAACAGTTTACTTGTGAATGCTGCAGAAAGCGAGTTATGGCAGTTTATTTTTTTTTTTTAATCAGGGTGGAATTTGGTTTCTGCCCTTGTTATCTTGTCTGGCAGACCTGGAGAAGGCAGGACCCCAAGATCTCTGCTGATGCNTTGAAGAAATAAAGAAATCGCTAATCAAGTGACGGGAAAAATTAGTCTTGCCCCAGTCTATGAAATGTGTAGGTAAAGGGAGAGTCTCCTCTGGGCTTTTGTTAGAGGTGACTGGGGCCTGGGGCTGGGAGTGGAAGGGCTGTACTTTCTACTTCCATCCCTGCCAGACAGGTTTGGTGTGGCAGGCAGGCTGCTGCTCTCTTTCCAAGACGCTGTGAGCAGGGAATTGTCAGCATCCAGCATCCATGCGCTCGAGTCCTCCTGTGACGGGTGAGAGGCAAGACCGCAGCTGTAGCATCGGTGTGGTCGACATTCCTGCCATGTGCAGTGCGTTAANTTGTTAGAGGTGACTGGGGCCTGGGGCTGGGAGTGGAAGGGCTGTACTTTCTACTTCCATCCCTGCCAGACAGGTTTGGTGATGGCAGGCAGGCTGCTGCTCTCTTTCCAAGACGCTGTGAGCAGGGAATTGTCAGCATCCAGCATCCATGCGCTCAAGTCCTCCTGTGACGGGTGAGAGGCAAGACTGTAGCTGTAGCATCGGTGTGGTCGACATTCCTGCCATGTGCAGTGCGTTAACCAGGAGGAAACCGTCAACCCCCACCTCAGACCCCTTTGTCCTTATTTTATGGAGTCTTTCCATAACTGGCTGACACCTTTTTAATTGAAGTATTGTTGATTTACAATGTTGTGTCAGTTTCTGATGTATAGCAAAGGGACTCAGTGATACAGATATATACCTATTCTTTTTCATATTCTATTCCATTATGGTTTATTACAGGATATTGAATATAGTTCCCTGGAGAAGGCAATGGCACCCCACTCCAGTACTGAATAGCAGTGCTATTCAGTAAGATCTGTTGTTTATATATTTTATATATGCTGCTGCTGCTGCTAAGTCACTTCAGTTNCTGATGTATAGCAAAGGGACTCAGTGATACAGATATATACCTATTCTTTTTCATATTCTATTCCATTATGGTTTATTACAGTATATTGAATATAGTTCCCTGGAGAAGGCAATGGCACCCCACTCCAGTACTGAATAGCAGTGCTATTCAGTTAAGATCTGTTGTTTATATATTTTATATATGCTGCTGCTGCTGCTAAGTCACTTCAGTCGTGTCCGACTCTGTGTGACCCCAGAGACGGCAGCCCATGAGGCTCCCCCGTCCCTGGGATTCTCCAGGCAAGAACACTGGAGTGGGTTGCCATTTCCTTCTCCAATGCATGAGAGTGCAAAGTGAAAGTGAAGTCATTCAGTCGTGTCTGACTCTTAGCAACCCCATGGACTGCAGCCCCCCAGGCTCCTCTGTCCATGGGATTTTCCAGGGAAGAGTGCTGGAGTGGGGTGCCATTGCCTTCCCCGATTTTATATATAGTACTGTGTAAATGTTAATCCCAAACTCTTGATTTGTACCATTTTTTTTAAGATTGCACATATACGTGACATCATGTGGTGTTTGTCTTTCTCTCTGACTTACTCACCTAGCTTGATAATTTCTAGATCCATCCATGTTGCTGCAAATAGCATTGTCTCATTCTTGTTTGTGCCTGAGTAATATTCCACTGTGTATGTGTACCACATCTTCTTTATCCATTCATCTGTTGCTGGACACTTAGTTGTCTTGGCTGTTGTAAATAGTGCTGCTGTGAACCTTGGGGTGACACTTTTTTAAACGGTAAACCTCTTTTTGGTTCTTGCTGGTCATTCCCGTTTGGTTTCTCCTAGGACTCAGATAGCTAGGGGTAAAAGCCAGGTGGGGAGCTAGGGAACCCTCTGTGCACAGCAGAAAGTGGGCCCTCTTGAGAAGTGCTCTGAGCTCTCTGGAAAGCACCATCTGCACACCCAGGGAGGCTACTATTAAGTGGTATCATGGCCCTGTGCTGTGCTTAGTCGCTCAGTCGTGTCCGACTCTTTGTGACCCCATGGACTGTAGCCTGCCAGGTTCCTCTGTCTATGGAGATTCTCCAGGCAAGAATACTGGAGTGGGTTGCCGTGCCCTCCTCCAGGAAATCTTCCCAACCCAGGGATCAAATCCAGGTCTCCCACACTGCAGCCGGATTCTTTACCAACTGAGCCACCAGGGAAGCCCATCGTGGATGGCCCTGTGACCTCTATCCAGTTCAAGCTGTTTCTCCAACAGCATTACAGAAAACAAAGTGGTTGTTGGCAGCATCCCCTCGAGCCTATTAGCTCAGCAATTCAATCAAAGCAGACAGCAGGGTTCATTTGTAATTTTGGTGAACATATATACAATGGAATAATACTCAGCCATAAAAAGAGAGAGTGGAAACTGAGCCTCTCAGTCCTGCCCCTGACTTTGCTGCCTCCTGGAAGGCTGAGCCTTCTTGCTCACTCATGGTGAGTTTTTAGGCATCAGAAACTGAGATCTATTACTATTTTTTCCCACTTCTGTAGAACTAGTCTCTTTTCCTCCCTCTTGATGTTAGGTTTGGGGTGGGGTCCAGTTATGGTGGGACCCCAGACTGTTTCCTTGGGTCCGGGCTTGTCCTTGGCCAGGTTGGGACCTTCTGAGTCCAGTTCTCATCTTGCCACCTGTGCATGTGTCCTTGAAATTACAGAATGGGAGTTTCATTTGTGTGTCATTGCCCATGTATGGAATCATTCCCCAAGAGACCCAGCTCCTGCCCTGTGAACCTTCTGGACAGAGTGTAGCCATCACCGTCTTTTGCAGCTTAGTTCTTTCAAATGGGATTGTTTTTATTTTGTGTGTGTTTGTGCTGACTCATTTAAGAATTTTCCCGGCAGAATAAGGAAGGGGGGAGATGAGTAAATTTATCCACAGGGAGAATGACTGGAGGATAATTATTGGATAAGAGCAGGCAGCCTAGAGCATAAAGGATGGGAAAGGACAGGCCTCTCAGGCCCAGGTGTTCTCAGCAACATCTTGCCAGGATGAGGGCAAGAGGAGATACGGAGGCCAGGGTTTGTTCTCAGTGCTAACCACTGTCTAGGACTACCTGCAAATGCGCTCAAAGCTCCAGCCTCCAGGCTTTTCAGGTTAATGCTTTCACGTCGCAAAAGAAGCCAGTGTCCCTCCATTTCCAGGGGCCTGATTGGGCCTCCTTGTGTTGGGAGTGGAGAAGGGGAAAGTCTTACCTTCTTTCTTGTAACTCCAAGATCCCTAAATAGGTAGGCCAGGGTCTTGGGCCTTAGTCCCCGGCACATGGACATTTTCTATCTGGGCCCCTGTTGTGGGCAGTCCTGAGAGTTGGGAGAACCCAGACTGAGTCAGAGGATCTGGGCTCACTACTCCGGTTTGCCAGATGGGAGAACCAAAGAGATAGAATTCTAAGGCATTCCAGACCCTCACTGTGGACACCGCTCTGGGTATAGACACGGTTTTGTTTCTACTGCAGTCTGAAGTCTTGGGTCACCCCTCCCACTGTAGCCATCTCCATGCTCAACTGAACATACGGAAATGCTGCCAAGTCATGTTGAAGAGGAGAGAAGCAGAGAGAGAGAGAGAGAGAAGCCTGTCTACACCACAGGCTGTCCTGGCCCCTGGAGCAGAGAACCCAGCTCCCTGAGTAGGGCTCTGACACAGGGTGCCTGTCTCTGCTGAAGAGGGTGGGCCAGTAAAACCTGGGGCTGGGTGTTGGCCCCAAGCCCACACGCCCTCATCCAGCCGGCCACCACCCACAGCCTGTGAGTCACCCAGGCAAGCCCTGGTACAGGCCAGCAGTGGGGAGGGGAGCCCAGTCAGCTGGGGGGCTGGACAGGGAGCCTCCTCCTGGCACCGAGTTCAGCAGTGCCTGAGGTCAGGATTGATCCCTCAGGCTCTCCTTATTGAGGAAATCTGCCCTTTCAAGTCTAATATCTCAACTTGCCCACCTCTGAAATGGGCATGTGCATGCTTAGTCATGTCCAATTCTTTGTGACCCCAGAGGAGCCTGTCCATGGAATTTTCCAGGCAGGAACACCTGAGTGGGTTGCCATTTCCTACTGCAGGGAGCTTTTCACTAAACTGTAGGATCAAATGATCTCTTGAAGGCTTCTTGTCTAATGTTTATGAGGATCACTCATAATGATGCGTCCAGCAAACCCTAGAGTTGGGTGGGTCAGGTTGTGAGGCGTCCCTGTGTGAACAGGGAGGGACCAGATATGGCGGAGGGCTGGGCGACATGGCTCAGGAGTCACAGCTGCCTGAGGAGCCAGGGATGTGCCTGCTCTTTGGGTGACTTTCTTTCTTTCTTTTTTTTTATTATATGGTATGTGTGCAGAAGAGTGCAGAAAACAGAGTAAAGAGTAATTGTGAGGTGAATATCTGGACCACCACCACTCAAGTCAAAGCTAGAACATCACCAGGGCTTTAGACCCATCCACCCCACCCCCGCACTGCTGTTCCCTCATCAGAAACCCCCGCGCCCTGCTGACCATCACTCACTTGACTTTACGATCGTCACTTTCTTCTTTTTCTGTTATGAGTTACATGCACCCCTAAATAGTCATTTTTTTTCTTTAAAAAAAAATTTTTTTTTCTTTACAATATTGTATTGGTTTTGCCACACATCAGCATGAATCCGCCACGGGTGCACACGTGTTCCCAATCCCGAATACCCCTCCCACCTCCCTAAATAGTCATTTTTAACTGTATGGAATCCTATTGTGTGTGTGTGGTGCTTCTTGCTGCTTCTGTTTTTGCTCTTTAATGTTGATTTATTTACTGTTGGCTGTGTCAGGTCCTAGTTGCAGGATGTGGGGTCTCTGTTGTCATACTTGGGGTCCAGAGCTCATAGGCTCTTTGTCATTGGTAGGCTCTTTAGTTGCGGGGCGTGGGCTTAGCTGCCCAGAGGCACATGGGATCTTAGTTCCCCAACAAGACGTCAAACCTGTGGCCCCTGCATTGGAACCATTGGTCTGCCAGGGAAGTCCCTGCTTCCTCTGTTTAACACGGTGAGATGCACTCGTCGTCTCACAGCTGGTTCGTGTTCACTGCTGTATAATATTCTCGCCACACAATAACCATCCCTGTACTGCTGATAGATAATTGTTTATTCCCCACTGGTTGTTATTTTTAGCAAATGACAGGCTCCCCTGTCCCCACCCCAGCCTGGCTGCTGCTGCTGCCAGGTGCCTGGCGAGGGGCAGAGGCCAAGGGCGGCTCCCCTGGGATGCCACCATGACCCCTGCAGCCAGGCTCACGCCGACGTCCTGTGTGTCTTGCAGCTTGCTGGGATCGCGGTCCTTTCCGTCGGACTATGGCTCCGATTCGACTCGCAGACCAAGAGCATCTTCGAGCAAGAAACTAATGATTCCAGCTTCTACACAGGTGAGTGGGGGACCTTGCTGTTCCCTCCATCCAGCTTCAGAGAGAGAGTCCGTGTTGATCCAGGGACTTGGGCAGGGGAGGACTTTGGCTCCGGCCTGCATTGCCAGTCGGGTCCACTTCCAACCCTGCTTTTGTGTAGCTGCGCCCATGAATTTGCATTTGACTGATGTGGTTTCTTTTTCCAAGCTGACTGAGCCTGGCACTTGGACCATTCTCTGATGTGAAATTGGCTCTGCCAAAGCTGCTGCCACTCCCAGAGGGCTACAGAGCCTTCTGTTCTTATCCCTGGATTTCTCTCTGAATTTCATGTCTGAGAAGGTTCATTCATCTCCTTAATTTAGAAAACTTGGTCCTGGGGACCCACGGTGCCAGGAGAAGCAGAGGGAACATCTCCCCACAGTTCAGACAGGGACTCAAGAGGCCCAAGGTCCTGCTTCCTAGATAACTGTCAGATTAATGTGAGAGACTAGAAGAGGCACCAGCTTTTCCGACCCCCTGCACTGGGGCACAGGCTATGCATGTTAAGTCTGACTTGTTTTCTAAAGTGCTTTTGCTTCAGGGCAAAGGCATCCAGTTGGAACATGAATAGATGTAGCAGGTTTCTTTCTGCACATAGGTCCTTTGGCATCTTTCTCTGGCACCGTTCTGTCACTTTCACTGGCAGTTTGCTGCATAGCGACTCTCACAGGAACGGGAGAGCCCTGGCCTGTCCACGGCAGTTCCCCAGTTTCTCAGTTGCCTCATAGAACCCGAAGCTTTCCCCTTGCCTGGCTGGGGGATAGGAAACAAACACTTGATTTGCCAGAAACAAAAGCAGCCCCCTATTTTAGGAGGATACTGTCATGTCATCAGTCTCAAAGTGTAAGTTTGGTCACTTCCTTTCCACCCACCAAAGAAGTTATTTTTAAAATAAAAAGACAGAGCAAGCAGTCTAAAGAGCGTTATCACCCGGACCTTCGGGAAGAACACTG
>SJYW01030017.1:1021119-1041981 GCA_006410735.1 Raphicerus campestris | reverse complement strand
GTGTGTGGGCGGGGCGGTCTGGCCTGTGGGCCCACGGAGTGGAGGACTAGAAGGGTGGACTTGACTTGAGGACAAGCTGCATTTGTCCCCTTGCCCAGTCTGGCTGGACGTGCACGGGAACAATACCCGTATTCATCAGGGTTTGCCAGCCAGCCCACGTGACCTGACATCACAACAGATGTGGGGGGACGAGCCGAGGACAAACGCTCCCTTGTGTGCACTCCGCGCTGTGCTGCCGGTGAGCCTCAGCTGCGGGCCTGCTGCGTGGTTTGCTGGCTGCACGGTTCCGGCTGAGCGGAGGACACAGATGGGGGCAGTGAAATCACTGTGACACCTGCCGGCGGGCGAGGGTTCTCATCGCCGCATCCTGTTGTGTATTTTGGGGAGCATCCCTGCTTCGGGGCAGTCTCCCTGGGACCAGGGCGAGGACAGCAGGGACGCCTGTGAAAATCATCCTCACAATCATGATTATTCACAATTGTCGTCCATCCTTCCTATTGTTAAGATTGACAGTTGTTGATTGTACATCTTTCGTTGCTGTTGTTCAGTCACTCAGTTGTGTCTGACCCTTTTGCAACCGCGGGGACTGTAGCCCGCCAGGCTCCTCTGTCCATGGAGATTCTCCAGGCAAGAATACTGGAGTGGGTTGCCATTCCCTTCTCCCGGGGATCTTCTGACCCAGGGATTGAACCCAGGTCTCTTGCATTGCAGGCAGATTCTTTACTGTGTGAGCCACCAGGGAAGCCCTGATTGTACATCATCCATGCCTTAATAAAATGATACCGATTTTTAAAGTTTAAGTTAGAAAAGTCAACAGTAGCTAGCACTCGTGTGCGCTTGGAACACATCCCCTGATCCTCAAGGCAGTCCTGGAAGCAGGCATTTTTCTCACCCCTGGATTGCAGACGGAAAGCTGTTGCACTGACAGTGAAGTGGATTTCCCTGGGTCATAGAGCCGGTTTTCAAACCCAGGCATTTGATCTTCAGAGCTGGTCTTCTCACATGTGACAGTGGCCCCTCCCAGGAGTGGACAGAACATGCCTGCAAGCTGGGGAGGCCTGACACATTTTTGCCAGTTTTCCTGCGGGGCTATGGGGGATGAAGGAGGGAGCTGGGTTAAGAGGATGGTCACTGCAAGACAGCTGTGCTTCTCAAGAAGATAACTGCATGCTGGGCCTCTCTGGGCATTCCCTGGGGGGAGTGTGGAATGACTAGGGCCAAGCCTGTGTTCCCTGTTCCAGGCCAGAATTGTAGAACTCACAGCCTCTCAACCACCCTTCTCCATCATACACCCAACTGAGTGTTTACAGACCATGTCATTCAACCTCCCTTTACCAAGGAGGATCCTTTGGATGCTTCAACTGGGGTGACTGAATTGCAGCTGTAAGATCCCATTGGTGTGCTAGAAGACATCTTTTGAAATTTCCTAGCAACCAACCGGAAAAGGTGATGGCACCCCACTCCAGTACTCTTGCCTGGAAAATCCCATGGACTGAGGAGCCTGGTGGGCTGCAGTCCATGGGGTCGCTAAGAGTCGGCCACAACTGAGCAACTTGAGTTGCTTTTCACTTTCATGCATTGGAAAAGGAAATGGCAACCCTCTCCAGTGTTCTTGCCTGGAGAATCCCAGGGACAGGGGAGACTGGTAGGCTGTGATCTATGGGGTCGCAGAGTCGGACACTGAAGCGACTTAATAGCAGCAACTGCAACCAACTTCTTATTTTACTTGTAAGGAAATTGAGACTCAGGGAGGGAAAGTGTCTTACCCAAGATCACACAGCAGTTAGAAGCAGAGTTGGGACTGAAGCAGGGTTCTCTTGCCCTTGGATGCTGTTAACTGCGTGTGCCTGGCTCCCACCTGCTGTCAGGCATCCCCTCTGGGAACCTGGCCGAGCTGCCCGCCCAGAGCATGGCTGTCTGCGTGCGCACAGCCCCTTCCTGATGAAGGCTTGCTCTGACAGCCTCTTCCGTCAGGTAGAGAGGTCAGCAGGATGCTTGTCAGAGTCCCCGGAAGTTAGTCCCCCTAGTTCGGAGGGTCTAACTTAGCAGGAGTGGATCCATCCCAGCTGGAAACAGCTGATCAACTGGACCAGTCTGTCCTGAGTAAAACATGGGTGTCCCATGGATGTTCCCTGTCCTGGGTCGGGGGGGGCAGTGGGCACCTTGCTGGAGGGCTGAGGGTCAAGTAGGAGCGGTGGCTTGATGGGCAGGTCACAGAGGAAGGAGAAGACTTGCCCACAGAGGTGGAGGAGGCTGATTGGGAGATGGAGCTTGGATGCAGGTCAGTGAGGATGTGGGAGAGGAAGCGGGGGTATCAAGAAGCAATTGGGCCTCCCCCTAACCCTGCCCCGTCCCCCCAGGAGTCTATATTCTGATCGGAGCCGGTGCACTCATGATGGTGGTGGGCTTCCTGGGCTGCTGCGGAGCCGTGCAGGAGTCCCAGTGCATGCTGGGATTGGTGAGTGTCCCCTGTGTGCCCACTGCCCCTGGCCTCCCAGGTCCCCCTCCCAGGATCCTGTAGACCAGGGGGTGGGGCGGGTCCCCACGGCCCTATCCCCACGTGTCTCCTCCTCTCCTCCCCTCTGTGGTAACACGCTAGCGCCTCTTCCTTCCTGAAGACACTGTCTTGTCACTGCCCTTGGGCATCTAAATGCCAGGACTTTGTTTATCCCTTTTTCGAGGCCCACATTTGCCTTTTTTCCCTGAATCCACAGGTGCCTTCACCTCCTCTTCTTGTTTCAAAGTTTGTGTTACAGTTCTCCTCAAACTCCAGAGTGTATTCACTTCCTTCTGTCCTCAAATCTCTGGGTTTTGTGAGCATGTGAGGTTTTTTTTTTTTAATCACCACCTCTTCATTAACACCTTTAGAAATACCAATTCTGACCTGGAAACTAATCTCGTCACCTTGAAAGCAAAGACTCAAGCCACGTGGCAGAGCAGTCCTGCATTCCCTTATTGCCCTGCTCTCCCCAGCGGCGCCCTTTCCCAACCAAGTCTCTTGCTTTATGAGAAAACAAACAAACAAATACTAGTCTGGGGTCTCAGATACTTTCCTCCTGTGGCTTTTCCCCGCTCCTGGCCTTGGCCCAGCGCTGGCAGCTCTGAACCTCCTCCTGCCCCTTCCAGGCATCCCTTCCAGCCCCCGATGCCAGGTCCCCAGAAGCCCGGTCTCCAAAATGCCCTCTGCCTGTTTCGGCCAGCTGGCTGGGCCTGCGCCTAACCCCAGCCCTTTCTCTTCCAGTTCTTCAGCTTCCTCTTGGTGATATTTGCCATTGAAGTAGCTGCAGCCATCTGGGGATATTCCCACAAGGAGGAGGTAAGTTTTCCCTTAAGACCTCTTAGGAGTCGGGGGGCGTAGGGGTGATGGCGGCAGAAAGGCATCCTGGCGGGTCACTTGGGTCACCCTTCAACCATCAAACGTGGAGCTCCTCAGGGCAGGGGATGGGAGTGAGCGCCAGCCTCCCAGGCACTGTCATAGAGAAGGGGTCAGGCAGTATGGTAGGGTTGGTGTCTGCCTCTCACACCTCTACAGCACTCCCCCAACTTCTCTGGTACACAGCTTAGGAAAATAATGCTTTGTGTGGCCTAGTTCCCCTCTCCTAGTTTATAAACACATGCCGCCAGCAGCCAAGAGCTATGCCACACTCTCTGCAGGGTCCAGAGATAGATGAGCTGTGCTCAGCATTTCAAGGAACTTTGCCGCTCCATGTGGGATAAGGACTGACTGGTGTTATAAAAGTCATTTATATCCAGAAACCCCATGGGATTTGAAAAGCTGGCATAGATAGGCGAGAGGTGTCTCCTCTGGCTTCGTGGAGAGGTAGACATTGACCAAAACCTTGATGGAGACGGGGGTGTCAGGAGGAAAGTTGGTGGAGGCAGGGGATTCCTGGCAAAGAAAGGGTCTGAGCACAGCTGGGTGTGGGCTGGGTGGGAGCCAGGGTAGAGCATCATAGCAGTGTTTTAGGGAGGGATGTCGCATCATATTTAGCAGGAGGGTCGAAAGAAGAGAGACAGTGGATGTGGGGATGGGAAGTGGGGAAGGGGAGTGGAGAAAAAGATTTANTGGGTGGGAGCCAGGGTAGAGCATCATAGCAGTGTTTTAGGGAGGGATGTCGCATCATATTTAGCAGGAGGGTCGAAAGAAGAGAGACAGTGGATGTGGGGATGGGAAGTGGGGAAGGGGAGTGGAGAAAAAGATTTAATTATCCAGAGGATAAAGGCCGCAGCCGTGGAAGCAGGAAAGGCTAATTATGAAAGCTGCTACGGGAAATGCTGGTTGTTGATCAGTTCTGGTTTGGGGGGTGGGGAGCAGGGGACAAGCATTTGTTAAATGGAGATGTGCCCAGGTGCAGGAGGATAAGAGTATCTCCTTCATGTTATAATATAATAGCCAGTTCTTATCCCATATGTACTCTGCTACAGGCTTAATGCAATATCACCAGTAACCCTTCAAGATAACCTCTGAGGTTAGGACCATTACAATCTCCATTCTACATATGCAGAAACTCATGTGCAGAGAGGTTTGGTAATTTACCAAAAGTCACACAGTCTCATAGTGAAGGGAAAAGATGGAAGCTAGAAGGAAAAAGAACTAGCTGGATCAGGAGTAGGATTTTTGCTTTTAAGTCCTTATATTGAGTCAATTTAATTTTCTTTTTCTCGGTAGAAGGGAAAGAGCCAGGTGGGGCTATAGGGGCCAACCAAAGGTGCAAGCAGAAGTGGAGATGGCCGGAGGGGTTCCTAGAGGATGTGGGAGGAGATGGGGGACCCCAGAGACCCTGAGGGGGCTGTCCTAGCCCAGTGGTGCGTCTGCCCTGTGACATTTCAGAGCAGGGGAATTTGTGGCTGCATGTGAGCAAATGGAACAGGTGACATTTGTTCATAAAGAATTCATCCCTGCTCATCTCTTGTCTGTGTTTTCCAGGTGATCAAGGAAGTCCAGAAGTTTTACGAGGATACGTACAACAAGCTGAAGAACAAGGACGAGCCCCAGCGGGAGACGCTGAGGGCCATCCATGCCGCGGTACATCAGCGTCCCCTCCCCACTGACTTTCTTCTGAACTTGTGTGCATCTCTGCTTCAGTCCTGGTTATCTGTCTCTCTAACCCCCAACCCTGTCCTTCTCTCTGCAGCTGCAGTGCTGTGGTATGACCGGGGTGGTAGAACAATTTTTCACCGACACCTGCCCCGAAAAGACTTTAGTTGAGGGCTTGAAATCGAAGGTAAGCTTAGCACAAGACCTTATGCCTTGCCCAGCTGCTCTGGGTAAATCCCACCAAAGCGGACATGCCTTCAGCTCCCTTGATCTGTGAGGACAGCACTGTGGTGCTTCCTAAACACCTCTTCCCCGTGGGAAGCACCCAGGGTGTCTGTCTCCTTTCTCCCCTGCCCTGGGTCTCTGATTCCTCCTGTGCAGCAATCAGAGACCAGAGAAGTAGCAAAGCATTCTAGCTGCCTGCAGCCACTGGGCCTCCATCCAGCCATCTTGCATAGCGGGTGCTCCCAGGCTTGGACTCTTGCCTTCTAGACTTGTGAGCAGCTCGTGCGTGTGAGCTGGAGCAAATGTACAAACTCCCATAAGAGTAATAGGAAGTAACTCTATGGCCAGGCTTCCCTGATGGCTCAATGGTAAAGAATCTGCCTGCCAATCCAGGAGACACAGGTTCAATCCCTGGGTCGGGAACATCCCCTGGAGAAGGAAATGGCAACCCATTCCAGTATTTTTGTCTGGAAAATTTCATGGACAGAGGAGCCTGGCGGGCTACAGTCCATGCGATCACAAAAGAGTCATACACAACTTAGCGACCAACAATAATAAAAACTCTATGGCCAGATAAGACACAGATCCCAAAGCAGGGGCTCAACCCCTCTTCCTTCCGTGGTTTCTTGCCCAAACTTGAGGGACCCTTTCCTGGTTCTCCTTTCCATCCATCAGCCAGTCCCCAGCCCTCGCTTTGGAACCACAGCACCCCAGGGGTCAGATGAGTGCCATGGAGGGAGGGGGTGAGCCTGGAGTAGGGCTGTGTTGATCTGGGTCTTGGTTTCCCCACTAAGTCCTGCCCTGAAGCCATCGACGAGATCTTCCGAAGCAAATTCCACATCATCGGCGCTGTGGGTATTGGGATTGCCGTGGTAATGGTGAGTGTCAGGGGCTTTGGGAAAAAACCTTAGTAATTACAATTTATGAAGTTCTTACTCTGACCAGACACTGNAGAGGATGTGGGAGGAGATGGGGGACCCCAGAGACCCTGAGGGGGCTGTCCTAGCCCAGTGGTGCGTCTGCCCTGTGACATTTCAGAGCAGGGGAATTTGTGGCTGCATGTGAGCAAATGGAACAGGTGACATTTGTTCATAAAGAATTCATCCCTGCACATCTCTTGTCTGTGTTTTCCAGGTGATCAAGGAAGTCCAGAAGTTTTACGAGGATACGTACAACAAGCTGAAGAACAAGGACGAGCCCCAGCGGGAGACGCTGAGGGCCATCCATGCCGCGGTACATCAGCGTCCCCTCCCCACTGACTTTCTTCTGAACTTGTGTGCATCTCTGCTTCAGTCCTGGTTATCTGTCTCTCTAACCCCCAACCCTGTCCTTCTCTCTGCAGCTGCAGTGCTGTGGTATGACCGGGGTGGTAGAACAATTTTTCACCGACACCTGCCCCGAAAAGACTTTAGTTGAGGGCTTGAAATCGAAGGTAAGCTTAGCACAAGACCTTATGCCTTGCCCAGCTGCTCTGGGTAAATCCCACCAAAGCGGACATGCCTTCAGCTCCCTTGATCTGTGAGGACAGCACTGTGGTGCTTCCTAAACACCTCTTCCCCGTGGGAAGCACCCAGGGTGTCTGTCTCCTTTCTCCCCTGCCCTGGGTCTCTGATTCCTCCTGTGCAGCAATCAGAGACCGGAGAAGTAGCAAAGCATTCTAGCTGCCTGCAGCCACTGGGCCTCCATCCAGCCATCTTGCATAGCGGGTGCTCCCAGGCTTGGACTCTTGCCTTCTAGACTTGTGAGCAGCTCGTGCGTGTGAGCTGGAGCAAATGTACAAACTCCCATAAGAGTAATAGGAAGTAACTCTATGGCCAGGCTTCCCTGATGGCTCAATGGTAAAGAATCTGCCTGCCAATCCAGGAGACACAGGTTCAATCCCTGGGTCGGGAACATCCCCTGGAGAAGGAAATGGCAACCCATTCCAGTATTTTTGTCTGGAAAATTTCATGGACAGAGGAGCCTGGCGGGCTACAGTCCATGCGATCACAAAAGAGTCATACACAACTTAGCGACCAACAATAATAAAAACTCTATGGCCAGATAAGACACAGATCCCAAAGCAGGGGCTCAACCCCTCTTCCTTCTGTGGTTTCTTGCCCAAACTTGAGGGACCCTTTCCTGGTTCTCCTTTCCATCCATCAGCCAGTCCCCAGCCCTCGCTTTGGAACCACAGCACCCCAGGGGTCAGATGAGTGCCATGGAGGGAGGGGGTGAGCCTGGAGTAGGGCTGTGTTGATCTGGGTCTTGGTTTCCCCACTAAGTCCTGCCCTGAAGCCATCGACGAGATCTTCCGAAGCAAATTCCACATCATCGGCGCTGTGGGTATTGGGATTGCCGTGGTAATGGTGAGTGTCAGGGGCTTTGGGAAAAAACCTTAGTAATTACAATTTATGAAGTTCTTACTCTGACCAGACACTGTTTTCACTAATCCATGAATTTATCAACGTATCTAACCCTTGCCATACCCATGAGGTGGAAACTATTCATATTCCCGATTAACAGATTCCAGAGAGAAAGAGAGAGGTTAAGGACATTGATCAGAGTCTCTGAGGTCAGGAGTGAAGCATCTGAGACTTGAACTCAGTGTTTCTCCAGAATCCATTCCCACTACCTTAAAGGTTTCAGGAATAAATGCAAGGTAATTCCATTGTGTTTGGTCCACGGGCCACCCTTGGAGCAGCAAGGATGTAGGTCACCCAGACATCCTGCTAGTGATACCCAGATAATCTTCAGGACATGTTTTCACAAAAAGCAGCTGCTTTTCTTTGTCCTCTGAAAGCCGTTTCAGTAAAAGCAACATGAATGTGAACTGTCTCACCTCCTGCTATGGCCAGAAAGACACCCAAAGGTGAACAGCTAGAAGGGGCCCGAAAAGTTTCCAACCATTTCTTGCCAGTCAATCCCCAGAAGTCATCAGGGGCCATCAGGTTCCCCAGGGGCGCCCCCACAAGGGAGTGATGAGATTCAGTAGGGAACACAGCCCTCCTCTGCCCCTTGCAAACACTCTCCAAGAGAGAGAACCACTTCCTCTCTTAGTGGTAATTGGCACCCCTCATCTGAATCTAGGAAAGCCTTGAAGCCACTTTCAGTAAAAAGCACAAAAATATAAAGACTTCCTGGTGGTCTAGTGGTTAAGACTCCTCCACACTTCCACTGCAGGGGTCACAGATTCATTCCCTGGCTGGGGAACTAAGAAGATCCTGCAGGTCACGTGGTATGGCCAAAAAAAATTTTTTTAAGAATTAAAAAAAAAAAAAACTAGAATATGAAACTCGGACAGGCACAAAGAGAAAAGTGAAAGTCTCATGAGGGTATTGGAATAGTTGGAATTTGATCATTAAATTTAGCTCTGGGCGTGTCTCACACTGAGAGTTCTCAGGAGCTGGCTTGTGCAGTGGAAATGTGGAGTCTTCGCCACTGGACCCCCGGAACCCCTTCACTGTCCTACCTGCTTGTCGTTTGTCGGACCTCAGTGGCTCCCGTCTCCCCCTCTCCCTCCACCTTCCAGCAGAAAGTCAGGCAGTGCCTCACACCTCTTCCTGTCTTCCAGATATTCGGCATGGTTTTCAGTATGATCCTGTGCTGTGCCATCCGCAGAAACCGAGACATGGTCTAGAGTCGAGCTTTGTGCCCTGAGCAGGAACGTTCACCCATGAAGACCGCTGGTTGTTTTCATGGGGTTCTGTTTATGGGTTTTTTTTCCTTTGCCACTAACTTTAGTATTCATTCTGCATTTCTAAACAAAGAAAGTTATTCTATGTTTGTGTTTTTAATGCTTTCTTCAACATTGATGTTTGTAGTTAAGGGACTTGGGGATTTGGGTTTGCTTTGGTTTTATATAAATATATATATTTTTTGGTCATTTGTTTTTGCTTATTATATTAAGCAGAAATCCTGCAATGAAAGGTACTATGTTTGCTAGACTCTAGACAAAAGATATTGTACATAGCGAGATTTTTGTGTGTGTCTTTAAATAGATAAAAATGTCTATCAAGTTTAATCAGGTTGTAACTTAATGTTGAAGACAATTTGATACATAATAAAAGATGATGACAACATTCCAAACTGGTTTTGGAGTTTTGCCTCTTAATTTTTTAGAGCTGCTTATTTTTTCAGGTGTCTTTCACCTGCTCTTTGCTCTGTGTTTTGTTTGAATATTTATTTATTTATTTGACTATGCCAGGCCTTAGTTGCGGCATGTGGGAGCTAGTTGTGGCATGTGGGAGTTAGTTGCTTGACCAGGGATTGAACCTGAGCCCTCTGCATTTTGAGCACAGAATCTAAGCCGTAAGCCGCTGGTCCACCAGGGAAGTCCCTTGTTTTGTTGCAATATTTGTTTATTTACTTGACTGCACTGGGTCTTAATTTCAGCATGCCAGATCTTTCATTGCAGCTCACTACAGGCTTAGTTGCCCCTAGTTACGGGAGATCTTAGTTCTCTGGCCAGGAATGAAACCCACGTCTCCTGCATTGGAAGGCGGATTCTTAACCAATGGACCACCAGGGAAGGCCCGGCTCTGTGCTTGGATGAGAAGTAGGTGGGAAGGTTGATCTCCCTGTTTTACTAGTGAAGACATCAGGACATCAAGAGATGAAGGGATTTTGGTCCAGATCTCACCATTGTTCACACATCAACCCTGGAACCTAGCCGAGGACTTTTCTTGCAGCAACACAACGTGTCTGGAGGATACAACTATAAACATGAGCTCCCTAATGGCAGAGTCTTTGTTTTACTCCTTGCCGCAGTGGCACCCCACTCCAGTACTCTTGCCTGGCAAATCCCATGGATGGAGGAGCCTGGTAGGCTGCAGANACATGAGCTCCCTAATGGCAGAGTCTTTGTTTTACTCCTTGCCGCAGTGGCACCCCACTCCAGTACTCTTGCCTGGCAAATCCCATGGATGGAGGAGCCTGGTAGGACCCCTGCAGACCATGGGGTCACTAAGAGTCAGACATGACTGAGTGACTTCACTTTCACTTTTCACTTTCATGCATTGGAGAAGGAAATGGCAACCCACTCCAGTGTTCTTGTCTGGAGAATCCCAGGGAAGGCAGAGCCTAGTGGGCTGCCTCTTTTCATTTGGGGCAGAGTCTGTGGGGTCGCAGAGTCAGACACGACTGAAGTGACTTGGCGGCGGCTGTGGTACCCCCAGGACCCATTGTCTAGTCCATGGTAGGTACTCAAAATTTGTTGGTTGAATACATGAGGATATACCCATCAGGGTTTAAACAGAGACGCAAAATATTAAATACTTTTCTAAGGGATTTGACCTTACCCAACTGCAAGAGCTGGTTAAGCAGTCTCTGTAAGACTATTGTCTGTGCCCTGACGTTGGAACTCGACGCCCACAGGCAGAGTCAGGAAGCACAAATCATGAAACATGGGTGAAAGGGAACACGTGAAGCCCACGAGGACAACAAATTCGANTGCCACCTGCTCCCTGCTTCTCGGCCCTACTGACATCACCTCTTCTTTGCCTGGCTTAGGTTACATAACTCAGAAAGTTCATCCGCTCATTGATTCATCCAATAAACAGCCACCCGGGACCCACACTGTGCCAAGCACCATTCTAGGTGCTAGAGATACAAATGCCCTGCCTGTGAAGCGCCTTTTATTAAGGAAAACAGACAATAAACACAGAATAAAGCAGAACATTGAAGCTATTTTAGTATAGCAACCAGTACAAAGGCCTGAGGCAGCAGGGTGTCGGCAGGTCCCAGGGACAGAGCAGAGGCCAGCGAGAGCAACAGAGTCACAGAGAGGGGATCAGACAGGAAACAAGAGACAGATGGTCTCATTGGCCATTCCAAGGACATTCCAAGGGTTTTCCTCTGAAGAAGGTGCTGCCATTGCAGGGTGTGGAGAGAGGAAGGGTCCTGACCTGACTTGGGTCTGCAAAAGCTCCCTCTGTAGGGAAACCAAGAAAGAGGATGCAGTTTAAGTCTCCCCTGGTGGTCCTGTGGCAGGAGTCCTACCTGCCCATGCAAGGAACAAGGGTTCAATCCCTGCTCTGGGAAGATTCCACATGCTTGGGGCAATGAAGCCCGCATGCCACAGCTCTGGAACCTGTGCTCCAAAATAAGAGAAGCCACAGCAACGAGAAGACCAAGTACAGCCACTGGAAAGTAGCCCCCGCTCGCCGCAACTAGAGAAAGGCCGCGCACAGCAAAGACCCAGGGCAGCCAAAAACAAATAAATAAATTTTTAAAGAGTCGTATTTAAAAAGATACTGTTGGATTAATCCTTGTGAGAGATGATGGTGCTTTAGACCACAGTAGTAGACAAGGAGGATCTAGTTAGAAAGGGTAAGTTCAGTCTAATAGGATTCGGTGACAGTTTAGAGTCAGGAGGACACGAAGGTGTTGACCTGAGCAGCAGAAAGTATGGAGTTGCCTTTTATTGATATGTGGAGACTTTAGGACGAGACTTGCTAGTGAGGAAATCAGCAGTCAGATTTTACATCCATCAGTCAGAAATCCGAGTGGAGGTGGAAATCCAATACTTGGTCAGAAGTTCAAGGTGATGTTCATCCCAGTGATTCATCTCGTAAGTACACCTACCCAATGGAAATGCTCACCCAGGAACACTAGGAGATGTGAAAACTGTGTTCGTAACAGCTTATTATTGCAAAGAGCAGACCAGGGCTTATGGAAGGAGTGTGGACAAGTAAATTGCTGTTTATTCCCCCCACAACACACACACGTGATGANAGGAGATGTGAAAACTGTGTTCGTAACAGCTTATTATTGCAAAGAGCAGACCAGGGCTTATGGAAGGAGTGTGGACAAGTAAATTGCTGTTTATTCCCCCCACAACACACACACGTGATGAAGTACTATATAGCACCGAACACAAATAGGTCTGAGTCATGCTTTTTAAAGGGCTTCCTGAAAAAAAAAAAATATATATATATATATATATATATATATATAAATAAAGGGCTTCCTGGTGGCTCAGATGGTAAAGAATCTGCTTGTAATGCGGGAGACCCAGATTAGATCCCTGGGTTGGGAAAATCCCCAGGAGAAGGGAATGGCAACCCACTCAGTATTCCTGCCTGGAGAGTCCCATGGACAGAGGAGCCTGGTGGGCTGCAGTCCATGGGCCTGCAGAGAGTCAGACAGGACTGAATGACTAACACCTTCACTCTCATCCTTGTAAAAAGGTGAGTCAGATCAGGTGCTCCTCTGCTCACCCTCCTCAGGGGCTTTGTCAGATCAGGTGCTCCTCTGCTCAGCCTCCTCAGGGGCTCTGTATCTTCCTTGAATGGAAAGCCAGTCTGGATTTTTTTAATGTTTCTTTTTAAATTTTGTATTTATTCATGGCTGTGCTGGGTCTTCACTGCTGCCTGCGGGCTTCAGCTGCGGCGAGCCGGGGCAGCTCTCCAGCTACATGCACAGGCTCCAGAGCGCGCAGGCTTCAGCAGCTGCGCCACAGAGGCTTAGCTGCTCTGAGGCATGTGGAATCTTCCTGGACCAGGGATCGAACCTGTGTCTCCTGCATTGCCAAGCAGATTCTTAACCACAGGACCACCAGAGAAGTCCCTGAAAGCCAGTCTTGAGGCTTGCAAGCCCTCTGCCCCATCTGGTCTCCACAAGCTCTCTGTCCTCATGGTTTTCCTTGTGGCTGAGTCCAAGCAGATAGCCACCTTCCTGTTCTCCTGTCTGAGAAATTCTCCCCTATATACACCCAGATGTGTTTCTCACTGCTCTTAAGCTGCCATCCTATCAGTGAGGACGCCCCAGCTGGCCTCCTCATTGTTGTCTACCCCCTTCACCTGCTTGCCTTCTTTCCCCAGCCAAATCACCCCAATTTGTCTCCCCCAAGGAGAACACAGGCTCCTGTTGTTCAGCTGCTCAGTCATGTCCGACTCTTTGCAACCCCATGGACTACAGCTCGCCAGCTTTCCTTCCCTGTCCATCAGTAACTCCCAGAACTTGCTCAAACTCACGTCCGTTGAATCAGTGATACCATCCAACCATGTCATCCTCTGTTGTCCCCTTCTCCTCCTGCCTTCAGTCTTTCCCAGCATCAGGGTCTTTCCTACTGAGTTGGCCCTTCACATCAGGCAGCCAAACATTGTCTTGTTGTCCCGCCACCAAGGCCACCACTAGAGTGGCCAAGCCCCTGCCCAGATATTCTTTTTCTGGTCTCCTGTCTAGATGGACGATTGCAGTTCACATTAAATCATCATGTCAGTGTCATTCCCACAGCTCAATCTCCCGTGATCCCACACCAACCAACGGCACAAGCTGACTCCTGGAACTGGCGCCAGGCCACAGGACCCAGAGCTCCTGGGGTCAAGTTCAGGCGGAGGGTACAGGATCAGAGATCCCACTGAGCAGGGAGTGGGGAAATGGGGACCCAGCTCCCTTCTAAAGGTAGCAATGCCTCACACAAGAAGGTATCGAAAAATTATTGTGAAAATACACTGAACTTGACCTTTTTTTTTTTTTCCTTTTTCAATCCTCTCCTGTCCAAGTTCTGGCTAAGAGACCACAATTCACTTAAGCCAAAGCTGTCCACCTCAGCATGCAATTTACCAGGTCACACAGAAAGGAAGGCTCTGAGAACAGTAGCAGTGTCCCTGTGTGCCCAAGGTTGGGTCATCTGGAAGCATTATTTAGGGAAACAGAGCATCTTGACGTGCATGAATGAGTTTCAGGACCCCCAGGGTTCCGCTGAGCAACAAGGAACTGCTTCAGCAACATAGAACATCTCAGGATCGCAGAGGACTCCAGAGCCCGGGCATCAGAACTCCCTGGGGCTGGACGTCCAGCCTTCAATACCCACAGTACAGAATGGGGTACATAGATTCCTGCGAGGCAGAGGAAGATCCCTGAATACAAGAGCCTGGAGTATTCCCAGTGAGGGGGGAGAGGATGAAGGGGGGACATGAATCCTGTGAACACCGTCCCGGATGTCCACCTGAGCACAGAGTTGTCCAGACACCAGGAAGTCAAAGGCAATTTCCAGACCAGACCCTTCTGCCAACAGCCCAGGGTGGTGCCCACTCACTGTGGACAAGCCACAAGGGGTGGACGAATCACAAAGCCGTGTGGGTCAGAGTCGGGGGGGCCTCCAGCTGGGATCAATGGGGACCTGTGGTGGTCTCAACTGGTCGGTGCTGGGAAGCGCAGCTCAGGCTCCCATGGTGGCAGGAGTCAGACTGGGGAGGGAGGAGGCCTGCTTCTCTCATGAAGAATTCTCAGAAGGCCTCTGCCCACTCCCAGGACAGCCGGGGCAAGACCCGGAGCCAAGACAAACTCTCTGGGTGACAAAAGATGGAATTTCCCCATCAAGGAAACCAGGAGGAATTTAGTGTTCTTTTCTGAAATAAAGAGGATAGTGATGAGAAGGCAGAGGAAGGAAGGTGAGGAAATAGGGAGGGACAAGCAACTGGGAGCTGGAACTGGGCTGCAGAAAGGCCTCGAGAAGTTCGTTTGGAAAGAACAGGTGGGCTCCTGTCCAGCCTGGAGCCCCCACTCTGTGCGCTCCCTCCATCACCCCACCAGGCATCTGGCAAGCCGGTCGCAAGCACGGGTGCCTCTCAGCGGGGGCAGAGGAGGTGGATTTTGAAATAACGGAAAAGCTTGCTAGGTTGGCAAACAGGAACGTCACACAGAGTGGTGGTAAGATTGCTGTCGGCCCAAAGTGGGAAGTCAGGACTGATTGACCAAGAGAAGCACGGGGAGGAAGATGTTAGGCTTTCCACAGTGAGGTATGAAGAAATGAGGCAATCTTACCTAGATGGTGAGAGGTGTGCGCTCCCAGCTGCCCAGCATCTCCCTTCTGTTCGTCCTTTTTTTTTTCTTCAGTAACTAACATAACTGTGACTGTCTTTAGTACCCACAAGCCAATGAAGCCTGGCAAAACTTGCTACATAAATAAGAAGGATTCATCCTTATTTCTACTAGGAATATTTCCAGCAGTGTAAGTGGTCTTGATGTGCTTAGCTTTTTGACAGAGTCCTTCCAGTGAAGGATAACACGAAGCCTGTGTGCCCAGTCGTGTGCTACTCTTTGCGACCCCACAGACTAGCCCACCAGGCTCCTCCGTCCAGAGTGGGTTGCCATCTCCTTCCCAGGGGAATCTTCCCGACCTAGGGATCGAACCCACATCTCCTTCATCTCCCACATTGGCAGGCAGATTCTTTACCACTCAGCCACCAGGGAAGCCTGCAACACAAAGAGCTCTTTTCCCCTCTTCACTGTGGATGCTCAGCTTTAATGCACTATGAAGCTGTAACACTATAAGGCATCAAAGCGAAATAAAATGGAGATATTATTATTATCAGTAGGTTGTCTAGTTGATTCATGATTTCCAAGCCCAGACCCTTGTCAATCCTAGAAGGAACAGAGTTATGAATAAAAACTGAAATGGCTATCCATTTCTATCAGGTCCTGATCATGACCTCATAGGTCCCTGCTTTGGGCCCCTGGGTGCTGGTTTTGAATAACACCCAGGGAGCATGCTCTGTGTAGTCATGGGAGATGCCCCTTGGTGATGGCATGCACTGAAGCCCTGAGTCAGCCTCATCACTGCTCTGAGGCTTCCTTTCCTTATCATCAGTGGAGACCCCAAGACCTACCTCCCAGGTTGTAGGGATTAAACAAAAAGCCCTTGTGATGGTTAATGTGATGTGGCACTGTGTCTAGACCCTGGTGCCCAGACATGCAGATAAACATCACTCTGGGTGTTTCTACAGGGCTGCGTGAGATCTGAAATCTATGGACTTGAGTGAAGAGACTGCCCTCCATGATGTGGCGGGGACACGGCCCTCATTCAATCAGTTGAAGACCTGAGTGGAAGGCAAGATTGCCCTTCTCTGAGCAAGAAGACACTCTGCAGCAGGCAACCTCTGAACTTGATCCACAACATCAGCTCTTCCTGGGGCTCCATGTTGGCAGCCCACCCTCTACTCAAGACTATCTGCCTCCCTACCCAGGGCTGTTGTGAGGCTGAAAGAGATAAGCTTTGCACAAAAACTGTGCGGGGTTTGTTTTTTTTTTAATCAGCTGTGGGTCTTATCAGCTCTTCGTGTTTAGGCACCCAGAGTCAGTGTAATTCCCAAGCAGCCTGTGGTGTGGGCTGTTCTGTCTGCATAAACAGCTTCTATAATTGTTCCTCCAGGTGGGCAGGGTTGTGCCATCTTGTGGGTGTAGGACAGCCAGGTGAAATGTCGTCACCTCCTTCCTCTGGGAGAAATGTCCATTGTTGGGTTGAACTTTCAGAGGTAAAATCTAAGTATGCATGGAGGTAAGGGAGTTTGAACATGGGAATGTGTCTGGAAAGGGTCTGGCCAAGGCTCTCAACTCTAAGTTGGACAACAGAGGCATGGAGATGGGGGCCATTTGCACAAGGACACCTGGGGACAGAGAAAGAGCAGAGCCCTGGCCCACTGCCCTATGGTTTCAGGTGGCTTCTGTCAATGAGAAACAAACAAACCGGTTGAGGAACTTTTTCTAGATCACACTGCAGCAGGTGGTGGGGCAGGACATGAACACAGATCCTCCCCATTTGAACCTAGGCTCTTCCCTCTGCCCTTGGAGGGGAAGATGAGAAAAGCGGGACCCAGACAAGCCTGCCCAGGTATGTGCATTTCTGTGCTTCTGGGCTTCTCTTTTTGAATCTTCTCTTTCTTTTTTCAATCTTGCCAAATTGGCACACATATTTTTAGTCATACTTTATTTTCCTACAGTTCAATGAATTTCTATGGACAGCATCTATTTAGATATTTCTTATCTTTTTTTCGCATTCATTTTATTTTATTCTAATTGAAGGATAGTGGATTTACAATGTGTTAGTTTCAGGTGCTGGAGAAGGCAATGGCACCCCACTCCAGCACTCTTGCCTGGAAAATCCCATGGATGGAGGAGCATGGTGGGCTGCAGTTCATGGGGTCGCTAAGAGTTGGACACGACTGAGCGACTTCACTTTCACTTTTCACTTTCATGCATTGGAGAAGGAAATGGCAACCCACTCCAGTGTTCTTGCCTGGAGAATCCCAGGCATAGGGGAGCCTGGCGGGCTGCTGTCTATGGGGTCGCAGAGAGTCAGACACGACTGAGGCGACTTAGCAGCAGCAGCAACAGTTCCAGGTGTATAGCACAGAGATTGGTTCAGTTATATATATATATGTACATATATATATTCTTTTTCAAATTCTTTTCCCACTCAGGTTATTATAGAATACTGAGTAGAGTCTCCTGTGGTATTCAGCAGGTCCTTTGGGTTTTCTATTTTATGTATAGTATGTGTATACGTTCATTCCAAACTCCTACATTATCTTCCTCTCTTTATCTTTTTTAACATTTAAATTTATTTATTTTTAATTGAAGGATAATTGCTCTACATTATTTTTTCAACTTTTTATTTTCTATCGGGGTATAGCCGACCAGCAGTGTTGTGACAGTTTCAGGTGAACAGAGAAGGGACTCAGCCATACATATACATGGATCCATTCTCCCCCAGACCCCCCTCCCATTCAGGCTGGCACTTGACACTGAGCAGTTCTTTGTGCGTAACAATAGGTCTTTGTTGGTTATCCATTTTAAACATAGCTGTGTGGACATGACTTTCCCAAAGTCCCTAACTTACCATTAACAATTCTGCGCTGGTTTCTGCCATACATCAACATGAATCAGCCATAGGTATACATATGTCCCCTCCCTCTTGAACCTCCCTCTCTTTGATTTCTCTTGAACCAAACCACCACTTTGCAATTCGTTTCCCTCCCACAGCTCCAGCCAGATCCGCATCATTGAGATGTCACTCAGCATGCATTTATGGAGTGCTTTCAACAGGCAAGGCATGGAGCCATCAGATCTAAAAGGAAACACACTCCCCAGACATAGTGGGGGACAGGGCCCTCAATCCAGGAAATAGACAATTGCAGTTCAGAATAAGAAGCGATCTGACAGTGCCAGATGTGGACGTGAAGAGCATACAGAGAGATGGTCTTTGGAAGCCTCCTGAGAAAGTGACCTGTAAGCTGAGATCCCAGGTGGTTAACTGACTGCAGCAAACAGTGCAGGACTGGAGTCTCTGTAAACTCCTAATGGGATCAAGGGGCTTCCAAAGGGGTTAAGTAGCAAAGAATCTGCCTGCTAATGCAGGAGACTCGAGTTCGATCCCTGGGTTGGGAAGATCCCCTGGAGGAAGAAATGGCAACTCACTCTAGTATTCTTGCCTGGGAAATCCCATGGACAGAGGAGCCTGGCAGATTATAGCTTAGGAGATCAGTGGGCACCCAGCGACCCCTGGAATGGGTGGATTCACCCAAGGAAAGGGAGAAGAAAGGGGAAGAGAAAGAGGATCATCAAAACTGAAGAAACCAAAGTGTCCCAAGCCAAGGCAGGATGGAGGAATCAAAACTCACTGACAGGTGCCATTGTTTGGACAAAGAGCTGGCTGCTGACCGGGCATGAATCTGCTTCCTGGATCCATGCACATGAGAGCTAGACAGACAGCCTGGTTTTGCAACCACTCACTCCCTGGGTGTGGACTGTACTCAGTGTGACCACACTCAATCTCTCCCCCCTGGTTTCTTCATCTGTCAAATGGGCTAGTAACAGTGCCTACCTCTTTGACTTGTTGTTCTGGGTATTCAGTGGGTCACTACGCACAAGTGCTTAGAAGAGCACCTGACAGGTAAAGCCCCATAAACATTCTATGAAAAAATATGACAGGGGAATTCCCTGGTGGTTCAGTGCTTAGGAGTCCACACTTCCTCTACACAGGGCATGGGTTCTATCCCTAGTCAGGGAACTAAGATTCCACATGTTATGCAGCATGGCCAAAATTTTTTTTTTAATCGTGAGACTGGCTAAGAAGTGAAGGAAAGAGTAGGGGCCATGGTTTGAGGCTAAGCTCATCTTTCAAGGAATTTGACTTTGCAGTGGGGGAGAAAAACAGCAGTTTAAGGTGATGTGGGGTCAGGGGAGGGTTTGCTATGAGTGAGTGAATGTCAGTCGCTCAGTCATATCCAACTCTGTGTGACCCCATGGACTGTAGTCTGCCAGGCTCCTCTGTCCATGGCATTCTCCAGGCAAGAACACTGGAGTGGATAGCCATTTCCTTCTCCAGGGGATCTTCCCGACCCAGAGATTGAACGCAGGTCTCCTGCATTGCAGGCAGATTCTTAACCGTCTGAGCCCCAAGGGAGCCCAGGTTTACTATACCAGCTGGAAAAATCTGAGCATGTTGGAGTAGGGGCTGAAGGGAGCCAGGAATGAGGGGAAGGTGGAAGACGTGGGGGTACAGGGGAGGTAGAAAGTTTCAGGTTCCAAGAGAGGGCAGGAGAGAGGTGAGGAGGGGCTAAAGCCGGTCTGTGGACAGGAAGGTGGGGGTGGGAGCCTGGGGCAAAGGCTTCTGTTGACTCCCTAAGGTAAGATGATGTTGGTTCCGGAGAAGGAGACAGTGGGCGGGAGCCCAGCAGAGAAGGGTCAAGATGCCCTTGCAGGGAAATGGAGAACCTCTTCCAGTCTGACCAGCTGAGAATAACCCCTCACCNATGGACTGCCAGGCTCCTCTGTCCATGGCATTCTCCAGGCAAGAACACTGGAGTGGATAGCCATTTCCTTCTCCAGGGGATCTTCCCGACCCAGAGATTGAACGCAGGTCTCCTGCATTGCAGGCAGATTCTTAACCGTCTGAGCCCCAAGGGAGCCCAGGTTTACTATACCAGCTGGAAAAATCTGAGCATGTTGGAGTAGGGGCTGAAGGGAGCCAGGAATGAGGGGAAGGTGGAAGACGTGGGGGTACAGGGGAGGTAGAAAGTTTCAGGTTCCAAGAGAGGGCAGGAGAGAGGTGAGGAGGGGCTAAAGCCGGTCTGTGGACAGGAAGGTGGGGGTGGGAGCCTGGGGCAAAGGCTTCTGTTGACTCCCTAAGGTAAGATGATGTTGGTTCCGGAGAAGGAGACAGTGGGCGGGAGCCCAGCAGAGAAGGGTCAAGATGCCCTTGCAGGGAAATGGAGAACCTCTTCCAGTCTGACCAGCTGAGAATAACCCCTCACCTGGCAGGATGGTTTCCCAGCACATCCTTGTCCCACCCTCCCAACAACCGCAAGGGATATTCTTGTCATTTCCCCCTTATGGGAAGGAAACCCAGTGTCAGGGTTAAGACAGCAGACCTAGAACCAAGTGCAGTGTGGGGCTCTGCACTAGGGCTTTCCCAAGGGCTTCCTGGAGACACACGCACACACACACTCACACACATACACACTCACACACCCTCACACACATATATAGTCTCACACACACACACACACATACACACACACCCTCACATACATATACATACACCCTCACACAATACACACTCAAAAACATACACCCTCACACACATACACACACCCCCTCATACACACACCCCCTTATACACATACACCCTCACACATATACACCCTCACACACATACACACACACCCTCATACACACACACCCTCATACACATACACCCTCACACATATACACCCTCACACAATACACACTCAAAAACATACACCCTCACACACATACACACACACCCTCATATACACACACCCTCATACACATACACCCTCACACATATACACCCTCACACACATACACAC
>SJYW01030017.1:975984-1004416 GCA_006410735.1 Raphicerus campestris | reverse complement strand
ACTCTGATGCTGAGAGGGATTGGGAGCAGGAGGAGAAGGGGATGACAGAGGATAAGATGGCTGGATGGCATCACCGACTCGATGGACGTGAGTCTGAGTGAACTCCGGGAGTTGGTGATGGACAGGGAGGCCTGGCGTGCTGCTGTTCATGGGGTCGCAAAGAGTCGGACACAACTGAGAGACTGAACTGAACTGATATCCATTGAGTTGGTGATGCCATCCAGCCATCTCATCTTCTGTCGCCCCTTCTCCTGCCCTCAATCTTTCCCAGTATCAGGGTGTTTTCAAATGAGTCAGTTCTTCGCATCAGATGGCCAAAGTATTGGCTTTTCAGCTTCAGCATCAGTCCTTCCAATGAACACCCAGGACTGATCTCCTTTAGGATGGACTGATATTGGATCTCCTTGCAGTCCAATGGACCCTCAGGAGTCTTATTTAACACCACAGTTCACATCAGTTCTTCTGCGTTCAGCTTTCTTTATAATCCAACTCTCGCAGCTGTACATGACTACTGGAAAAACCATAGCTTTGACTAGTCTTACCTTTGTTGGCAAAGTAATGTCTCTGCTTTTTAATATGCTATCAAGGTTGGTCATAACTTTCCTTCCAAGAAGCAAGCGTCTTTTAATTTCATGGCTGCAGTCACCATCTACAGTGATTTTGGAGCCCCCCCAAATAAAGTCTACTACTGTTTCCATTGTTTCCCCATCTATTTCCCATGAAGTGATGAGAGCAGATGCCATGATCTCAGTTTTCTGGTGGCTCAGCTGTTAAAGAATCTGCCTGCAATGCGGGAGACCTGGGTTTGATCCCTGGGTTGGGAAGATCCCCTGGAGAAGGGAAAGGTTTCCCATTCCAGTATTCTGGCCTGGAGAATTCCATGGACTGTATAGTCCATGGGGTCATAAAGAGCCAGATGCAACTGAGCAACTCTGTGCTTAGTTTATGAGTTTATTTCACACTCACAGCCACCCTGGAGGAGGCAGGTGCCATTATGCACCCAAATTCAGAGAAGGAAAGGAAGACTTAGGTCACTGTATAATGACATTTTGTAGACCACTTATTTAAGCAACAGCAATTGGGGAATGAGAGATTATCCACCCCCCTCCCTTACAGGTCAGCTAACAGGAAAGATAAACGCTTACTGTCTCCTCTGGCCTCTTGGCCACTCCGCCTCCTTCCCTGGAGACCCGGCTCCTGGCTCCAGGCTTGCTCTTCCCGGAAACTACTCACTCTACCGGGCGGCATCCATGGGAAAGACCCACCCATCACCGTGGGATCTGATCCGGGTCCTCTTCCTCCCTGGTGATGAAAATTCTGACTCAGGCTAACACAGATGAACCTTGAGGACATAATGTTCCCAGAAATTAGCCAGTCACACACATGTACTGTATGATTCCACTTACATGAGGTCCCTACAGTGGTCAAATCCACAGAGACAGAAGGAGATGGAAGGCTGGTTGCCAAGGGCTGCAGGAGGTGTGGGCAGGGGGACATGGGAGGTTGTTGTTTGATGGGTACAGAATTTTCATTTTACAAAATGAAGAGTTTTAGAAATTGATTGCACAGCTATATGAAGGTACTTAACACTATTGAACTGTAAACCTAAAAAGATAGTTCAGATGGTAAATTTGGCATTGTATGGGAGTTTTTTACACTTAAAAACATCTCTCATTATTAGAGAAATGCAGATGAAAATTACAATGGGATATCATCTCACACGGGTCAGAATGGCCATCATCGAAGTCTACAAACAATAAATGCTGGAGAGGGTGTGGAGAAAATGGAACCCTCTTACACTGTTGGTGGGAATGCAAATTGATACAGCCACTGTGGAGAATGGCATGGAGATTCTTTAAAAGATTAGAAATAAAGCTACCATATGACCCAGCAATCCCACTACTGGGCATATACTCTGAGGAAATCAAAATTGAAAAAGACACATGTATCCCATTGTTCATTGCAGCACTATTTACAATAGCTAGAACATGGAAGCAACCCAGATAGCCATCGACAGATGAATGGATAAGGAAGTTGTAGTACATACACACAGTGGGATATCACTCAGCTACGAAAAGGAGCACATTCGAGTCAGTTCTAGTGAGTTGGATGAAACTGGAACCTATTATACAGAGTGAAGTTAGTCAGAAAGAGAAAGACAGATATCGTATATTAATGCGTATATATGAAATCTAGAAAGATGGTCCTGACAATCTGACTTGCAAGGCAGTAAAGGAGACACAGACGCTTTGGACACTGGGGGAAGGAGGGGTGAGATGACTTGCGAGAATAGCACTGAAGCATATACATCATTATATGTGAAATGGATGGCCAGTGGGGGTTCCCTGTATGAAGCAGGGAGCCCAAAGCCAGTGTTTTGTGACAGCCTCAGGGGTGGGGTGGGGAGGGAGCTGGGAGAGGCTCAAGAGGGAGGGGACACATGCATTCCTAATGCTGATTCAGGGCTTCCCTGCTGGCTCAGGTGGTAAAGCGGCTGCCTGCAATTTGGGAGACCCGGGTTCGATCCCTGGGTTGGGAAGATCCTCTGAAGAAGGAAACGGCAACCCACTCCCGTACTCTAGCCTGGAAAATCCCATGGACTGAGGAGCCTTGATAGGCTACAGTCCATGGTTGCAAAGAGTCAGACACGACTGAGCGACTTCACTTTCACTTTTCTAATGCTGATTCATGTGATGTATGGCAAAAACCATCACAATATTATAGAGTAATTATCCTCTAATTAAAATACGTATGTATATAAAATAAAAATAAAATAAGAAGAAACAAATTAGCTGGTGTTCCTTCCCTAGAATGGCTTCCTAGTTCTCTAAGAAGAGGATCTGAATTCCTTATCTGGTCGAGAAAGCCCCGATGGCGTCTGCTTCTCTCTCACCCTCACCTCTGCTCTGGGTCCCTGCTCAGCCATGTCGGATGCTTCTCATATGTATCCCAGACCAGGCTTGTCCCTCCCTGAGAGACTCTACCTCTTCTCACAGTAACCTCCACCCTTTACTCTGAGCTGGCGTGCTCAGGTTTTCCCTGGCCCAGTTATCTGTTGTTGTTCAGCTGTTGAGTCGTGTCCGACCTTTTGCAACCCCGTGGACTGCAGCACACCAGGCTTCCCTGTCCTTCACCATCTCCCAGAGTTTGCTCAAGCTCATGTCCATTGAGTCAGTGATGTCATCCAACCATCTCATCCTCTATCGCCCCCTTCTCCTCCTGCCTTCAATCTTTCCCAGCATCAGGGTCTTTTCCAATGATTCTGCTCTTTACATCAGATGGCTAAAGTATTGCAGCATCAGCTCCAACTGTCTGTAAATTTCCCCATTTTTCTATGTCTCTCTTCCCTTTGTTTCCTTCAGAGTGCCTTTCTCAATTTGCAATTACAGGTTTATTTGTTTACTGCCTGTTTTCTGCTGTTATGACCACCGTCGCCACCATCACCTCCAGGCACTAAGCTCCAAGAAGGTTGGAAGCAGGGTTGTCCGGTTCCCCCTCTATCCCAGCACCCAGCTCAGGGTGCTAGACACACACTCAGTCTTCGCTGATGAATGAGTGAATCTCTGGCTTCTTTTATTTCTCAGTATAGCAACAGTGCAGTTCAAGGCAACCGTTCCTGGAATTAAATTCAGCCTCGCCATTCATTAATTGTGTGATAGGAGGCAAAGTACTTTCATCTCTTTGAACTTCAGTGGGTTTTGTAAGTCTTCCTTTTTTTGGTTTTCTGAAAAATGGGGATATTTTGCAAGGAAATTTTAGAGATTGTTATGTTACGTTGAATTTCCCCAATGGCTCAGGGGTAAAGAATCCACCTGCAATGTAGAAGATGCGAGTTCAATCCCTGGGTTGGGAAGATCCCCTGAAGGAGGATATGGCAACCTGCTCCAGTATTCTTGTCTGGAATACCCCATGGACAGAGGAGCCTGTTGGGCTACAGGTCATGGGACCACAGAGAGCCAGACACGACTGAACATGTACTTACCCTCTGTTACATTACATATAACAAGTGCTTACTACTGATAGATGTCAACAGTACCTAACATTACCTAACATCATTGTGTTCTACACTCTCAAGGAGATGCTCTTGCTTTGGGGGGATGGGAATGTCACAAATCCCTTTGAGAGTTTGATTAAAAACTATAAAACCTACCTCTAGGTACCTCCTGGATGGTCCAGTGAGTAATAAGACTCTCTGCGCCAATACAGCGGGGCCTGGGTTCCATCTAGTCGGGGCTCTAGATCCCAAGAGTGGCAACTAATACCCAGAACAACTTTAAAAAAAAAAACCTTCCCTCTAGATACAATAATGAAGCTAAACACAGGCACACATATTTTACATAAATATTGGATGGTCACTGCTGATTACAGGACTGACCAGAGTCCTCAGGTTAAGAGCCCTGAGGATAAGGGAGAAAAACAAGGCTAAAAGTTAGCTGTCAAGAGCACCTGGGGCAGGGGCTTCCCCGGTGGCTCAGCGCTAAAGAATCCACCCGCCAGTGCAAGGGACATGGGTTTGATCCCTGATCCTAGAGGATTCCACACGCCTCAGAGCAACTGAGCTGTGCACCACAACTACCGAACCTGGGCTCTAGAGCCAGTGCTCTGCAACAGGAGAAGCTACTCCCATGGGAAGCCTGCGCACTGCAACTCGAGAGTAGTCCCTGCTTGCTGCAGCTAGAGAAAAGCGCTTGCAGTAATGGCGACCCAGTACAGCCGTAACTCATCTTTGGATATTCAAGGGATTTAAGCCGGCTGTGGGGTGAACTGTGAAAGAAAAGAACAAAATGAAAGACCATCTAGACCATTTCATGGAAGATTTTGTCTTAAAAGAAAGAAAGAAAGTTTAAAAAGATCAATAATGTCTGGGGAATAACTAAAGCGATTCAGCAGGTTCAAGGCTACCATCTCTAGTTTTACAGCGCCCTCTGGTGGTGACATAGAACGGTTGCATAGGATTCCCAGGCCAAGGGGGAGAATTGCAAGATTCCGAGTCCCGGTTACCAGGCTCTCTCAGCACTTGTCTACTTTCTTCTGTCATCTTCCCCTCAGCCTATCTCTGAGGAATTTAAAATCTCTTGTGCCTTTGAAATGTTTCCAAGGCAAGTTGTATCACTGAACCCACAGGTAGACTGAGGGTAGTTTTAGGGGAAGAGGTAATCAGTACCCTGCGTGTGTGCTAAGTCCCTTCTGTCGTCTCCGACTCTTTGCGACCCCATGGGCTGTAGTCCGCCAGGCTCCTCTGTCCATGGGGTTCTCCAGGCAAGAGTACTGGAGTGGGTTGCTGTGCCCTCCTCCAGAGGACCTCCCCAACCCAGGGACTGAACCTGTGTCTCAGGTCTCCTGAGACAGGGCGGGTTCTTCACCGCTAGCACCACCTGGAAAGCCCAATAAGCACCCTGCGGCTGCTGCTAAGTCGCTTCAGTCGTGTCTGCCTCTGTGGGACCCCAGAGACCAGGCTCCCCCGTCCCTGGGATTCTCCGGGCAAGAACACTGGAGTGGGTTGCCATTTCCTTCTCCAATGCATGAAAGTGAAAGTGAAGTCGCTAAGTCGTTTCCGACTCCTAGCGACCCCATGGACTGCAGCCTACCAGGCTCCTCCGCCCATGGGATTTTCCAGGCAAGAGTACTGGAGTGGGTTGCCATTGCTTTCTCCGAATTAGCACCCTGGTTCGCCACTTTTCACAAGTTTGAAATGTGGCAATGATTACAGCTATCACTGCATCTCATTATGTTAATAGTTATTATAATCTTAAATATTTCATGTTCTTAAATACTTCGTCAATGGGAGTAGCTGACACTGGCAAATCATTTTTCTTCTGTATGCATATTTTTGTTTACCTTGTAGAATGTGCCTTATATGTCTCTGTGGCCCTGCTGTTATAGCCCCAAATTAGGAAAAAATCATCAGTGCCTCAAAAGTGCTTCCTTGACTCATAAAAGCAGCGATGAAGGTAGTAATAGGGATCTGACAACTCAGAACAGTGCCATCCATAAAGTGTGAACAGCATTCAGTGGGGTATAATATGTCCAAAGGGGCTGGGATGAAGGAAAATATGAGTGATTATTTCACACAATAAGAAAAAGAGAAACTGCAAATAGGAACTACCATAAACATTCGCTGGAAACTGGAGGGTTTGGGAGTCTTTGTTGGTTTGTTTGTTTGGCCACACTATGTGGCACGTGGGCTCTTGGTTTCCTGACCAGGAACCAAACCAGTGGAAGCCTGGAATGGAAGCATGGAGTCTTAACCACTGACCCACCAAGGAAGTCCCAGAAACTGGGTTTTGTTGACGATTCACCCCGTCCCCAGTGCAATATCAACTCTAAAATGTCAAATCAAGGCTCAAAGGCATCAAAACCTGTGTACTGGTCACAGGTAAAGCCTACTGATTTTTTTTCCAGAATAAGCCCAATATAGCATTTCCCAGAATAAAAATTTAATTTCGTGATAGATAGAAAAAAAGCCCCCAAATAGAGCATATCACTTCTAGTTGCCCTCACTCTTCAGAGCAACAGAACAGAAAAGACGGACAAACCAATTGTGGAGCTAGGGATATAAACACTTGGCAAGAAAGCAGTTTGATGAGATGCCACTGCTGGATGTCATAGAACAATGGCACACCGAGTTCATGAGTAATCACCACTAGGTACAGATGCCAACATTCAAGACTCCAGGTGAAAAGTTTCATATCCCGACTATGCAACAGCTTTTAGAAAGGGGAAAACATAGACGATGGCAAAGTCGTCACTAAATTTTTGTTCCACTTATCTCTAAAATTCTCTACTGCCAGAGGAAAATATTTTGTTTGATTAGANGCAACAGCTTTTAGAAAGGGGAAAACATAGACGATGGCAAAGTCGTCACTAAATTTTTGTTCCACTTATCTCTAAAATTCTCTACTGCCAGAGGAAAATATTTTGTTTGATTAGAGGTTCTTTGGTAAATGTAAAAGATCCCTTGGAATTCTAACAAAGGAGATTTTCCAACCCTGATTCTGTTTCTCCCTCTGAAAAGTGGGAATGAGGCTGTTAACAGTAATAATAATGCCCGCTTCCTGCAGAGGTGGTGAAGATTAGTGAAGAACTACACAGNGGGCTCCAAAATCACTGCAGATGGTTACTGCAGCCGTGAAATTAAAAGATGCTTACTCCTTGGAAAAAGCAGAGACATTTGCCAACAAAGGTCCGTCTAGTCAAGGCTATAGTTTTTCCTGTGGTCATGTATGGATGTGAGAGTTGGACTGTGAAGAAAGCTGAGAGCCAAAGAATTGAAGCTTTTGAACTGTGGTGTTGGAGAAGATTCTTGAGAGTCCCTTGGACTGCAAGGAGATCCAAACAGTCCATCCTAAAGAAGATCAGTCCTGGGTGTTCATTGGAAAGACTGATGCTAAAGCTGAAACTCCAATACTTTGGCCACCTCATTAGAAGAATCGACTCAGTGGAAAAGACCCTGATGCTGGGAAGGATTAGGGGCAGGAGGAGAAGGGGACGACAGAGGATGAGATGGCTGCATGGCATCACTGACTCGATGAACATGAGTTTGGGTGAACTCCGGGAGTTGGTGATGGACAGGGAGGCCTGGCGTGCTGCGATTCATGGGGTCGCAAAGAGTCAGACACGACTGAGCGACTGAACTGAACTGATTATATTAATGCTTGGAATGCAAAAGTTTTGTGACTCCAAACAAAATGACACCAAAATATCAGTTTTGATGAGTCTTCTTTTAATCGAATCACCACAAGCCTGTGACCCAGCTTCATGTCTTCTCTGTCACATATATCTTTTTGTTTGGGATACAAGTGTTAGTCTCTCAGTCATGTCTGACTCTTTGGACCCCATGGATTGTGGCCCACCAGGCTCTTCTGTCCGTGGAATTCTCCAGGCAAGAATACTGGAGTGGGTTGCCATGCCCTTCTCCAGTGTGGCATTAAGAAGAAGATAAGTTGTGGATGGACCTAGAGATTGTCACACAGAGTGAAGTAAGTCACTTCAGTTAGATAAATATAGCATGATAAATATTTATCTTAGAGAAGGATAAATATAGCATGATAGTGCTTACATGTGGAATCTAAAAAGGTGCAAATGAACTTGTTTACAAAACAGAAATAGAGTCACAGATGCAGAAAACAAGCCTATGGTTACTAGGCAGTAAGGGGCAGGCGGGTGGAGAGACTGGAATTGATATGTACACACCACCATATATAAAATAGATAATAAGAAGCTGCCATATAGCACAGGGAAGTCTACTCAATACTCCGTTAATGATCTATATGGGAAAAAAATCTTAAAAAGAGGGGATATATGTATAACTGATTTAATTTGCTCTACTCCAGCAACTGAGGCTTCCCAGGTGCCCTTAGTGATAAAGAATCCACCTGCCAGTGGAGGAAATATAAGAGATGCAGGTCCCAACCCTGGGTCAGGAAGATCCCCTGGGGGAGGGCATGGCAACCCACTCTAGTATTCTGGCTTGGAGAATCCCATGGCCTGAGGAGCCTGGTGGGCTACAGTCCATGGGGTCGCAAAGAGAAAAACACGACTGATTAAGTACAGCACATACTGCAATGAAAACTTTTTTGAGGATTTAATAGAAAATGAGTCCATAAAGCAGTGATAAATAATAATAAATAAAAACGTACTTAGGTCCCATTGGGGTGTTCTAGAGTTGTATATATCATAAAGCAGCCGCACCTTGAGGCAGGCAGAACTCCCTGGACTGATCAAACCCAAATTCCCTGCTGAGGAAGCACAGGATCTTAACCACTGGACCACTGGGAAAGCCCCATGATGCTATTTATTTCCATTTGCCCCTCGTTGTCCAAGAATGCCTGATTCCTGAGGGTGAATCCCTGAGCACAAAACAGGCGAAATTCTAAGGGTGATGATACTTTACATGATGCAGGTGACGAACCGGTGGCACAGCACCATGCCTTATCCGTCTGTTTTAAAAGCATCCATGATTCTTAAAGAGCATCTGGGTAATGGACACTTTCTGCTCTGAGGCACACCTGCACCCTGGCTGTTCTCAGCCTTGGAGAGCTTGGCAGGTACCCTCAGCCGTGTTGTCTGGGCCTGTTCTCCTCTGCATATTTTCACGACTTCCAGGAGGAGGAAGTGAGAAGTTTCACATTTACTTTCAACAACTGAATGCAAAAGAAAGTAAAACTGAAAGTCACTCAGTCGTGTGACCCCATGGGCTATAGAGGCCGTGGAATTCTCCAGGCCAGAATACTGGCGCGGATAGCCTTTCCCTTCTCCAGCAGCCCTTCCCGACCCAGGAATCGAACCGAGGTCTCCTGCATTGCAGGTGGACTGTTTACTAGCTGAGCCACAAAGGAAGCCAGAGAATGCTAGAGTAGGGAGCCTACCCCTTCTCCAGCAGATCTGCGTGACCCAGGAATCGAACCAAAGTCTCCTGCATTGCAGGTGGATTCTTTACCAACTGAGTTATTACTTGAGGTCTTTAAATTAAAGGGACATGTATCAGAGGCATTTCAGTGTTTTATATTTTTACAAAAATTTAACGACTTATAGTAGAGAAGGCAATGGCACCCCACTCCAGTACTCTTGCCTGGAAAATCCCATGGGCAGAGGCTGGTAGGCTCCAGTCCATGGGGTCACGAAGTCAGACACGACTGAGTGACTTCACTTTCACTTTTCACTTTCATGCATTGGAGAAGGAAATGGCAACCCACTCCAGTGTTCTTGCCTGGAGAATCCCAGGGACGGGGGAGCCTGGTGGGCTGCTATCTATGGGGCTGCACAGAGTCGGACATGACTGAAGTGACTTAACAGCAATGACTTATAGAAAAGTTTTTCATTAACTTTGCCCCCTAAATTACTGGATAATGGAAAATCATTTTTTTCTTTTTTTAAATTTGGATACATGGCTCCTGCTTGCTGGATCATCTCCTGCTGGTCAATCATCAGTCATTTCTCAGCTCATTTGTTTATTCCTACTGTGTCATTGTTAGATTAACTTTTAACAGCACTGTGATGTGATTCTCCTGTAAAGAATGCATTTAACAACAATCATTAAATACATATTTTGCAAGAATGCCACTTACTAGTATTGTAGTATCTTCTCTTGTTGTTGTTAATTTGCTCTGAAGCCTAATTATTCCAACAGTAATTAATTATTTGTCTATTGCTGCATTTTATTTATAATATAAATTTGTATTGAGCATACAATGTCAGGTCACATTCTAAGTGCTTTTTAATATTAACTCACTTGGCCCCTGGTGACTCAGATGGTAAAGAATCCGCCTGCAATGCAGGAGATCTGGGTTCAATCCCTGGGTTGACAAGACCCCCTGGGGCAGGGTACGGCAATCCACTCCAGTATTCTTGCCTGGAGAATCCCCATGGACCAAGGAGCCTGGTGGGCTACAGTGCATGGGGTCACAAAGAGTCAGACACGACTGAGCGACTTACACTTTCGCTTTTTCAACACTTTCAGTTGGTCCTCATACAATCATATAGATAGATGCTTCCGTTTTGAAGATTCAGAGACACAGAGATTAAATAACTTGCCCAGGCCACATAGCCAAAGTGTCAGAATTAGGATTCAAACCAAGGCTGCCTGACTGCACACCTGAGCTAGATGCCGGTGCTGTTGTTGCCTCTCTGAAGGAGCACACGGCCTGTTAAGGAGATCCACACCCACCGTGGAAAGTCTGGTAACAGTGAGGGCAGGGCGAGAGGCGGGGTGGTGAAAGCAACAGGAACCAAAGGTGGGAGAGGGCGCGGGGACTGGAGGAGTCTGATGGCTGGGCGGGAATCAGAGTTGTGCAGAATATGCAGAACTGGATAAGTCAGGAGGGTCAAATAACTCCCCATTCATCCCTCCCCCGGGGACTGGAGGAGGGGAAGGGAAAGGGAGATGGGACAGAGGCCCATGAGCAAGGTAGTTCTCTACATCCCCTCTTGGCTGGCCCCTTAGCCCATTAGGGTTTCCCATCAGCCTCAGACGTGCCCAGAGTCCAGACACTAAGACAAGCATCTTCCATCCTCATGGGAGTTGACTACCTGCTTTTGAGCACAGTGGCTTCCCAGAAAAATCTGCCAGAGGACCAGGGCAAGTGGCTTTATAACGGCAAGAGAATGCTGCTTCGGGACGGATGATCAGGAAGACGGCTTTCGAGGAGACAGAGCAGAGCGGCGGAACAGACATGAGGAGTGATGTTTGGGGGATGGGATGATATATGAAGATGGTTTTTGGCTGTGCCTCTCCGCATGCGGGATCTTAGTTCCCCAACAAGGGACTGAACCCATTTCCCCAGCAGTGGAAGCGTGGAGTCTTAACCCCTAGACCCACAGCAAAATCCCGTGAAGATGCTTTTTTCTGTTTAAGGAAGCAGTGCTGGTGGTGAGCTGCAGGGCCCTGTGCTCCAGAACAGCCCTGAGCAAAGGCCAGCATCACTTCTCAAGGCTTCAGAGAGGACACTTCTGTCTCTTTGAATGCTGAGACAAACTTTCAGATGGAAACAAGGCAGGCAGTTTCCTCTGGCTTCCTAGTCCCACGCCAGGCTTTCAGTTCAGTTCAGTTCAGTCACTAAGTCATGCCTGACCCTTTGCAACCCCATGGACTGCAGCATGCCAGGCTTCCCTATCCTTCACCATCTCACGACAGGCTTACCCATAGTAACTCATTTGTTTTCTACAGGGAAGAGGTGAGAGGTGCAGGCGTTGGGGCCAGACAACTTGAGTTCAAATCCTGGCTTCTCCTTTTGCTAACTTTGTCCTCGTGAGCATGTTATGTAACCTCTCCGAGCCTGTTTCCTCATCTGTTATAATGAGGTTAATATCTAACTCGAAGGGTTTTGGTGAGGATTAAATGAAATGACACATGTCAAGTGCTAAATTATGACTGCACCTAGTAATTGCTATAATAAAAAGTTAGCTGTTATTATTATAATGACCCCAAAATTAGTATCATTAGCCTCATTTTACATACAAGGATGGCGACTTGGAGAAGTCAAGTTCACCTGCCCCAAAAGCCCTTGTGAAAGGCCTGCCTTTGAACAAAGACTGTGAGGAACACATGGGGCCACGACTGAAGGTTATCTAGGCAGATGCAAGGATCGATGCAGAATCAGGATAGAGATGAACATGACGCCGTGTGTCCGGTCGTGTCCAATTCTCTGCAACCCCATGGACTGCAGCCCACAAGTCTCTGTCCATGGGATTGTCCAAGCAAGAACACTAGAGTGGGTTGCCATTTCCTCCTCCAGAGGGTCCTCCTGACCCAGGATCAAGTCCGTGTCTCTTATGTCTCCTGCATTGGCAGAGGGGTTCTTTACCACAAGTGCCACGTGGAACAAGCATAAAATGGGGATGAAATGGGGGCGAGGTCAGAGAAGACATCTCTCCAGAATGCGCACAGAGATCTCCTGTGAGGCTAGTGCTTGGACCAATGCCCGCCCTGAAGCCTTGTTGGATGTTCCACGTGCTGTTCCACATACTGACTTCGTGTCCTTGGCCAAGGGGCTTTACCTCTGAGTCTCGTTTCTGTATCTATCAAGTGGGCTAATACAGGCAGCCCCGCTACACTGGGTTATGCAAGGAAAAGAGCTAACTGGCCTCCACTGAACACAGTGCCAAGTGCTCAGGATGGTTCTTGAGACCTAGGGGCTGCCCATGTGACCCCAAACTGAGAATCTAAGTCTCTGAAGAATGGAGAGTGGGTCCAAGGCTTCAGGATGCTGCTACAATGACCCGAGTGTGCTTGCTAAGCCGCTTCAGTCGTGTCCAGCTCTTTGTGACCCTGTGGACTGTAGCCTGCCAGGCTCTTCTGTCCGTGGAATTCTCCAGGCAAGAATACCGGAGTGGGTTGCCATTTCCTTCTCCAGGGGATCTTCCCAACCCAGGGATCAAACCAGTGTGTTTTAAGTCTCCTGCATTAGCAGCTGGATTCTTTAACACTAGCGACACCTGGGAAGCCACGAACTGTGACCCAAATTGTAGTTCAATTATCCAAAAAGGGGCCCATGATACAGAGACAGATATTTCCCTGAACATGAGGAAATTACTTTAAGCTTGAGCAGGAGGTATTTGGGTCAGAGATGAGAAAGAACTTCCTGAAATTCAGGGTTGTCAGATCAAATTATAAATAATGATTTAGGACTGTTGTGCTAGCGTCTGCTTTAGGAGTGAAAGAGCTGCCCACCTTCCCAGGTCGGGCAAGATGCGTCATAATGAGATGGGCTGACAGTCAATCTCTCTGGGAAAATGAACCTCAAAATACTCATATATTTTGTGTATTTCACGAGGAAGAGCTGGCTGTGAGCCTGGACTCGTGACAAGGGCCATAGTGCTCATAGAAGTTGACCGAGGTTTGGGGTCATGAGCTACTCTCACTTTGAAAACTTTTGCAGAGACTGACCCAGAGCCTTAAAATTCTTCACTCTGTGTGCTTCTGAGTCACTCGGGCTGAGCAGGTGGACACCCACTGTCAGTCCAGACCTGAGGGAGGAAACCAAATGACTACTTGGAGGAAGGGGTTGTCACAGATCAGAGCTGCGGGAACAAAGGGGCAACCTGGGCAGCAGCCTTGCTGGCGGTCACCGAGCAGCAGGGAGGACCATCTGCCAAGGACGTTAGGCAGCCTTCCTGCACGGAGTTGTGAGACCACACAGCTGCCATCTCACTGAGAAAGGCCAGGGCTTGGGGGCCTGGCCACTCCTGGCCCCGCAGACCATGTAAAATCTAACTGCACTTCCAAAGATTGCTACTAGGAGAGACCAGGGCCCTCTGGGGAGAGGTGCCTGCTGCATGCTTAGTGGCTCAGATGTGTCCAACTCTGCCACCCCAGGGACTGTAGCCCACCAGCCTCCTCTGGCCATGGAATCTTCCAGNCAGTTTCCTCTGGCTTCCTAGTCCCACGCCAGGCTTTCAGTTCAGTTCAGTTCAGTCACTAAGTCATGCCTGACCCTTTGCAACCCCATGGACTGCAGCATGCCAGGCTTCCCTATCCTTCACCATCTCACGACAGGCTTACCCATAGTAACTCATTTGTTTTCTACAGGGAAGAGGTGAGAGGTGCAGGCTTTGGGGCCAGACAACTTGAGTTCAAATCCTGGCTTCTCCTTTTGCTAACTTTGTCCTCGTGAGCATGTTATGTAACCTCTCCGAGCCTGTTTCCTCATCTGTTATAATGAGGTTAATATCTAACTCGAAGGGTTTTGGTGAGGATTAAATGAAATGACACATGTCAAGTGCTAAATTATGACTGCACCTAGTAATTGCTATAATAAAAAGTTAGCTGTTATTATTATAATGACCCCAAAATTAGTATCATTAGCCTCATTTTACATATAAGGATGGCGACTTGGAGAAGTCAAGTTCACCTGCCCCAAAAGCCCTTGTGAAAGGCCTGCCTTTGAACAAAGACTGTGAGGAACACATGGGGCCACGACTGAAGGTTATCTAGGCAGATGCAAGGATCGATGCAGAATCAGGATAGAGATGAACATGACGCCGTGTGTCCGGTCGTGTCCAATTCTCTGCAACCCCATGGACTGCAGCCCACAAGTCTCTGTCCATGGGATTGTCCAAGCAAGAACACTAGAGTGGGTTGCCATTTCCTCCTCCAGAGGGTCCTCCTGACCCAGGATCAAGTCCGTGTCTCTTATGTCTCCTGCATTGGCAGAGGGGTTCTTTACCACAAGTGCCACGTGGAACAAGCATAAAATGGGGATGAAATGGGGGCGAGGTCAGAGAAGACATCTCTCCAGAATGCGCACAGAGATCTCCTGTGAGGCTAGTGCTTGGACCAATGCCCGCCCTGAAGCCTTGTTGGATGTTCCACGTGCTGTTCCACATACTGACTTCGTGTCCTTGGCCAAGGGGCTTTACCTCTGAGTCTCGTTTCTGTATCTATCAAGTGGGCTAATACAGGCAGCCCCGCTACACTGGGTTATGCAAGGAAAAGAGCTAACTGGCCTCCACTGAACACAGTGCCAAGTGCTCAGGATGGTTCTTGAGACCTAGGGGCTGCCCATGTGACCCCAAACTGAGAATCTAAGTCTCTGAAGAATGGAGAGTGGGTCCAAGGCTTCAGGATGCTGCTACAATGACCCGAGTGTGCTTGCTAAGCCGCTTCAGTCGTGTCCAGCTCTTTGTGACCCTGTGGACTGTAGCCTGCCAGGCTCTTCTGTCCGTGGAATTCTCCAGGCAAGAATACCGGAGTGGGTTGCCATTTCCTTCTCCAGGGGATCTTCCCAACCCAGGGATCAAACCAGTGTGTTTTAAGTCTCCTGCATTAGCAGCTGGATTCTTTAACACTAGCGACACCTGGGAAGCCACGAACTGTGACCCAAATTGTAGTTCAATTATCCAAAAAGGGGCCCATGATACAGAGACAGATATTTCCCTGAACATGAGGAAATTACTTTAAGCTTGAGCAGGAGGTATTTGGGTCAGAGATGAGAAAGAACTTCCTGAAATTCAGGGTTGTCAGATCAAATTATAAATAATGATTTAGGACTGTTGTGCTAGCGTCTGCTTTAGGAGTGAAAGAGCTGCCCACCTTCCCAGGTCGGGCAAGATGCGTCATAATGAGATGGGCTGACAGTCAATCTCTCTGGGAAAATGAACCTCAAAATACTCATATATTTTGTGTATTTCACGAGGAAGAGCTGGCTGTGAGCCTGGACTCGTGACAAGGGCCATAGTGCTCATAGAAGTTGACCGAGGTTTGGGGTCATGAGCTACTCTCACTTTGAAAACTTTTGCAGAGACTGACCCAGAGCCTTAAAATTCTTCACTCTGTGTGCTTCTGAGTCACTCGGGCTGAGCAGGTGGACACCCACTGTCAGTCCAGACCTGAGGGAGGAAACCAAATGACTACTTGGAGGAAGGGGTTGTCACAGATCAGAGCTGCGGGAACAAAGGGGCAACCTGGGCAGCAGCCTTGCTGGCGGTCACCGAGCAGCAGGGAGGACCATCTGCCAAGGACGTTAGGCAGCCTTCCTGCACGGAGTTGTGAGACCACACAGCTGCCATCTCACTGAGAAAGGCCAGGGCTTGGGGGCCTGGCCACTCCTGGCCCCGCAGACCATGTAAAATCTAACTGCACTTCCAAAGATTGCTACTAGGAGAGACCAGGGCCCTCTGGGGAGAGGTGCCTGCTGCATGCTTAGTGGCTCAGATGTGTCCAACTCTGCCACCCCAGGGACTGTAGCCCACCAGCCTCCTCTGGCCATGGAATCTTCCAGGCAAGAATATTGGAGTGTTTTGCCATTTCCTTATCCAGGAGATCCTCCCAACCCAGGGATCAAACCCATGTCTCCTGCATCAGCATGCGGATTCTTTACCACTGAGCCACCAGGGAAGCCCTGGACAAAATATTCTAGAAGACTCCACTATTAATCCATCAGAATTGGTGTGCGAGGTAAAACCTACGTACGGTGCTTGTCTTAAGGAGCCAGGAGCCTTTAGATGAGTGCCACTGAGGAAATGCTGAAGCTTCACTAATGAACCAGGAATGCCCCCAACGAATTTAGGGGCGCATTCCAAGTATTTAAAAAACAAAGGTGGTTTACTTCAGCAGGAGCAGAGATATGACATTCCACCTACAAGTTCATTCTAGCTGGGTCCTTAATATATTAAGTCAAGGCCATTCAACTCCACAGACAGTGATGCTGGGCCTGCACCACCTCCTGTGCTAGGGTGTCCCAGACCCCAAGGAGCCAGGAGTCCAGTGTGGGCCACCTATGCCCCCAGCAGCAAGATTAGGTGGTGCTTTTCAAAGGAGCTTGGTCACCAAGGCATTGAAAGCAGGAAAGAAAGTGATTGCTCTGGCTGAGGAACTGTCAGGAAAATGTACTGAAGGATACAGGATATTGAAAGAAATGGAAGTGGAGATGGGGGGACAAGGGGTCAAAAGCAATATCTATGCTGGTCAAGGGGATGTGCTTGAGCAAGTTCATGGAGCCAGGGAAGCTGATGTAGATTCAGAGGATGCGGACGGTCCAGGGACAAAGTAGAGGAGCAGCAGGTGAAAGGCAGGAAGCATAACCAGGACCATACATTTGAAGTCTTTGAACACCAGGAAGAAGTTAGTCCTCTCAAGCCACCACTCAGAAATCGGCAGCTGGGAGGGGGCAATGTCCCCAGGAGGCCATCAGGGCAGACTCTCAGGAGGCCTTTGGGAGTCCTGCCCTTCCTCACTTTCTCTCTCTCTTTTTTTTTACTGTCTGTGCTGGGTCTTCGTCACAGCTCAAGGGCACTCTGGTTGTGGTGCAAGGGCTGAGTTGCCCAGAGACATGTGGGACCTTAGTCCCCTAATCTGAATCAGCTTCCCCTTGGAAGGTGGATTCTTAACCACTGGACCCCCAGGGAAGTCCCTTCCCCTTCCTTTCTAAACACTTTGTCTTCGTTCATGCCATTCCCTCCTCCAGAAATGCCCTTCCCTCCTACTCTACCTAGCAAACTCCTAGTTATCTTCAAAGCCTCAGCACAACATTCGCCTCCTCTACAAAGCCTTCCCTGGCTGCCCTATGTAGTTATTAGTCCCTCCCACAGCTCTTGGTGCATTCCTTACATGTAACTTACATACCAATGTTCCCCACTAGTCTGTGTGACTCCCTGTACTATCTCTGTAATAGGAATGCTGCTGTGCTGTGCTTAGTCGCTCAGTCATGTCCAACTCTTTGCGACCCCATGGACTGTAGCCTGCCAGGCTCCTCTGTCTATGGGGATTCTCCAGGCCAGAATACTGGAGTGGGTTGCCATGCCCTTCTTCAGGGGATCTCCCCAACCCAGGGAATGGACCCAGGTCCCCCCCATGGCAGGCAGATTCTTACTGCCTGAGCCACCAGGGACAGCCCAAGAACACTGGAGCGGGTGGTGGTGGTTTAGTCGCAAAGTCATGTCCAACTCTTTGCAATCCCATGGACTGTAGCCCTCCAGGCTCCTCTGTCCATGAGATTTTCCAGGCAAGAATACTGGAGTGGGTTGCCATGTCCTTCTCCAGGGGATCTTCCCAACCCAGGAATCGAACCCAGATCTCCTGCACTGCAGGCAGATTCTTTACCAGCTGAACTACAGGGTAGTACAGGGAAGCCTGTACTGTTCAGTATGGATACTCATACTAGGAATGTGTATTCTATATACCCCTCGCACCTTGGCACAGAGAACACTGCCAGTAAGTGGCATAGGGAGGGAGGGCATCAGTTCCCATCTAAGGTGCCATCAGCTGTGCCCCTTGGCCTGGCCTCCTGGTTTTATCTGTCTCACGTGACTTGGTGCCTCCCAGCTGGAACCCTCACCCTTCCCAGCTCTGCCTAGAGAAGGACACACCTCCGATCAGCTGCCTGGCTGCCAGTGTCTGCCAGCATCTCATTAACCCAGATGGTCTCCACCCCACCCTGAGAGGTGTGGGCTGGGCAGAGTTCAGGGATCAGGGCAATCTCCCTGACCTTCTCACCTGTGGGAGGAAAGGCAGGAGGGACTTGGGGTTCCCTACGCCAGCCCCAGAAGTTACCCTCACGCTGTACTGGACAGACGCTTTTGGTCCTCAGAGCTCTGCTCCTGGACAGATGACACCTCGTTAGCTGCAGGGTCCAGCTGGGGACTTGATGGGGTCATCTGCACTGGGGCAGAAACCAAGGCTCAGAGGAGAAATGGGACTCAAGCCGGGGGACTTCTCTGGTGGTCCAGCAGTTAGGACTGTGCTTTCACTGCTGAGGTTGCAGGTTCAATCCCTGGTTGGGATGCTGGAAGCGGTGTGGTGCAGCCAAAAAAAAGAGGGAGGGGTCTGAGGGAAGGCGGGGGTCTGCCAGGAAGAAAGACACTTTCCAGGTGTCCCCACCCCCACCCCAGCTCCACTCAGTAGAGGCCAACCCGCCAATCTCTCAAGTCTCTAGGCCGCATTCAGCTCCCTGAGTTGGTTCCCCTCTCAGCCTGTCACAGGCAGGGGTCTTTTCTCCACAGCACCGAAGGACAAGGGAGACTGTGAAAAGAACCATCTATGGAGGCCAGAGTACAACAAATAGAACACAGGAGTCCCACCTCCCAGCCCACACACTCCTGCCAGCCACTCACCCAGCTTCCAGACTCCAGCTTTCCCTGGGAACCTTGCCTCCCAGAGGGGCATAGGACAGGCCCTCAGGCAATGGCTGGTGGAGATTGGATCTCAGCCTAGAGGGAAGTGAAAGGGTTAACGCCCTCATGTCCACTGGGCCAGTCCAGCCAGCTCTCCCCAGAGCCTGTAAGTCCGGGCTTGCCTCTGGTCTCTGGATTTCAATTCCATTCTTACTCCCTCCACTTCCTTCCTGGAGAACTGGGAGGGCATCCTTGGCACCAGCAGCGGCTGGGTGTCATTTAATACCACCGGTAATCACCACCTCCTGTTTACTGGCTGTCTTTCCCTCATGGCTTGTCTTGTTATCTCTGGGTCTCTCCATCTTTCACACGCACACACACACGAATGGGAAAACGGCTTCTCTCCATCCCAGTTCCTGCCGCATCCTACTGCTGTCCCTGAAACTGATCCTAATCAACTGGAAAGCAGGAAGCAAGAGTTAAGGATGTATACAGCTAGAGGTACCAACAGCTGTTCTGAACTACAAAAGCAATCACATCACAGCAAGCTCAGAACAAGAGAATACTTGGAGGGCAAATAGGAGGAAGGTGGACGAAATTAGAAAGTATCAAAGGATAAAGATCCCTCTTCCATATCAAACAGAGCCGTCACAGTCAGTGAGGACTGGAACACCTGAGATTACTGGTGGGTTCAATATGCCAGCGGTACAACGAGAGAGGGAGCTTTTGAAAGCAAAGAAAGTGTCCCTATATCACCGCATAGCCGACTCACAGGAGGAAGACCACAGGACACGGTGGATTCAGACACCACTGCATTCAGACCTGCCCCCTCCTCCCTCCCACGAACGGGTCTTTGGCTCCCCAAGTGTGAGATGACAGTGACCGCACATCTATGGACACTCCTGATTCTTAATATCCAGAGTTTCTGTCAGACTATGTGTCCTGACTTGGGATGTGAAGTGTGCCCTTCTTGAGCAGTGACTGTTTTATTAGTGGCTGCAAGCGCTCAGACGCCCTCCTGAAGGCGGGAGTGTGGCTGTTTGCCAGTTAAGAGTGGGGTCCGCCCACCCCCAGAATTGGTTAGTGGGAGAAGTGTTGGGCCAGCCTCAGCCTGACATCAGGCGCCATCTCTGGAGCAAAGGTGAAGTCCAACCTTCCACCAGATGGCTGGAGCCGACAAGCAGAGATAAGGGTCACACTTTGGACTCCGCTTCCAGAAGGGGGCACTGCCCCGGGGGTCCCTGATCCCCGAGGCCCCTTCTGCTGCCGGTCCTGCTCTCCTGCCTGGTTAAAGGCGGAAGATGAGGCCGAGGCCGAGGCCGGGGCTAGCCGGCCACTCACCGACGCTGAAAGCGAGGTGGGCACCTGCACCGGGTCACTCGGTAGTTACCGCCACCAACCTGGAGGGCAGCGCGCGAGGGTGACACGCCGGACTGGGGTGGGGGGATGGCGACTTCAAGGACGAGGGGAAGAAAGGAGGGAGCCCTGCGGAGCGAGGCAGAGCCGCCCGGTGCCCAGGGACCTAGGGCGCCCGCTGCGCGGCGGGTCGGATGCCCGCGGGAGAGGGAGGAGCCAGGCCGCCGCCCCGCCCCCGCCCCGCCCCCGCACTCTCGGCCCGGCTCCGCGCAGCCCGGGTCCTGCGGGCCGTTCGGTCCCAGACCCGGCCGGGCCGCGGGGCGGGCATCGCCGAGGGAGTTGTCGTCGGAGACCGCGGGGCTGGCGGCGCGGGCAGCAGGCGCCGGGACACCTGCGGGCACAGGTGAGAGGCGGGAGGACGGGGCGGGACGGGAGGCGGGGGGCGCGGGGCCCAGAGGAAGGGAAGCGGGTCAAAGCTCAGAAAGGACCCGGGGCTGCGGGGAGAGGGACTCGGAGCCCAAGGAGGGAGGGGTTATTGGGCGGCAAGGAACGCTGCTCTCCCCTGCTCACAACTCAGAGGAAAGGTAAGGGGAGGCGGAGCGGGGTTCCGGGGCCCACCTGGGGGCACACTAGCACTTGCTTAGGCGGTCTCTCCTCTCCAAGCCCCGCCCACCCAGAGAGCGGGGAGGCCTCTCCCGAGCTTTAGCGGGAGGCGAGGGAGCCCCCCGCGTGTCTCCCAGCCTCACCGAGGAGCTCCCAGAGGCTGGCGAAACTAGACAGAGCCCTCTCCCTCTCTGCTCATCTCCACGGCCAGCGGGCTAAGACCTGCCCATGGCCTCAGGGTCCAGGGAAGGGGGGGGGGGCGTTCCTTTATCGGGGGTGTGTGTGGTTAGTCACTCAGTCGTGTCCCACTCTTTGCGACCCCATGGACTGTGTGCAGCCTGCCAGGGTCCTCTGCCCATGGAATTCTCCAGGCAAGGATACTGGAATGGGTTGCCAGAGAGTAAATATTTCAGACTTTGAAGCCGCTGCAGTCTCTGTCATAGCTAGCAGGGAGGAAGTCACAACTGGCCAAGCAGGGAACGTGTCTTTGATCCCATAGTGCTTTCTTAGGGACATGGGAATTTGAATTGAATATAATCTTCCTGTGTTGTTAACTATTCTTTTTCATGATTTTATTTACTTTTTAAATTTATTCTTCTTTTGACTTTTCCAACTATTTAAACATGTAAAACAGCCATTCTTAGCTTGTGGGCTGTGCAAAATCAGGGGGCAGATCGGGATGTCTTCACCACCCCTGCCCACCCACACTCCCACTCTTGTGTATTGGGGAAGGAAGGGTGTTGATAGGTGCAAGGGGCATCCCTCTCACCTGGGGGCACCTAGGAAGCAGGGAACCTGCCTGTGACCCTTGCTCCCAGCTACTCTAGGGTGTCAGCATCCTTTGAAGCCGGTGCAGGAACTGGTATCCCAAGTGTGCACATGTGAATGAGGGGGTATGGGGCTTTCTGCCCAGCACGTGGGGGTGTACCCAACCCCACCAAGTCCTTGATGAGGCCACTGTACTCTCCCAACAAGCAAAGTGGGCTCTCCCCTTCCCTCTTCTTCTTCCCCTCCCCCTCCACCTCTGTCTCCAGCCTGGCGCCCTCCACTAACCAAGGCTAGCCCTTTGATCCTTATATTCTCTTTACAGCCTCAGGGGGCCCCTTTCCCCTGGACAGTGGAGTGATGAGCCTTTGCAGGTGACCCAGGAGAGAAGGGATGCAGGCCTTGGGTCCTCCCGATAAAAGTCCCCTCCAAGGGCTGGTGGCCTCCCGCATTGAGACCTATGGAGGCAGGTATCAGGCCTCGGTCGCGAGTCTTCCAGGCAATGTCTCTCCCCGAGGAGGTCTTTTGCTGGTGAGTCCAGGCCGTGCCCCAAAGGTGATCTGGGCGGGGCAGGCGGGAGGACACCTGGGCTTTCAAGTCTCTGTCCCCTTGCCAGGCCTTGGTGGCACTCTTCCGAGCCCACACCCCTGCCTTCTCTCCTGGATTGTGAGGGAGAGGACGGTTGTGTGGGGCCAAGGTCCTGGGACTCCACACTCACCCCAGACAGAAGGGGCAGGTGAGGCAGAGAGCCAGGAGGGGCCAGGCCCACGGTGCTGTCGGAGGCACGGAGCTAGGGGTGGGAGGTCACCAAACCCAGGATTCGGTGACCCCCAGACTCCCACCTTTACTAGGGAAGAGCTTGTGAGCGGCTCCTTGAGACCTGCCTTCCTCTGAGTCAGGCCTGGAGGAAGAGCAAAGGTTCAAGGTGTCCCTACTCTACAGGTGGGGAGGGGTGTGCGGCCTGCCTTTCTCCAACCCAGCTCCACCCCCCTGGCTGGCCTCCAGCGCTGACCAAGGAAAGGGGCGTGGAGGCCTAGAGGCCTTTCCCTCAGCCTCCCTCCACCTTGAGGTCAATTTTGTTTCCAGCTGGGGATATCCCTCGTCTGACTGGAGGAGGGTTTGGCCGTGGGACACCACCGAGGGCGGGAAGGGAGACTAGGAAGTAAGTGAGGCCACAGGCAGGTCAAGGAATGTGACCAGGCCTGCCCAGGAGGGACTGCTAGCCCAAGCCTCAACTTCTCCCACAGAAGGGCAGCCACTCCCAACGGGATGGGAGGGCACAATGTGTGCCTTCACCCCCACGTGCATGGGTCCAGAGTGCATGTGCACCGGGCCCTGTGCACATGCACGGCCAGAGTGTAGAGAGCACACGGGAGCTGGGGACCCTAGGGCACTCGCAGAGCCCAGTCGCGAACGTGCCTCTCAGCCTGCTCTGCACGAGGCCGCTTGTACCCCCGGCCCCTCTGCCCTGCCCAACTGGCTCCTGCCCATCTAGGCAGCCTTCCTGGCAGCGGCCACTGTGACTCAGGGCTGGAGCGGCTCACACTAAACTGGTTTTAGGGGTGCTCGCTTCGGCAGCACATATACTAAACTGGTTTTAGGGGAGCGGTGAGTCAGCCCAACTTGCAGGCAGGTGTAGGGGACACTGTCCAAAGCTAAGCCGGGCCCCACTCTGCCTCTCTGGGACCTCTGCGGGAAGAGGGCACGCCCAGAGCTCCCCCTGCTCTTCCTCCAGGATCCCAGCCGCCGACTCCTCAAGGGCTACGTCCCCTTCACCACAGGTTCTGGCCCGGCCCGACGCCTGTCTCCCCTGAGGCTTCGAGAACCAGAGCCCGAGAAGACACATGGAAGTCCCTTTGCGGTCGGGACACCTCACTCCCCCAAACTCAAGGTGAGGGGTCCCTCTCTCTTCCCATCACCGAGCTCCCAGCCTGAGCTGAGATCAGAGCTGAGAACACCAGAGCCCCTCCAAGAAGCCACGTGCAGCTCTGTCTAGAGTTCCTCTCAGGGGAGCATCTCCCAGCCAGGCTGTCTCATAAGAATGTCCACTTTACGGGCAGGTGTCCAAATAGTCCTGGGACCACTGTTCCCTAAGCCCACTTCAGGCCCCCACCTGAAGGTCCCTCTGAAGGGGTCTGACTCAGGAGAGACCTGGAAGCTGTCTATCTGACTAGGGAGCCTGGAGTCAGAGACCTTCCTGTAGACAAGGCGCCTCTCCATACGGGTTCCAGCCCTATACTGACCCCTGTAATCCCAGCCAGGGTTAATCCTCCGCGTCCCTGCCAGACCTGTGTGTCCCCACTCGTGCTCAGGGCTGCTTGCCACCTTCCATTCACACACACACACACACACACACGCATATGAGCATATGATAACTTACAGTGAACGATGTCAGATTCATGATCTCTGAAGATTTAGCTTCAGGACCAGGGACCAGGCTTGATCACTCAAGAGCTTTTGTGTATCAGAGTTTTATTAAAGTGAAAGGGGACAGAGAAAGCTTCTGACACAGACATCAGAAGGGGGATGGAGAGTGTCCCCCTCCCTAGTCTTATCAGGGCCCTGTAGAGTTTTACCAGGCGCCCTCCCACAGCATACACCTTAAATTAACAAGGTTAGAACTAATGGACTTCCCTGGTGGCTCAGATGGTAAAGCGTCTGCCTGCAATGGGGGAGACCTGGCTTCAATCCCTGAGTTGGGCATATCTCCTGGAGAAGGAAATGGCAACCCACTCCAGTATTCTTGCCCAGAAAATCCCACGGACAGGGGAACCTGGTAGGCTATAGTCCATGGGGTCGCGAAGAGTCACGACTGAGCAACTTCACTTTCACTTTCACCAGACTCACTCCCACAATATACGTCTTAAGATAACAAGATTAGTCAGAAGGTTCTTGTTAAGGGGAAACATGCCCTCAAGCAAGATACACTGTTATATTGACTAAGACAAAACAACATAAAAAGTTTGTCCTTTTCTCCTTGAGACCCCCAGACCCCTTTCTCCTCGAGGGCTCTAGACTCCTTTCTTCTCAAGGGCCTCAGACTTATCAACCCTCCTAAAGATGAGCTCCCTCACATACATGCTCGCACGCACACACGAAGCCCTTCATTGGCTGGGGGGTCTGGGTGCCAGGACTAATCCCCGCTTGGCACCCCCAGGAAGTCACCAAGGCCCACGAGCTACAGGTGAGGCTGCATACCTTCAGCATGTTTGGGATGCCCCGCCTGCCCCGGGAGGACCGGCAGCACTGGGAGATCGGGGAGGGCAGCGACAACAGCGTGGCCATCGAGAAGTCCTGGAAGGAGCTGGTGCCTGGGCACAAGGTGAGCCCGTCCGTGTGGGGTCCACGCACACACACCCCTCACCTCTGACCCGGAGGAGGGAAAGGCCAAGGGAAGTGGGGTCCGCGGGGACAGCACTTACAGGCATGTCACTGAAGCTTCAGATCCGGGTCCGACCACGTATTAGTGAGGCCCCACCAGGTACTAGCAAGGCCCCGCCAGGTACTTGTGAGGCCCCGCCAGATACTAGCGGGACCCAGCCGGGTACTAGTGAGACCCAGCCGGGTAATAGTGCGGCCCCGCCGGCTACTACTGAGACCCAGCCGGCTACTCCTGAGACCCCGCCAGGTACTAGTGTCACCCAGCCAGGTACTAGTGAGACCCCGCCAGGTACTAGCGAGGCCCCACCGGGTACTTATGAGGCCCTGCCAGGTACTAGCGGGACCCAGCTGGTTACTAGCAGGATCCAGCTGGTTACTAGCGGGATCCAGCCGGGTAATAGTGAGGCCCCGCTGGGTACTACTGAGGCCCTGCCGGGTACTCCTGAGACCCCGCCAGGCTCTAGTGACACCCAGCCAGGTACTAGGGAGACCCAGCCAGGTAATAGTGAAACCCCCACATACTAGTGAGACTCTGCCATATACTAGTGAGGCCCCGCCATGTACTAGTGAGACCTTGGACAAGACAACAAGCCTCTCTGTGCCTCGGTTGCCTCACGACATGAGGATGACAAACACCCCCTCCACACTGGAAGGAGAAGGTTAAAGGCTGTCCAGGATGCAGAGCCGGTAGCATTAGCAGATGACAGCAGCTGGTCTTGTCATCGTTCACCAGCCCCATCCCCACCCAGGAGATGAGCCAGGAGCTCTGCCACCAGCAGGAGGCCCTGTGGGAGCTACTGACGACAGAGCTTATCTACGTCCGGAAGCTCAAGATCATGACGGATGTGAGCCACCCCCCACCCACCCAGCGGCCCCGGCCCTGGCCCTCGAATCATCCCCCATCATCCAGACCAGGACAAAGCAGGGTTGTTGGAGAAGGAGGGGCAGGATACCTAGAGCCACCTGCCCAGGGTCTTGGGAGAGATGTTTGCGGTACTGAAAATGGGGGTGGGGATGCTATGAAGGGTGAGGCTGGAGTCTGAGAGGAGGAGACCAGGCACTAAGACCCTCTCTCTCCCTGCATCCAGCTCCTAGCTGCGGGTTTGCTGAACTTGCAGCGCGTGGGTCTGCTGACGGAAGTGAGTAGGCACTCGGTATGGGGTGGGGGGACAGATTGGTGTAGGTGGACTGAGCCCAGGGTCTGTGGGGGGCAAGGTCACAGAGAACTGAAATGCCGCTGCCACATCTACTAGGACCCCTCCTCCTGCCCTCCCCACTCCGCCTCTTGCTCTAGACGCCCCCACCCAGGCTCAGTTGGCCTGCCTGTCTGTGGCCAGGGCAACCCGCGGGTCACCTGTCCAGACACACGGCTGAGTGTCACCCCCTCCCCCAGGTGTCAGCTGAGACCCTGTTTGGAAACGTCCCCAGCCTGATTCGAGCCCACCGGAGCTTCTGGGAAGAGGTGCTGGGGCCTACCCTAGAGGAGACACGAGCCTCAGGCCAGCCTCTGGACCCGGTCAGCCTGCAGGACGGCTTCCTGACGGTGAGGAGGGGACAAGGGCCACTTCCAGATGGGGTGGAACTGGGAGGGCCTCGAGGGGTCCTGTCCACAGGGCAAGCCCTTGCTGCTGGAGTCCTGCTGTGATTCAAGTCCAAAGACACGGCCCTTACCCCCAAATACCAGTTCATCTCCTGCCTTCATTTCACCAGTATGACCTCTGTCCCCGGGGTTCTTTGGGCTTCTGAACATCCCTGAGGCAACTGTCTCAGGGAAGGGCTACACACATCATGAAATCTGATGTCCGGGACAGAGATTCAGGGACAAGCATCAGGAAATAAGACTGGGGCCTTAGTGACTTGTCCCTTGGGAGCTTGGGGGGAGGGGATGTGAAAGACCACCCACAGGGCACTGGCAAGCAAGAGGCTGGGGATCCAACCTCTGCCCAGTTCCCCAGCCAGGGAAGCATGGCCTTGCACAGTTGGGTTGAGGTAGAGAGGTGGGTGCACAGTCTCCTGGGGGCCTTCCGTGGCCCCCTTCTCCAGGGCAGGACTCTAGGCAAGCTCTAGGTTGCCACTCCACAACTGGGCTGAAATGGGATCTGCAGTGCCCTGACAACAGTCCACTGAATTATTGATGGTGGGTGAAATCCAGAGCAGCGGGGCACGGCAGAGGGTGGCAGCAAGCCGACCCCTCAGGACCTCAACTCCTCCCTGGAGTCCAGGGATGGGGGCTGGAAGTGGAGGAGGGTCTGGAGTGGCAGGCACTGGAGGAAGGGTCTAGGCCAGGCTCCTCTGCGTGTTGTGTGGGGCTGGAGCCGGTATCTCATCCCACCTTCCCCTGCCCTCCCCGTCCCCACACCTGTCCCTCCAGTGCAGCCAGCGCTTCCAGCCCTACGTCCTATACTGCCTGCGAGTGAGGCAGACCATGGCCTACGCCCGGGAGCAGCAGGACCACAACCCTCTCTTCCACATCTTCGTGCAGGTGGGAGAAGAGTCGCTGGGGAAGGGGGACACAGCGGACCTTGGTCCAAGGCAAGAAGGTACCCTCAGTCCCTCACCCCTGCCCCNCACAACCCTCTCTTCCACATCTTCGTGCAGGTGGGAGAGGAGTCGCTGGGGAAGGGGGACACAGCGGACCTTGGTCCAAGGCAAGAAGGTACCCTCAGTCCCTCACCCCTGCCCCCTTCCCTGGCAGTGGTGTGAGAAGCACAAGCGCTCGGGGAGGCAGATGCTGGGAGACCTGCTCATCAAGCCCCACCAGCGCATCACCAAGTACCCGCTGCTGCTCCAGGCTGTGCTCAAGAGGACCCCCAAGCCCCAGGCCCAGGAGGCCCTGTCCGCCATGGTAGGAGCATCAGGGCTAACCCCTGTGGGAGGAGGGGGCTGTCAGGGGCTGGTGTGTGGGGGCGCAGCTCCGGGAACCCTTGAGGTCTCCTTCCTCATGTGTATGTGCCCGTGTGGCGCTGATGTCCTCAGTGGGTGGGATGAATGGGTGAGGGGCCGAGCCGTCTTCCTCCGCACCCTTCCGCTCCTGCTCCCCCAGATCGCAGCGATGGAGTCATTCCTGCGACACATCAACAAGCAGGTGCGCCAGGGTGAAGAGCAGGAGAGCTTGGTGGCTGCAGCCCGGCGCATCGGGCCCTACGAGGTGCTGGAGCCCTCCAGCGAGGAGGTGGAGAAGGTGAGAGAGACAGAGGGAAGGGGCTTCTTGAAAGTAAAGCCCCCAGGCCTGGAGGGAGATGGGCAGAGGTGCCAAGGGCTCTGTGTGTAGCCATCGTTC
>SJYW01030017.1:960221-975887 GCA_006410735.1 Raphicerus campestris | reverse complement strand
CCCCTGCATTGGGAGCATAGAGTCTTAGCCACTCGACCACCAACGAAGTTCCCCAAACACAGCTGTGTTGGTTACCACTTGGTGCCTTAAAATGACAGAAATGTATTCCATCACAGTTCTGGAGGCTGGAAGTTGAAAATCAAGGTGTCCTCTCCAGGGCTCTAGGGGGCATCCTTCAATGCCTCCTCTAGCTTCTAGGGGCTCCAAGTGTTCCTATGGCAGCATCACTCCACTCTCTGCCTCTGTCTTCATGTGGTCCAGCTCTCTGTGTGTCTCTGTGTCCAAGTATCCCTCTCTTGTCTCTTAGACACTGCTCATTAGCCCCAAATCCAGGATGACCTCATCTTGAGATCCTTCACTTACAATCTGTGCAAATCTGCAGAGACCCTTCTTCCAAACAAGGTCATCCACATTCACAGGTTCCAGGAGTCAGGACCTAGACCTGTCTGTCTGGGCCCACTATTCAACCCACTATGGGAGCAGAATGGACAACAAAGAGGGAAGCAGACTTCCCTGGTGGTCCAGTGGTTGAGGATTCACCTTGCAATGCGAGGGTTGTGGGTTCAATCCCTGATCGGGGAATTAAGATCTCCCATGCTGCAAGGTAACTGAGCCCAAGTGCCACAGTGATAGATCTCGAATGACACAATAAAAATCCTTCATGCTGCAACTAAGACCTGACCCAGCCAAATAAATAAAAAAATTTTTTNCCATCTCTCTCTCTGTGTCTCTGTGTGTGTCTATGTCTGTATTCTTTGTGTGTGTGTCCATATGTTTCTCTGTGTGTGTCTGTGTCTGTGTGTGTGTCTGTCTCTGTGTGTGTGTCCACGTGTCTCTCTGTGTGTGTTGGGAAGAGGAGATGGTTCTGGCCTTGCTCTGCTGGTTGCCGTGACTCAAGTCAGCCACTTTCTTTCCTGTAAAGAGACGTGCCCACACAGAGGGGCTCCCAGCTCTCAGTTCCCACGGCTCTGTGTTGCCCGCACACCCATGCCTGACCCCTCTCTCTCCCCATACTTGCTCCAGCTGACCTTTGTCTCTCTCCTTGCACGCTCTTAGCTGGATGTGTACCTGTTCCTGTTCTCTGATGTGCTCCTGGTGACCAAGCCCCCTCGCAAGGCGGACAAAGCCAAGGTTATCCGCCCACCCCTCATGCTGGAGAAGCTTGTGTGCCGGCCACTCCGTGATCCCAGTAAGTCTCTCCTCTAGTCTGTCCCCCTTCCCATCGGCCACAGAAGCAGAGGTGGGATGGGGATCAGATAAGGTCCAGCCCTGGAAGCAGACCTTTTCCCGCCCCCAGGCAGCTTCCTGCTGATCCACCTCACTGAATTCCAGTGTGTCTCCAGCGCCCTCACCGTGCACTGTCCTAGCACTGCCGACCGGGCCCGGTGGCTGGAGAAGACCCAGCAGGCCCAGGTATGTGATGCTGGGCATGGGGCTGGGGAGGGCGCTGGAGCTCAGACACAAGAGGGGAGGATCAAGGAGAGGAGAGAGAAGCTAGGGGAGAAGCACTCAGCTTCAGAACAGAACTTCTGCCCCTCTGGTGTACTCTCAGAGGAAGACACAGCCTTGACCATCCTTAAGAGTACAGAAGGAGTTTCCTGGTGATCTGGTGGATAGGACTCTGCGCTTTCACTGCCAAGAGCATGGGGGTCTGGGAACTAAAATCCTACAAGCCATGGGACACGGCCGGAAAAAAAAAAAGTATAAAAGAAAAAAGAGCCTAGAAGAAAGCTTTTGGCCAGCTTGGGTGCCCATCTCTGGGCCAGCCAAGACACACTTCCCTGAAGGTTTCAAAACAATTAACTGCTGAACTTGGGCTTCCAGTCAGCAGACAGGGCACCTGCTGCGTATGAAAGGCAAGGGGCTGGGGAGTCAGAAAAGTATAAAATGACATTTCTGCCCTCATGGAATACACGCTATAGACAAATGAGTATACACGCGACAGAAGCGTGTGGAAGGGACAGAGCAGCGTGGCTCACTCTGTCTGGGGGTTGGTTGGGGCAGGGACTGTGCAGAGCGTAAGGATGATGAGAAGGCTTCAGAAGGAGCTACTGTCTGAGCCCAGTTGGTGGATCTCTTGGGGCATGTCGGGGTAACGAGGTGGGTGGGAAAGACATTCCAGATGGAGAGCAGAGTATGTGAAGGTCGGAAATCGGAAGCAGTCGTGTGTATTAAGACCATCACCGGCCTAGTGGGCGGTGTTACCAGGGCATCCAGCACAAGGGCAGCAGTGCCCTGCCAGATCACGTGGTCTCCAGATGCCATGCTCAGGGCACTTGAACTTTGTCCTGTAAATGACATAGAGCCCGTGAAAATGTTAACCCAGCGAGTGACCCTGGGCAGATTGCTGCAACAAAAACTAGAGGAGTTCTAAAGCAGTGAGACCCAAATGGAGCTATAGTTTTTAAAATATTTATCTATTTAGTTGGTTGGTTGGTTGGTTGTGCCAGTTCTTAGCTGTGGCATGGGGAATCTTTAGTTAGTTGCAGCATGTGAGTTCTAGTTCCCTGGCCAGGGACTGAACCCAGATGCCCCTGCATTGGGAGCATAGAGTCTTAGCCACTCGACCACCAACGAAGTTCCCCAAACACAGCTGTGTTGGTTACCACTTGGTGCCTTAAAATGACAGAAATGTATTCCATCACAGTTCTGGAGGCTGGAAGTTGAAAATCAAGGTGTCCTCTCCAGGGCTCTAGGGGGCATCCTTCAGTGCCTCCTCTAGCTTCTAGGGGCTCCAAGTGTTCCTATGGCAGCATCACTCCACTCTCTGCCTCTGTCTTCATGTGGTCCAGCTCTCTGTATGTCTCTGTGTCCAAGTATCCCTCTCTTGTCTCTTAGACACTGCTCATTAGCCCCAAATCCAGGATGACCTCATCTTGAGATCCTTCACTTACAATCTGTGCAAATCTGCAGAGACCCTTCTTCCAAACAAGGTCATCCACATTCACAGGTTCCAGGAGTCAGGACCTAGACCTGTCTGTCTGGGCCCACTATTCAACCCACTATGGGAGCAGAATGGACAACAAAGAGGGAAGCAGACTTCCCTGGTGGTCCAGTGGTTGAGGATTCACCTTGCAATGCGAGGGTTGTGGGTTCAATCCCTGATCGGGGAATTAAGATCTCCCATGCTGCAAGGTAACTGAGCCCAAGTGCCACAGTGATAGATCTCGAATGACACAATAAAAATCCTTCATGCTGCAACTAAGACCTGACCCAGCCAAATAAATAAAAAAAATTTTTTAAAGAAGAGGGAAGATTTGAGTTGGACTTTAAGGATGGGAAGACCCCAGGCAGAAGACTCAAGGGAGAAATTGGGCTGGATTATTTGTGGGGGACCGTAAGCATGCCTTCTGAGTCAGGAGGGAAGTGTTTAGTGTGGAGCCAGTGATGACAGGCCAAGTTCTACAGGGACCCCAGGGCCTGCAGAAGAGTGTGGACTGGACGAGTCTGAATTTAGTTAGCAGGTTGACACAAGAGTTGCCATAGATTCTTCAGCAAGGGAGGGCCATGGTGAAATCTGTGTGTCTGATCTTGAATTGTTAGGTGGCCATGTGACAGGTGGGCTGGGAGAGGGAGAGACTGGTGGCAGGACATTTACCGTACTAGTTTGGGTATGAAACATTGAGGTTGAGTGCCATGGCCTTAGGGACATGGTGCGAAAAAGAAGAAAGGAGCTAAAGAAGAAAGAAGAGACAGATGAGCCTTAGGGAGACTAAGAGAAGCCTATATTGAATGCATGGTTCAGACCCCAGCTCTGCCTCTTGCTGACTGGGTGACTTTGGGGGAGTTATGAGGCTGATCTTCCATTTCTTCACCTGCAAAATGGATTTAAATAATAACAGTCCTTGTCTCACAGGGAAGATTCAAAGAAACCATTCACATTAAGCAGGCAATGTGGTGGCAGCTCGTGGTAACTCAGATCCACAAGGACAATGGATGACTTGCTTGCAAGGTTCCTGTGTGAAAAGCTGCCTTGGCAAAGACAACAGAAAGGGAAACCTGTTTGTTTAGTTGCTGCTTCCTGGGTGGGGCAGGGCTGGGGTAGTGAGGTTTAGTTTTAAACAGAAGCCTATGGAAATGAAGTCGAAGGAGACAGCCAAGTAGAGATCTCTTAGCAGTACAAGCATGCTCAGTTGTGTCCGACTCTCCTTGCGACCCCATGGACTGTAGCCCGCCAGGCTCTTCTGTCCATGGAACTTTCCAGGCAAGAATACTGGGATGGGTCCCCATTTCCTTCTCTAGGGGATCTTCCCCACCCAGAGATGGAACCCACATCTCTTGCATCTTCTGCATAGGCAGGTGGGTTCTTTACCACTGAGCCACCTGTAAAGCCCAGAGATCTCTTAAGGGCTTTTGGGGGTTCGTGGAAAAATGGAAGCAGACCGGAGTTCAGGTGAGAGATAAGGATGAACTATGAAAGTTGCTAAGAGAACAGAACCTAAAAAGTCCTTTTCTCAAGGAAAAAAAAAATGTAACAACATATGGTGATGGTTATTAACTAGACTCTTTGGGGATCATTTCATAATGTTGGGTTTAGGGCTCGGGTGGGCCTTCCCAGGTGAACCAGTGGTAGACCTGCCAGTGCAGGAGTTGCAAAAGATATAGGCTGGATCCCTGGGTCCCAAACATCAAGCAGGCTGCCCCAGCGCTGCCCTGACCCCAGGACCAGCTCCTCCCACCTTGTTTCCCTCACCACACTCAGGTCACAGGACCTGGCCTGGCATGTTGGTCTCCTGCCCCCAGGTACCATCACCCTGGCTCTGGCCAACATACCAAGTCTTGTGAGACTGCTGAGAATCCTCGCGGGAGACAGTGACTGGGAAGCCAGGGCGGGAAAATTGGACATAGGAGCCTGAGGTCATTTTCCTGTCTCTATTCATCCATTTCTCCAATTTGTCTCTCGTACAGACCCAGCTCCCCTTTACCTTGCTGTGTCTCTAGAGAGGCTTTGGGAAGGTCCTGGGGGCTAACAGTTGCCGGTTCAGGTACTTCAAGTCTGGGTGGGGCGGGGCTGGAGCATATTCAAATTTCTTAATGGACGTCAACCAATCAGAGTAGAGCTTGGGGGTGTGGTCGGCCCCTGATATACCAGGTTTTATCTCTCAGCTGCTGGCCTTTGGGGAAGGATGGCGTGAGGCTCAGGCTGGGACCACCAGCTTTGGAAGTCCTTCGATATTTCCACAGTTATACGGGCATTTCAGCCTGTGCCGGTACCAGCGCTGCCTGCAGCAGCCGCCACCACAGCCTTTTTGCCAAACCTCCGCCTTTAGCCTCTCCAAGGGTTCCGCTGCCGCCTTTCCCTGCTGCCAAGAGAAAAGTTGTCCTTGGATCATTCTTGACCCTTTAAGGCTGCCCTTGAAGAACAGTGCAGTTATTGAACTAGGACTCACAAAGGCTTCTTTCTACCTGTGTGGCCTGGTTCAACTCTACTCATCTTTCTAAGTCTTGTTTTCTCATCTGTAAAATGGGCTAACATCCATGCTTCCACCCTGCCAGGTGGTGTATCCAATATCCATATGCATGTAGAAAGGCTTTATGAACAACTTCTCAGACATCACTCTTTTATTCTGATGGTGCCCGGAGGAAAATGCTAAGGAGGACAAAATGTTGTGTATCCTCTTTCCATTCCTCTTGGAACAATGTTGCTCTCATCTCTGAGGGACAGCAGAGTCCTCAGCCCAGGACAAAGCATACCCCTGCCCATCCTGCAGGTAGGAGAAAGAGTAGCCTGAGGATCCAGCATCATTCAGAGCAATTATGCCACTATCACCACCAATCAGGAAGGGCTTTTTGAAGGAAAAAACAAACCAGAGAGAGGGCTTGCCAAGGGGCATGAGAGGCAGGAAGAATGGTACAGCTTGGGAAAGGACACTTCTGTTCCCCCACCTACCCAGGACCAGCTCAAGAGCTCAAATCTTGGCTCCATCCCACTTTCCCAAGGCATGACCTTGGTAGCTATTCAACCTCAGAGTCTCTGTTTCTCAGGAGTAAAGTTGTTGAAGTTTAGTCCTAAGTCATGTCCAACTTTTTGCAACCCCATGGACTGTAGCCCACCAGGCCTCTCTGTCTATGGGATTCTCCAGGCAAGAATACTGAGATGGGCTGCCATTTCCTTCTCCAAGGGATCTTCCCGGCCCAGGGATCAAACCTGAGTCTCCTGCATTGGCGAGTGGGTTCTTTACCACTGAGCCCCAGGAAAGTTCTGGGAGTAATGTAGGGGCAAAAAAAATCTGCTTCATAGGGTGGTGGAGAAGATGAAGTAAGATAATATTTGTAAAGCACTTAGCATGGTACCTGGCGTACAACAGGTGCCCAATAAAGGAGAGCTCTTAATGTTTCCGCACTCCAGGCCACCCTGCAAAAGCTGAAGGCAGAGGAGTATATCCAACAGAAGAGGGAGCTCTTGGCCCTCTATCGGAACCGAGATGGGGAGTCCTCGAGCACCAGGCCCTCCACGCCTTCCCAGGAGGGCTCTCAGAACAGCATAGACGGCAGGTAAGAACCACAGGGAGTACAAGTTCTCCCAGGGTAGGGGGGCTGCAGGCTGGGAGGAAAGGAAGGGGAACCTATGAGGCTAGGAATGAGGAACCCAGACTATAGTTTGGCACCAGCCCTGTAAAGGACCGCCTTTGGGTTAGCCAGCCTTGGGTGGGCACAGGGTAAAGGAAACAGACAGGAGAGGAGCAAACTCCCCAAGAGAAATAGGCTCCCCAGGCCAGGGGTTTTGCAGAATGTCAGGGCTGTAGGAACCCAACTAGTTCAAATCTGGACAGATAATGTGAGAGCTTCACCCAAAATAACACAGTTGCTGAGCCACATGGTTTGTTGGAGAAAAAAAAGACTCCATCCATGGGCGGGGGGTGGGGGTGGGGGCAGAACTCAGCAGAGCTCAGCAAAGAGCAAATACTTGATAACAAGTTTCTGGACCCGAACGTAGGGGCTAAAATGCCTTAAAGGAGCTTGTGGTCTAGCCAGTGAGATGAGAAAAACAATCAATGAAGTGCAAACAGTGAGACTAAAATAAGTTTGAAGGAGGGGCCATTTCTGGATGGAGAGATCGAGGGAGATTCCCTGGACTTGAACTTGACCCCTCAGCATCTGACTCTGACTGCTTGCTATTAACTGTAGTGCTTGCACGTCCTCAACTGTCATCCCCCATCTGGTGGTGACCGAAGACGCAGATGAAGATGCCCCCTCGGTGCCAGATGATATCTCAGACTCTGGCTACGGTACTCTCATCCCAGGCTCTCCCGAAGAGTCCCACTCCTCACTGAGCCGCCTACGCTCTAGGGCCCTTCGGCGGGACCCTCGCCTCACCTTATCCACCTTGGAACTCCGAGATGTCCCTCTGCGTCCCCAGCCTTCTGACCCCCAGGCTCCCCAACGCCGAAGCGCCCCTGTACTGCCAGAGGAAGGTGTCCGGAAAGCAGGCAGTCTTCCCAGGGTAGACCAACCGACCTGGTCTGAGGAAGAAGACCGGACCTCAGCGGGCGAGAATGTGGTGGTGGAAACTTTGCAGAGGGCCCAGCTCCGGGGGCATCTGTGCCCCTCCCCAACCCACGCTGACTCTTCTGAGGAAAGCCCCTGGGAGTCCTCAGGGGATGAAGAAGAAGAGGGGTATCTCTTCCAGGGACCTGACTACACCCCCTCCCCTCATCCCCTCCGGCCCGAGGACATGCTCCGAGAGATCCGCGAGGAACTGGCCAGTCAAAGGATCGAGGGCATTCCTGAGCCTGGAGACAGCAGGCCTCGGAAGCTGACTCGGGTCCAACTGCAGAGGATGCGAGGGTCTCATGTCGTACACCTGGACACACCCCTGTCCACATCGTAAGTGCAGAACGGAAGCTGGCTTGGGCCAGAGTGGAGGGAAAGGCCAGTGTGGAACCAGTGGGGATCCAAGAGGTGGTGGTCGGGTGGCGGTGAGATGGGTCAACATAGGAGAGCTTCCCAGGTGGATCAGCAGTAAAGAATCCACCTGCCAATGCAGGAGACACAAATTTGATCCCTGGGTCGGGAAGATCCCCTGCAGAGGGAAATGGCAACCCACTCCAGTATTCTTGCCTGGAAAATCCCATGGATAGAGGAGCCTGGTGGGCTACAGTCCATGAGGTCACAAAGAGTGGACATGACTTAGACATGACTTAGCCATTGTACAAAGGCAAAAAAAGGAAGGCAGGAATGGGGGTGGCGGTGTCATGGCAGGGAGGGGCCTTTAGCTTCACTCTTCACCCATGTCTTCCTGATACCTGCTGCTTTCCCTTTCAGAGAGGTGTGAGGAACATGAAAGACCCTTAGCATTTCTCCAGGAGGAACTCTCTTCTGATGAATGCTGGTCACCACCTCTACACTGGGACTCTACCTCAAGGACATTTCCCCAGGCATCCTGCCCCTCCTGCTCAGAGGACTCTGGGGATCAAGAACTGTACATTTACGTATCACTGATACCCCGAAGCCCCACATAAAGTTGTGCGTGAAAACCACCGTCCAAGCAGCACTAGATGAGGGCGGAGCAAAGAGATCCTGGGGCGCGGGTCAGGGTGGTTGGAACAGACTGAGGACAGGTTGACTCCGTCTGTGTCCCAGCAGGATCAGGGTTCTGGCCGCCTCCTCCCCAGCCTCCCACAACAGCATCTTCACTCAGAAAAACCACTCCCTCCAGGGCAGAGCTTTAATTGGAGGATTTTAGTGTATTTACAGAAGTCCACAGCTCCCTTGGGAGGCCCCATTGTTCTGTGCTCCCCCCCTGCCTGGGGACAGTTCAGCTGGTCCAGGCAGGGGGACAAAGTTTCTATTAGTGTACAGAGTGAATGAGTGGATGTGCAGAGTGGATACAAACATGGCTTATCTACTGTGAAACCGGCTCAGGGACCAATGCAGGGTCCCCAAGTCGCCTTGCTGGGTTCTCCAAGTCCAAAAAACAGGCAATGAGGCAGGGCGCCCCCCATCTTCGCAACCATTCCCGTGGGCTCCGGGCACACTCGGCCTCTCTCACCAGTACACACTCCACATCAAACAGACGCACATACAGAGACACAGACCCACGCACTGCACGCAGACAAACACTACACGCAGACACACACTACATGCAGCTGACCCNCCGGCTCAGGGACCAATGCAGGGTCCCCAAGTCGCCTTGCTGGGTTCTCCAAGTCCAAAAAACAGGCAATGAGGCAGGGCGGCCCCCATCTTCGCAACCATTCCGGTGGGCTCCGGGCACACTCGGCCTCGCTCACCAGTACACACACTCCACATCAAACAGACGCACATAGAGACACAGACCCACGCACTGCACGCAGACACACACTACACGCAGACACACACTACACGCAGCTGACCCGCCAGCAGTGCTCAGGCAGCTGAGGAAAGCTATGTACACTGAGGGAGTAGCACCAGGTCAGTGGCTGCCAGATCGTGCGTGCTCCTCCAAGACTCTTCCTCTCCAGGGAAAAAAAACCAGGAGGTGCACAGGGCATCTCGCAGATCCTTCCGGGCTGCCTGGCGCAGGAAGGAAGCAGACTCCACAGGGCCGGGCGGCCCGCAGTCGGAGGGGCGGGGCCTCACCGGAGAAGGCGGGGCTCGGACGCGAGGCGGGCGGGGCCGCTCAGCGCCTCCTCGATATTTTCCAGGCAACCCAGCAGGTCCATGTCCATGAGCACGCGGCCCAGCAGCTCCAGCGTGGCTTCGCGGCGCGCCATGCGCCGCCGCCAGGCCGCCAGCATGCTGTACTGCGCCTCGCGCAGGTGGCGCCCGTTCTCCAGCTCCAGCCGCTCGATCTCGTGCTCGCTCAGTCCCAGCCGCCGCACCAACTCCTTCCAGCGCGACGGGGGCACGTTGTCCACCACCGCGTACAGGGTCGCGGGGTCGGCTGCGGGAGGCAGCGCGGTGAGCCTGCAGCGGCGGCCCTCCGGCCCGGCCCCTCACCGCGCTCGCAACTAAGGGCGCCCAGCCCACCCGCCTCCCCGGCCGGGGCGGGGTTCCCAGAGAAGATGAATGAGGAACTCACCATCCGCGAGCTGATCGGGGGCGCTGGGGGCGCTGGCTTCCCACTTCTGAACCGGGGGACAGAGGTGGGTGGAGGCCGGAGGCCCCGGGAGGATGGGGCCAGCCTTTAGATGGGGCGGGGCCATCTCGCTGGAAGGAGGTGCGACGGCTCCGAAGCTGGACCGGTCACAGGAGATGTAAGGGGGAATGGAGACAGGACTGGAACTTGCAGGACTGGAACTTGGGGTGGAGTTGGTGCAGATGGTGGTGGTGGGATTGAAGCCTGGGGCCGGGACCAGGAGTTCTGGCTCCCCCTGAGGAAGGGACGGCACAGCATTAGTGCAAAAGGAAAAACAGCCCCACAGCCCCAGTTCTTATGGATTATGGTTGGAGCCGGGCCAGAAGGAATCAGGGGAGACCTAGGGCGAGGGGTTGGTTCTGGGTGCTCTGGGTGCTACAAGGTAATAGTGGACAGTTAGGGAAGCCTGGGGGTCATTCCCCGGTATCATCTTACCTCTTTTCCCAGAGTCGACTGCCCGCAAACTGAGAAAAAAAGAAAGAGAGCGTCACAAATTTCACTTCCTCTCTCAGCCCTAGCGCCCATCGCAGGACTGGTGGTGGGCCCTTGTGGTGACACGCTTCAGAGCCTATGTGACCCCAGGGACGAAAGAATCACTGATGCAGTACGAGCTCTCACCAGCCATCTCGTACCAGTTTAGGCCAGCGGGATCCTTGGCAGGAAACTAAGAGGATAACATTAATCTCCCTCCATGCCTGTGCACCCCACCCTCCCTTATCCCCTTGCCCTCCCAAAGTCCCCACTCACTGATGGAGTAGAGCTTGGGCTTCCACCGCTGGTAGCGACATGCTAAAACGACAGAGGCGAAGGATGCCAGGCAAAGCCCAAAGACAATCACCAGGGGTAACAGTACTGTAGTGCCTGGAGACAGAGTAGAAGGTGGTCAGTGCCGAGGGCAAGACCAGGAAAGGGCCCCTGGGCTTGGTTGGGCATTAGGATAGTTCTCCTCACCTGGGTCCTGAGAGTCTTTACCAGTTGAAGGTCGGGTTGGACATAACTTCTCACACTCCTTGTTCTTACATCTAAAAGAAGAGACAGTGCTGGTGAGTAGGGGCCCTCCATTAAGAGGAATATAGAAAGGGCGGAAAAATAGAAAGACCCATACAGATGGTTGGAAATTCTGCCCTTTACAAATATTTAGCTATCTCGCGATAGAATGGAAATTAATCCTATCTTGGCAACTGATGCAGTGGAAGGGAAAAAAAAAATTAGCTGATCCCAGAATCATTTCCTTTTAGAGCTGGATTTGATCTTGAAGAGGCTGTGTAGAGAAAGAGTTAAAAGCAGTCAGTGTGTGCGTGCTCAGTCATATCTGACTCTTTGTGCCCTCGTGGACTGTAGCCCCCCCAGGCTCCTCTGTCCATGGGGTTTCCCAGGCAAGAATACTAGAGTGGGTTGCCATTTCCTTCTCCAGGGGATCTTCCTGACCCAGGATTGAATGAATGTCTCCTGTGTCTCCTGCATCGGCAGGCGAATTCTTTACCACCAAGCCACCAGTCAGAGTCAGAGTCACCAGACTGGTTGTGTGATTGTAGGCACATCACTTCACCTGTAAGCCTGTTTTCTCATCAGTAAAGCAGGGATCCTGCTTGGACTAAGGATTAAGTAAAATAATTATGCCTGACATACAGTAAACACTTATACATGCTGACTGTCATTGAACTGGGTTTTTTGTGTGTTCTTGTTTGTTTTTAAATATTTGGCTGCACTGGGTCTCAGTTGCGGCATGTGGGATCTAGATCTAGTTCCATGATCACGGAACCCAGACTCCCTGCACTAGGAGAGAAGAATCTTAGCCACTGGACCACCAGGGAAGTCCTTTGAATTATTTTATCATTGTTTTACTGATGAGAATCCAGTGGCAGAGAGATTAAAGAACTTTTTCTCTAGTGGCCACTGCTGAAGACAGCACTTGACTTTGAGAGGGGGTCTAGCACACATGTGAACCATTAAAAAACACATCTTGCTGGGAGAAGCCACAGAACACTAGAACAAGCACGTCTTCCCATGCTGGGAGCTGGCACCCGGCAGCACGGAAGGATGAGAACGACATCAAGGGTTTCAGAAGGAACTTGAGGAGGTGAGTTCTTCACAGGAATCTGCAAACAAGAACTGATTTTGCCCACTTCACAAACTCACAGAGAACCACATGGAAAGGGTGTAAAAGTGATTTTAAGAAAAAGAGACTAGTGGGAAAAAGAAACTAATTTCTCATCAGACACTTTGTAGTTATGTTTTGTGGTTCTTACAATTTTGCCAACCTGATGTCATTATCTTTACTTTAAAGGTAAAGAAGAACTGAGTCTCAGAGATGTTAAGTCACTGGCTCAAGCTCACACAGCCAATACAGTGGCTAGCCTGAGGTTTAAACCCAGGGCAATTCAACTTTAGAGCCCTCAGAGTTTCCTCTTTAGACACAAGTGTGCAAAGCAAGAAGGAGTGAGGAGGCGTGGTCAAAAGGACTGGGAAGGAAAGACCATGCTGTATCAAACCTAAGATCAACAATCAAAGGCGTCATCATTTACATCCTACACATGGCTGCCACCTGTGCCATCAACTGTTGTAAGATGCAGTCTGATTTCAGAGATGTAAACGTGTATTCCTAGAATCAATAGCAGAGTCTGTTGCCCAAGAATCTGAGTGTCTTCAGAAAAAGATCTGAATGTCTAAAAGGAACTGCAAGTCCTGGGGGTATGAGCCTCTATTCCTCAAAGACTTCATAAGATTTCTGGACATGTTGGGGGCAGGGAAGACTGGCTGGTATCTCGACATGAAGTGTCTCCCATACCAAACAGCCAGTAGCGGTCTTCCCTTGTGGTCCAGTGGTTAAGAATCTGCCTGCCAATGCAGGAAACATGGATTCGATCCCTGGGTTGGGAAGATCCCACATGCCTCAAGGCAGCTATGGCTGTGCACTGCAACGACTGAGCGCTGGCTCTCAGAGCTGCAACTCTTTAGCCCATGTGCCACAACTACGGAAGCTCGAGTGCCCTAGAGCCTGTGCTCCACAACAAGAGAAGCCACCACAATAAGAAGCCCTGCACCAAAACTAGAGGGTAGCCCCTGCTCTCCTCAATGAAAGCCCTCTCGCAGCCAATAAATAAAAATTTACAAAAAATAAAAGCATCCCGTAGGGGCAAAAGCACCCCCTAGAACCTCTCCATCCGCCCACCCCAAGCCAGTGCCCAGCAGCTGGCAGAAGGACTCACTCGTGACAGGAGATGCACTTGGCGCCTTTTAGAAAGAAGCCCATATGGCATTGGCAGATGGTGTCCTGTCTCTCCTGGCCTGTGGGGAGACGAGCAGCGCAGCTGAAAGAGGACGCCCCTCGTGCTGAGGGCAAGAGGGAGGGCTAGGAGGCGCAGGGGCAGAGCAAGGTGGAGACCCTCCTCTGGAGATAGAGACGGGGCGAGGAGCGGGGTTGGGAGAGCCATGCTTACAGGGGATAGTCACTGTGCCATTGGGACAGAGGCTGCAGTTCAGACACCGGAAGCCAGTTTCGCCCCAGTATTCCCGGTACTGGTTCTTCCTGCAGCCACACACAGTGTCCCGGTCCACTGTACAAGGGGAAATCTCCACCTGGAACATTTCTGGTGAGGGGAGGAGATGGGGTGTGAGCCCCCATGGTCCTCATCTGGTGTGTCTCTCTGAGTAACGCATACTCACAGCCATGCACTCAGTCACTTGTGCACGAACATTCCTGCCCACCCCCAGCAGCACACACCCGTCCCCTCCCCTAGAGAGAGACTGCACACCCCTCCGCACAACCACCTGACCCAGTCTGTTCAGAGCCCTGCACCCTTCTGAGACTCACCGTCCCGGCACCTGGAGCAGCTCAGGCATCGTCTGAGATGGTTCTCCAAGGCAGTGTAGGTGCCAGGGGCACACACCCTGCAGTCCGTGTCTCGCCCTGGAGCCGGACAGTCATTGTACAGATAGGTACCTGTGATTCAGAGGTTGGAATTAGGCTGCAGCCAGGAGCTCAGGGGAGGGGCTCCAGGCCTGGGAAGATCTCCTGGGCACCTCCCAAAGTCCCTAGGAGAGGAAAGGAGGGAGAAAGCCCCAGACCAGGAGAGGCAACCAAGCCAGGTTCTAGAACATCTGGAAAATGCAGAAGAAGAAGCAGGGCCTCCTGACTGAGGAGTTCCACGGGGATCTCTTTCTCCTACCTTTGTGGCACTTGGTGCAGCAAATGGTGCTATTTTGCGGGTGGTTATATTTTCCTTGGGGACAGGAAGTCTCACTCTTCTCCAGGTCCCCGGGGTGAGGGACGAGCCCGTGCACCCCTGTGGGGTACACATCTGCCAACAGAGCCGGAAGCACCTGGGGAGGAGTCAGGTGGAGGAGGACCTTCAGGAAAGGGAGGGAGGATGGGGATCGTAGAGGTAGCAAGTCTAAAGCCTTCTCAAATCTTCTCCCTGGGACACCCCCACCTACACTCCGCCTGGGCTGTCGGCACTGTGCCATCGCCATTGTTCTCTCGTTTTCCCATCCTTTTCTCTCCAACTCAAGGCTGGAAGATCCCAGGTGCGGCTTGTGCTTTATCCTTGTTTCCCCAAACCAGCTCTCAGGACTGGACCAGGGCAGGTGTTCAGTAGAGGAGTTGAGAGCAGGCCTTTCTTTCCTTCCAGTGAGCAGCCCTAAAGGCTGAGGTGGCGTTTCTCCATCTGGGTGCTATGCTCACGGTGCATTCACTTTGTGAGCGTTCACAGAGGAGAACCTATAGGGTTGTGCCCTTTCCTGTATTATTACATTGTCATATCCAGCTCTTGGCAACCCCGTGGACTGTAGCCCACCAGGCTCCTCTGTCCATGGGATTCTCCAGGTAAGAATACTGGAGTGGGTTGCCATTTCCTCCTCCAGGGGATCTTCCCAACCCAGGGATCGAACCCAAGTCTTCTATGCCTCCTGCACTGGCAGGCGGATTCTTTACTGCTGAGCCACCAGGGAAGCCCTGTTAAACTTGGAGAGCAACAGGCTAATCAGAGCCCAGAGACCCCAGCCGGGACAGGAGGGCTTGGCAGCCCAGAGCAGGTAAGCTGTAGACAGGTCACCCCCTGGTCTCCCGCTGGGTGTCGCTACAGCAGTTAGAAGCCCCAGCCCCAGCCCTAGGCCCAGCACCAGCCAGAGGAAGCTACACTCAGAAACCTAGCTGCAACGCTGTAGGGCACCTCCCCTTCCCAGAGGCAGCACCCTTCCCTAGCCACCCTAGCCCTGTGCCACAGCCCCTGACAACAGGCCTAGAGCTTCCAGGGCAACAGGNGGTGAGTGAAAGATGTGTATAAGAGACAGAAGCTACACTCAGAAACCTAGCTGCAACGCTGTAGGGCACCTCCCCTACCCAGAGGCAGCACCCTTCCCTAGCCACCCTAGCCCTGTGCCACAGCCCCTGACAACAGGCCTAGAGCTTCCAGGGCAACAGGAAGAGTTTGGGGATGTTTATGGGAAGGGCTTCCCAATCCTGTAGGTGCAGTTCCTTTCCCGAGGAAGGCCTCATAGCATCTAAGGTCATGGGACCTTGGAACTACATCCAGGCGGCTGGAAGCAGAGCCAACTTGCAGAGAGAGCATCAGGAAAAAGAATGGGGGCGGGGGTCCGGGCCTGGG
>SJYW01030017.1:943972-960143 GCA_006410735.1 Raphicerus campestris | reverse complement strand
GGTTGATGAGGAATCAGCTTCCCAAGAAGGAGGGAAAGAGGCTTTCTCAGGCCATATGCCTCCTGCCGCAATCCCCGGCCCTTTGGGGGTTAACTCAGATCCGGGAAAGGGAAATCTTTTCCCAGCAGCTCCGCCCAGTGACTCAGGCCAGAGGGAGGGAGGAAATCCAGGGGAGGGAGAGGGGACCCATCGGTTCCCCAGCTCCTTAAGGGTCATGAGTCAGCTGAAAGGCTGATGGGACCAGGACCCTGCACGCAATCTGGACCCCTTCTGATTCCCTCCTCCTGGGGATCAGGCTGTATCCCCACCCAGCGCCCCCCTTCCTTCCCTCCTCCTCCAAACAGCCAGGCCATGGGTCTCAGTCCCTCTTGGCCCACTTGTTTTCGGGAAATGGCTCCCTATCCCATTCCCTATCCCAAAGGGAAGTCTCCGGTGACCTCAGGCTTCCCCCCTCTCAGGTCACTACCCGGCCCTCCCCCTCCCAGAGGGCCACTCCGCTCCTTCCCACCCCTCAGCATCCTTCCTTTAGACTCAGCCTCACCCAGGCCCCTCCTCCTCCCAGCTCTGCCAGTCCTCCTACAACGAGGGCCCCCTGACCTGCCCTAGCTCCAGAAGGGAGCACCCTATGTCCAGAAGGGAGCGAACCAAGGCTGCCCTCCCTGCTGAGTTCACTGCCTTCCCACAGCTCAGCTGGTTCTGGCCAGCTGGGTTGGGTTTGGGGACCTCCCTGGGGTCCTTGAACAATCCTTAGGAAACAAGGCCAGTTCTGAGGCTCCTCAGCCCCTCCCGCAAGCCCACAGGCTGCACAGGAAAACCTCAGAGCCCTGAACACCCAGTTCCATGAGGGAAGGAGCAAGTAAGCAGGGATGGAAGACAATCAGCACCATTTCCCCAAGGGGCCCACCCAGTCCCCACCTGCACCCCCAGCCAGCCCACTTGGGTCCTAGGAGCCAGGGCCTCAGGTCCGCCCACTAGTGGGCACTCTCCCTTGGCACCAAGCACATCTTTAGCCACTGCCTCTTGCAGTGTACGTTGTGCCAAGTTACTTCAGTCTTGTCTGACTCTTTGAGACCCTATGAACAGTAGCCTGCCAGGCTCCTCTGTCCATGGCACTCTCCAGGCAAGAATATTGGAGTGGGTTGCCATGCCCTCCTGCAGAGGATCGTCCAGACCCCAGGATCGAACCCGCATTTCTTATGTCTCCTGCAGTGGCAGGCTTGCAGTAAAACAGTAGAAACAGAGGGTGAGCTTTGAGCGCCCAGACCCCAGTCAACCTGAGTGTCTGTGGCCTGGAGCAGGGCAAAGGCAGGAAGCTGGGGTGCCTGTGGAGAGACAGTTGAGGAGGTGGCCCAGCACTCCTCCAGCTCCCCCACAACTTCCGCCTGGGGAGGCTTTTAAGTGCGACTTCCTGCACTGGGGCTGCAGCGAGGGGGTGGAAGAGCTGACAGCAGAGACCCTGTGGTCTCTGACCAGCCGCCTCACTCTCCTGTCCCCCATTCACTTGTTCATTAAAGTGTTTTGTTCGTTTGATGTCAAAATCTTTGGAGAGCTTAAGACAGGTTCTCCTCCAAGGCTCTGTTGAGGCCTGGCCTCCGTCCCCTGAAGCCCCCCATCAGCAAGGCTTCCCCCCTTCCAGCATATCCCATGCAAACCCCACCCTGTGAACTTTAAAAACATGAATTTATTATATCTATTTTGGGCTCTTACCATAACAGCTTTGGGTGACTAGATAATAATCTCCCCAAGTAGACCATAAACTGCAATGAGAGATCTGAAAGCGTTTTGGTCAGAGATACTGTCTAATCCCCAACCCCGACACAACTGTAGGGGCAAAATAATTGTGGTTTGATTGATTGATTTCATGACTATCTCTCTTCCACTCCAGTAAAAACCAGTGATAACCAAAGTGGGAAGATGGGAATCAGTCCTGGGCTGTAGAATATATTTATCTCCAGGGGAAAACTCCTCCCTCCTTCCCACATACTCTCACACCCACTTGCACAGTCTCACAGGAGATGCTGGCAAGCCTTCCTCTCCTTTTGAGCATCCCTGGTGAGTGAAGGCAGCGCTTACAGATAAGAGTCTGAACATTTCTGCCTGAACACAAGGCAGATAAGTGTCTGAGAACCTCTGCTAGAGCCTGTCAGATACGCACTTCACTAGGCGAATTCCCAGACCTTCTACATGCCCCCAAACAAAACCCATTGACCTCCTGATCCAGACAGATATCACAACATCAACTTGTCTTGGCCACCTTTCTCTCCTCATGGTCCCCATCCTTCCCATGCCACAATCCGGGTCTGTAGTCCATCTTGCCAGACCTCCTCCGGCATCTCTCCATCCTCTCCATGGGTTGCCTCACTCCCAGATCATTGCCACTGTCTTCTCGCCTATTCCCTGCTCCAGTCCAGCCTACACCCTTGCTTATCTGCATTCAAGCTTCAACTTGCACCCACAGGTGTAGGAATATTTCTCACCTGAACATCGTTTCCATAGGTCACTCCTTCCTTCCCTGAATGAGAACTTGAAGAGGTACCTGTTACTATTCTGGACATATTCCTGCACACAGCGGACCAGAGAGAATTATTTATGAAGTAATGAATGAACAAACGGAATTCCTCTACCGGGGATCACAGTCAAGATTCTCTCTCCGTTCTTTCCCCTACTTCCTTCAATTTTCTCTTTCTCACTTTTTCTTTTTCTTTCTTTCTTTCTTTTCTTTTTTTTTTTTTTTTACTATTTATTTATTTATTTGGCTGTGCAGGGTCTTACTTGTGGCATGTAGGATCTAGTTCCCCCAACCAGGGATCAAACCCAGGGCCCCAGCATTGACAGCTCAAGAGTCTTAGCCTCTGGACCCCCAGGGGAGCCCCTCTCACTTTTTTTGTTCCTCAACAGAATCTTACCCCTACAGTCAAGACACTGAGCTTCTTGCCACCACCAGCCTCCAACACACAACCCCACTGTTCTGTTCCTCCGGGCCGTGCGTGATAAGTTGCTTCAGTTGTGTCTGACTCTTTGCAACCCCATGAACTATGGCCCACCAGGCTCCTCTGTCCATGGGATTTTCCAGGCAAGAATACTGGAGCGGGTTGCCATTTCCTCCTCCAGGAGATCCTCCCAACCCAGGGAATGAGCCTGTGTCTCTTGTGTCTCTTGCACTGGCAGGCAGGTTCTTTACCACTAGCGTTACCAGGGAAGCCCAAACTCTTCCTCAGACCAGTAACCCTTTTTTCAGCCTCCTGCTTGTCTGTGACTTCAAATCTCAGCTCCAAAACCCAATTTCCAGGAGGCGTTCCCTCCCTCATTCCATCCTTTATTCATTCAACAAACAGGGGAGGAGCACCTTTGAGGGGCAGGTCCCATAGGAATGCCAGGGAAGATGAGGACACAAAAGACTCTCAGCTAGGTCCGAGATGGATGACTGGGAGGGAGCTGGGCACTGATCCGCAGACAGGACAGCACTCACCCCCCTCCTGGTTCTGCCTCCCGTTGGTGTTCCAGGGCACCACATCACGCTTTTGTGGGCGCTTTCCCGAGATGGTGAGAACCATTTTTTTCTGTAAGCTATCTTGGCCTCAAGATTGTAAGCTCTTTGGGAGCAGCAAGATCTTGTGTGCTCTGCCACAGGATCTCCTGCCTTCTCCCCGCCTCCACCACCCTCTCCCCGCTCACACACACAGTATTCGCTGCACTGCTCATCGACTGGCCCAGGGAAGCCTCACCCAGCACCGCACGCCTCCTGTGTCCCCTCCAGTTTCAGGCTAAGCTTGTTCCCTTAGCTGTCACACCCCAACCTGGGCTGGATCAGCAGCAACCCCAGGCACCTGACACCTTTCTTTATCTTTCCAGGGCCCCTGTATCTCTGTTTTCCAAATGCAGAAGCCACTGAGCAATAACCACCACTAACTGGCTTCCCTGGTGGCTCAGACGCTAAAGAACCTGCATGCAATGCAGGAGACCCGGGTTCCATGCCTGGATCACAAAGATCCCCTGGAGAAAGCAATGGCTACCCACTCCAGTATTCCTGCCTGGGAAATTCCATGGACAGAGAAGCCTGGCAGGCTACAGTCCATGGGGTCACAAAGAGCTGGACGTGACTAAGCAACACACGCGCGCGCGCACACACACACACACACACACACACTATTACTACTAACAATAGAAAAGCTTTCATTAATACTGAGTGCTTTCCGTTTGCCATACCCTGTTCTTCCACGAGATCAGAAATCCCATGAAGACAAAGACTATGTTCACTACCAGCACCTAAAACAGTATCCAGCACCACGCAGGCACAAAGGAAGGAAATCTGACATATATCCATCTGGGTCAGCTTTGAAACGACACTATGCGGCAGAAACTAAGACAAACTGTAAAGCAATTATACCCCAATAATAAAAATAAAATCAAATACAAGACAAACCAAAACAAAGGCATTATGAGGTGGTGACTATTCTGTCCATCTTAGAGATAAAGAAGCAAGACGTGGAGGGTTACGCAACCCGTTCAAGTCCAGACAGCTAGTACGTGAGGGAGACAGGACTGGATCGGGTGGTTTGCCCCAGGAGAGAAGAGGAGTCAGGGAGGCTGCAGAAATGGGGGAGCCTGTGAGGACAGCCTGGAGAGAGGGAAAGGTGGGCTTGGGAGTGTGCAAGAATGGACAAAGGAGATCAGGAGGGAAGAGGGGTACTTCGTGAGGGGCTGGTGTTGAGAAAGGTGGACCAGAGCAGAGAAGAGGGAGGAACCGGAGAGAAAGTTTCAAAAAGGAGGCTCTGAGAAGTCTGGACTTATGGGGAGACTTGACAGAAAAGAAGGAATGATTAGGGCGCACAGCAGGAGACGTTGGCAGAAGGAGGGTCAGGAGAAGTGGTTAGGGGAGTCAAGGTGGGGAGTGGCGACTGGGCAGAGGAAGAGTGAACCAGGAGAAAGTGGCCAACGCAGTCCTGTACTAGGCAGAGGCGAGGGGCTGGGTCTCTGCCCCCAGACCACTGCGGGGGTTGGCGGGGGGGGGGGCCAAGGATACACGAAAAGAAGGCTGAGGCAAGAGAAAGGGACATTTTCCAGTGACGAAAACAAGTCTCTACCAACTTCCCCAAACTGAGCTGTGGAAGAAGAAAGCAAGTGATCTGTTGTTGGGGTCAGGGGAGGGGGCCAGAGGACAGCTTCCGGGGCTCTGCGGCCTCGGAGGGTGGTCAGCCCGACGGCCAGAGACCACAGACCAAGGGTGAAGGGTGCCCCCCAGGGGGCCAGGAGGCCTGAGCCTGGGGAGGCCGCAGGATCTCCAGCCCCTATATGGTTACCCACTCCCTTCCCAAACGCCCCCAACATAGCATCCCAAGCCCACCGCCCCCAGCCCAGGGCCTCTCCTGGACTCAGTTTCCCCACTTCACGAGCGGCGTCCAGCCCCTGCTTTCCATTCTCAGCCCGGCGCCCAGGCAGCCTCGGCGCCCAGGTAGCCTCGCCTCTCCGCGGCCCAACACAACGACGTGCCGGGCAGAACCATCCGGATTCTGAGAAGACCCACCTTCTTTTACCCATCCCTTTCGATTTCCTAACAAACTGCCTCTCCTTACCCTGTGGGCGCCTGCCTCCACATTCCCAGCCTGCCCAGGCCTGGGTCCACTTTCCCTCCTGGCCTTTCAAGCTCGCCCCCGGCTCTGGGACGCAGGTGAATGGGGCAGTGTGTGAGGGCAGGCCCGCGCAGGCCTGAGGCCCTCTCCAGCCCCAGGCGCCCCTCGCCCGCAGGCCCACTCCTCCCTGGGCCCCTCCCCGTCTCACCAGTGGCAGCAGCAGGCCAGGCACGGTGGGGAGGCCCATGTCGGGCCAGCTGTGGCCTCTCAATCCCCCATCAGGGCTAGGGCAGTGGTGGCCCGCCCGCGACAGTGGCAGCGACACAGTCCTTGCGTATCCCCAGTGGAGGCCGGCCTCGGGTCGGGGAGTGGAGGGTTGAGACTGGGGCGGAGACACAGCCCAATCCGGAGGACCTCAAACCCGGAAGGCCAGCCCTGCGGCCCCGAGCCGGAGAACTCCGAGAAAACTTGAGCTGAGAGGAGGTGGGAGGGGAAGGGAGAGAGGGAGATGGGGTATCGCAACTTCAGGACAGGAAGAGCCTGGGGTGGAGGCGGGAGGAGGCGGGAGGAAGGGGAGGCCAAAGTCCCTTAACCCTTTGTAGTCAGACAGAGGCAGGGCTCTGGGATCCAGCGGCCACGTGCCAGGGCCTAACCACGCCTCCCCCCCCAAACACCCAGGTGCGCCCCTCCCGGCCCTCCTCCTCCTCTCCCACTACGCCGGGCCTGTCCCAAGTGAACAGAAGGAGAAAGACAGGGCTTTGGAGTCAGATTTGCTGGGTTCCAGCTCAGAACTCTCTGCTTTTTTAGCTGGGTGGCCTTCTGTGTTCGAGTCTGCATAATAAAGAGACCCTCTCATGCTGTCGCAGTCAGGTAAGTGATGCCAGACTTGATCCCAGTCCTCAGGGCTCTTCCCCTTTTCCCAGGGTTCTCCAATGACATCCTAATGTCTCACTTTCTTGGGAATGTACACCTGCAATCCAAACCTCAGAGTAAAGCTTAACCCTGACTGGGGATCCTGACCTGCCCCACTCCCCACCCCACCAGGTCTCATTTGATCTGTGCTGGGCAGGACCCCCAACTGCTGATTCTGGCTGAACCTCCCAGAAGACCTCGGTCGTGAAATGAGAGCCACAGTGCCTGGCCCAGCTTCCATAAGGAAGGTGACGTCATAAGGCCTAATGGAATTACAGCTCACTCCATCAGGTATTGCTAGAATGTTCCCAGTGCCCTTTTCCCAAATATTTTGATACATCGATCCAAACTGCCCTCAAAGATAATCTACTACAGCCCCCCCCTCCTGTTCTTGTTGTTTCTTAAATTGATTTTTAACTGAAGGACAATCGCTTTACAATATTGTGTTGGTTTCTGCCATACGTCAATATGCATCAGCCGTAAATATGCATATGTCCCCTCCCTCTTGAACCTCCCTCCCACCTCCCACCCCTTTAGGTTGTTACTGAGCCCTGGTTTGAGTTCTCTGACTCATACAGCAAATTCCCAATGGCGGTCTCTTTTACATACGGCAGTGTGTATGTTTCCACGCTTTGAGGCCCAGAGACGTGCCGGTCATGTGCCCTGCTGGGCCAGCTCAGCCCGCAGACTTCTGACTTCGGACCAAGGGCCCTGTTTTGTTGCAACAGATAATCGCCACTTCTCTATCAGTACTTTTGAGTCAGTCAGACTCCATTCTTGACTCTTAAGATGTTTTATGCCACGCCCATCCGTGCGGGAGTCTCCCAGATGAATCCCACAACGGAGTACAGCATTCACTCAAATGGTCTCTGGATGTGCGGAGCATCCCCAAGACCCAGTCCAGGCCCCAAGTTCTCCAGCTGCTGAGACTGCTAGAAATACAGGGAGAGCAGACAGGAGTGAGGAGTGCCTAGGGTTTTGTGACTTGGCATCGGACCTCCTCACCTACTGATCTCTTGATCCACCAGCTAACCCTCAACCCTGGAATTCACTCTCTCTGGCCTTTCCTGGCCTCCCCTCTGTGATCCCAAGTGTGAATGGAGCCTCGATGCCCCTGCTTCTGGCTGACTTCACTCTACCCCACCCTCCAGCTTCTGAGATACTAGAGGATTAAAGCTGGACCCACAGAGGGTGATGATCACCTCTACCATCACCCAGGGAGGTTCCAAGTGCAGCATGAGTGGACCCAAAGCAGAGCTCTTAAAGAAGCCGAGTCATTGAAATACAGTGCAAGAGTCAAGCAGCCCAGCTTCCAGTGTGAAGACACTAAGAGACACCTCGTGTTGAAAATGGGAAGCTTGCTGGTACCCCTCACACCGCACGCATGGAAGATAAGTGACGCAAAGTGTTTAGCAAGGGTTTGACATAGACTAAGCATTCAATCTGTGGTTGTTGCGGTTGTTCCGATGCTAAGTCATGTCTTACTCTGTGACCCCATGAACTGCAGCATGCCAGGCTTCCTTGTCCTTCACCATCTCCTGGAGTTTGAGCAAACTCATGTCCATTGAGTTGGTGATGCCATCCAACCATCTCATTCTCTGTCACCCTCTTTTCTCCTGCTCTCAGTCTTTCCCAGCATCCAAAGTACTGGAGCTTCAACTTCAGCATCAGTCCTTCCAGCGAATATTCAGGATTGATTTCCTTTAGGATCAGTCAGGGGTAGCAATGTGTTTTATTTATTTATGTGGCTATGGCTTTCAGCATGTAGGATCCTAGTTCCCTGACCAGGGGTTGAACCCACACTCTTGCTTTGAAAGCACAGAGTCTTAACCACTGGACAGCTTGGGAATTCCCCAGTGATAATAATGTTCATATTTTGTATTAACACTAACAACTTCAATGTTCTGGGTTTTTTTTTTTCTTTTCTTTTAAATTTTTATTGAAATATGGTTGATTTATAATGTGTTAGTTTCAGGTGCCAGTGTCCTATTTTTAATGTTCCAAGAAACTTGTAATAGCCTGTTCCAACTGCACATAGCCTGGCACAAAAGGAAAATTTCTTTCATTGTTTAGGATGAATGCCTATTTATGCAGCAAGCTTAAAGCCTTGAGAAACATGGTATTCAACTGTTCAATAAAATTCTGTTTAAAAAAGATGGTGAGAGGTGGTGGATCTAGGAATATGAACAGCTCATTAGTCTTGTGGAAGAGGAGACAGCACAAGCATAAGCCCTCCTGGGAAGAAGGAATCATGGTAAGGGAGACACAGAGAAACAGAAGAAGGCAGGGGACTTCTCTGGGGTCCAGTGATTGAGAATCTGCCTCCCAGTACCTGGGTTTGATCCCTGTTCGGGGAACTAAGATCTCATAGGCCACGGGACATAAGCCCTTGTACTGCAGTTACTGAGCCTCCACACCTCAACTAGAGAGCCTGTGTGCCGCAACTAAGACCCCAGACAACCAAAACTGAATAAATAATTTTTTTTTTTTTTAAAGAAGAGGGGGCAAACTAAAATTGGCTATTAGGGCTTGTGGAGCAAAGGATGAAGGGAAAGGAGCTTCAGATAACAGAGCCCCCTCTCTCCATAACGTGCCACACACCCCACAGTAGCACAGAGTCATCGAAAGGACACTGGACTCCCGGTCGGGGTGACATGGGTCCCAGCCCCAGCCCAGTCATTCCAACCACGTGTCACAGCGAGACCTGGTTCTGTATTAATCATGAACTTGGACAAGTCACTTCACCTGATAAGCTCCACAAGGAAAACAAGACAGCATGAACTCTGTCTCCTCTTCCTGTCTGATCAACCTGAGACCTAGAAAGGAGGAAACAGACAGCACCCCTCTCCTGCCTGTGCTCATTCTGGATAACTGCTCATACGATGCACGTGTATTGATCACCACCCATTTCAATGCACACTAGAGACTTCCCTGCTGGTCCAGTGGTTAAGATTCTGTGCTCCCAATGCAGGAGGCATGGGGTTTGATCCCTGGTTGGGGAACCAAGATCCCACATGTTGTATAGTGCAGCCAAAAAATAAAAAATAAACACTCTAGAAAAATGCATGCCCCATGTTACTGGTACGTGCCCTAGTCCCCTCCCACATTTGCATGTTAAATCACTTCAGTCGTGTCAGATTCTTTTCAACCTTGTAGACTGTAGCCCACCAATCTCTGTCCATGGGATTCTCCAGGCAAGAATAACGGAGTGGGTTGCCATTTCCTCCTCCTGGAGATCTTCCCAATCCAGGGATCAAACCTGAGTCTCTTGTGTCTCCTGCATTGGCAGATGGGTTTTTTACCACTAGCGCCACACGGGAAGCGTCCATAATTGGCATCTGTTTGCTTTTAAAATCCACTTTATCTTGAATCACGTCAGATGAATACAAGAACATCAGTTTTTATTGAATTTGTGAAGTTTTGAATAATGGTCAGGATGTGCATGTGTGGGGGGGGAGGGGATGTTGGTGAAGAAGGAAATAAACTATTTTTAAAGCTAAAAAAGAACCCCAAAAGTTAGTGTGCAGGAGTAACACAACGATGGAAGGGAGAATGAAAGACCTTAGGTGGACCTGCTTTTTGGCAGGAGAAACTCCGGAGGACCAGGGGTGGCAGGGGAAGGATGGGGAGTAGGGGCTGCCTTCTGTCATCCTTAATAGCTCCAGCTTTGTCTGACAGGCCCCGCCCACTGAGTCAGGGGAGAGGGAACCAGGGAGGGCTGGGGCCAAAGAGCACCGGAGCAGGCTGAACCTGAGGGTTCAGAGGAAACTGTTGTGACAGGAGCACTTTCCCCTCATCACTGTGAGTCTAGGAAAGGGAAGTCCAGAGTCATCGCATCATTTCCTCCTCACGACCTTTACCTCCCCCCGCCTTTTGCCATCTCCCCCTCTTTCCCAAGATTCTTGTGGCTCCTCAGGTCAAGCAGATCACAAGAGTTGGGGGGTGGGGGTGAGGAAGCCAGATCAAGACATCGGGATCCGGCCCTAAGAAGGGTGAGGAAGGGTGACTCCTGGTTCCCAGAGCTGATGTTGGTGTTGGGGGAGGAGTTGCGGGTCTGGAAACCTGAGTTCCACCCTGACATCCCTCAGCGTCTCCTTTAGAAGCTGGGAAGATGCCCACTGCTGCTTTCTCTGCTGATGTGCGAATGAGAATACACAGGCTTCGAGGCTCCTCAGGAAGCTGGGCTGTCTCATCCTCTTCCACCAGCACTGGGCAGTTGACGGAGAGGCGGGCGGGTGAGGATGCTGCAGCTGGGTTGTGAGTGGTACTCAGCAGGAGAGGAGGACTACAGATGGTGGTGACCAAAGTCAGGAAGGAAAGGGGTCCCGGCTGTGGACAGGGACACTAACCCCAAGCACTGCACAGCAGGACTCCTGACGGAGGGCACCTGTCTTCACCCCCCACCTGAACGTGGTGGGGGGCACAGAGCAGATGCTCAGCAATGTCCGTGGAAGAACTAGCAAGACGGTTTATCTCTCCCAAGGCCCCTGAAGGATGGTCATTCCCATCGTGCAGCCAGGGAAATGGGAGACTGTCCTGTGCCCCACTCCCCAACCCAGAACAGTGGGACTTGCACCCACTCCCTGGCCCCCTCATGGTGCCATGCAGCTCTCCAGACCTATTCTTTTAGGCCACGCCCCATGGCAGGGGAATGTTAGCTCCCTGACCCACGGATGGAAGTCCCTCCAGGCATTCTTTATGCAATAATATTTATTAAGTACCTGCCTACTTGCTCCAAGTGGGACACTGGGCTAGACTGTGAGGATACATGAATGAACAAGACTCAATCCCTAACCACAGTGAGCTCAGTCATGCTGGGAACACAGACACAAATGAACAGGAAAATTAAATGCAGCGTCAGCACTTCCACGCATGTGATGGTGTATGATGGGAGTCCACGGGAGAGGGAAGTNTTTGATCTGTGCTGGGCAGGACCCCCAACTGCTGATTCTGGCTGAACCTCCCAGAAGACCTCGGTCGTGAAATGAGAGCCACAGTGCCTGGCCCAGCTTCCATAAGGAAGGTGACGTCATAAGGCCTAATGGAATTACAGCTCACTCCATCAGGTATTGCTAGAATGTTCCCAGTGCCCTTTTCCCGAATATTGTGATACATCGATCCAAACTGCCCTCAAAGATAATCTACTACAGCCCCCCGCCTTGTTCTTGTTGTTTCTTAAATTGATTTTTAACTGAAGGACAATCGCTTTACAATATTGTGTTGGTTTCTGCCATACGTCAATATGCATCAGCCGTAAATATGCATATGTCCCCTCCCTCTTGAACCTCCCTCCCACCTCCCACCCCTTTAGGTTGTTACTGAGCCCTGGTTTGAGTTCTCTGACTCATACAGCAAATTCCCAATGGCGGTCTCTTTTACATATGGCAGTGTGTATGTTTCCATGCTTTGAGGCCCAGAGACGTGCCGGTCATGTGCCCTGCTGGGCCAGCTCAGCCCGCAGACTTCTGACTTCGGACCAAGGGCCCTGTTTTGTTGCAACAGATAATCGCCACTTCTCTATCAGTACTTTTGAGTCAGTCAGACTCCATTCTTGACTCTTAAGATGTTTTATGCCACGCCCATCCGTGCGGGAGTCTCCCAGATGAATCCCACAACGGAGTACAGCATTCACTCAAATGGTCTCTGGATGTGCGGAGCATCCCCAAGACCCAGTCCAGGCCCCAAGTTCTCCAGCTGCTGAGACTGCTAGAAATACAGGGAGAGCAGACAGGAGTGAGGAGTGCCTAGGGTTTTGTGACTTGGCATCGGACCTCCTCACCTACTGATCTCTTGATCCACCAGCTAACCCTCAACCCTGGAATTCACTCTCTCTGGCCTTTCCTGGCCTCCCCTCTGTGATCCCAAGTGTGAATGGAGCCTCGATGCCCCTGCTTCTGGCTGACTTCACTCTACCCCACCCTCCAGCTTCTGAGATACTAGAGGATTAAAGCTGGACCCACAGAGGGTGATGATCACCTCTACCATCACCCAGGGAGGTTCCAAGTGCAGCATGAGTGGACCCAAAGCAGAGCTCTTAAAGAAGCCGAGTCATTGAAATACAGTGCAAGAGTCAAGCAGCCCAGCTTCCAGTGTGAAGACACTAAGAGACACCTCGTGTTGAAAATGGGAAGCTTGCTGGTACCCCTCACACCGCACGCATGGAAGATAAGTGACGCAAAGTGTTTAGCAAGGGTTTGACATAGACTAAGCATTCAATCTGTGGTTGTTGCGGTTGTTCCGATGCTAAGTCATGTCTTACTCTGTGACCCCATGAACTGCAGCATGCCAGGCTTCCTTGTCCTTCACCATCTCCTGGAGTTTGAGCAAACTCATGTCCATTGAGTTGGTGATGCCATCCAACCATCTCATTCTCTGTCACCCTCTTCTCTCCTGCTCTCAGTCTTTCCCAGCATCCAAAGTACTGGAGCTTCAACTTCAGCATCAGTCCTTCCAATGAATATTCAGGATTGATTTCCTTTAGGATCAGTCAGGGGTAGCAATGTGTTTTATTTATTTATGTGGCTATGGCTTTCAGCATGTAGGATCCTAGTTCCCTGACCAGGGGTTGAACCCACACTCTTGCTTTGAAAGCACAGAGTCTTAACCACTGGACAGCTTGGGAATTCCCCAGTGATAATAATGTTCATATTTTGTATTAACACTAACAACTTCAATGTTCTGGGTTTTTTTTTTTCTTTTCTTTTAAATTTTTATTGAAATATGGTTGATTTATAATGTGTTAGTTTCAGGTGCCAGTGTCCTATTTTTAATGTTCCAAGAAACTTGTAATAGCCTGTTCCAACTGCACATAGCCTGGCACAAAAGGAAAATTTCTTTCATTGTTTAGGATGAATGCCTATTTATGCAGCAAGCTTAAAGCCTTGAGAAACATGGTATTCAACTGTTCAATAAAATTCTGTTTAAAAAAGATGGTGAGAGGTGGTGGATCTAGGAATATGAACAGCTCATTAGTCTTGTGGAAGAGGAGACAGCACAAGCATAAGCCCTCCTGGGAAGAAGGAATCATGGTAAGGGAGACACAGAGAAACAGAAGAAGGCAGGGGACTTCTCTGGGGTCCAGTGATTGAGAATCTGCCTCCCAGTACCTGGGTTTGATCCCTGTTCGGGGAACTAAGATCTCATAGGCCACGGGACATAAGCCCTTGTACTGCAGTTACTGAGCCTCCACACCTCAACTAGAGAGCCTGTGTGCCGCAACTAAGACCCCAGACAACCAAAACTGAATAATTTTTTTTTTTTTTAAAGAAGAGGGGGCAAACTAAAATTGGCTATTAGGGCTTGTGGAGCAAAGGATGAAGGGAAAGGAGCTTCAGATAACAGAGCCCCCTCTCTCCATAACGTGCCACACACCCCACAGTAGCACAGAGTCATCGAAAGGACACTGGACTCCCGGTCGGGGTGACATGGGTCCCAGCCCCAGCCCAGTCATTCCAACCACGTGTCACAGCGAGACCTGGTTCTGTATTAATCATGAACTTGGACAAGTCACTTCACCTGATAAGCTCCACAAGGAAAACAAGACAGCATGAACTCTGTCTCCTCTTCCTGTCTGATCAACCTGAGACCTAGAAAGGAGGAAACAGACAGCACCCCTCTCCTGCCTGTGCTCATTCTGGATAACTGCTCATACGATGCACGTGTATTGATCACCACCCATTTCAATGCACACTAGAGACTTCCCTGCTGGTCCAGTGGTTAAGATTCTGTGCTCCCAATGCAGGAGGCATGGGGTTTGATCCCTGGTTGGGGAACCAAGATCCCACATGTTGTATAGTGCAGCCAAAAAATAAAAAATAAACACTCTAGAAAAATGCATGCCCCATGTTACTGGTACGTGCCCTAGTCCCCTCCCACATTTGCATGTTAAATCACTTCAGTCGTGTCAGATTCTTTTCAACCTTGTAGACTGTAGCCCACCAATCTCTGTCCATGGGATTCTCCAGGCAAGAATAACGGAGTGGGTTGCCATTTCCTCCTCCTGGAGATCTTCCCAATCCAGGGATCAAACCTGAGTCTCTTGTGTCTCCTGCATTGGCAGATGGGTTTTTTACCACTAGCGCCACACGGGAAGCGTCCATAATTGGCATCTGTTTGCTTTTAAAATCCACTTTATCTTGAATCACGTCAGATGAATACAAGAACATCAGTTTTTATTGAATTTGTGAAGTTTTGAATAATGGTCAGAATGTGCATGTGTGGGGGGGGAGGGGATGTTGGTGAAGAAGGAAATAAACTATTTTTAAAGCTAAAAAAGAACCCCAAAAGTTAGTGTGCAGGAGTAACACAACGATGGAAGGGAGAATGAAAGACCTTAGGTGGACCTGCTTTTTGGCAGGAGAAACTCCGGAGGACCAGGGGTGGCAGGGGAAGGATGGGGAGTAGGGGCTGCCTTCTGTCATCCTTAATAGCTCCAGCTTTGTCTGACAGGCCCCGCCCACTGAGTCAGGGGAGAGGGAACCAGGGAGGGCTGGGGCCAAAGAGCACCGGAGCAGGCTGAACCTGAGGGTTCAGAGGAAACTGTTGTGACAGGAGCACTTTCCCCTCATCACTGTGAGTCTAGGAAAGGGAAGTCCAGAGTCATCGCATCATTTCCTCCTCACGACCTTTACCTCCCCCCGCCTTTTGCCATCTCCCCCTCTTTCCCAAGATTCTTGTGGCTCCTCAGGTCAAGCAGATCACAAGAGTTGGGGGGTGGGGGTGAGGAAGCCAGATCAAGACATCGGGATCCGGCCCTAAGAAGGGTGAGGAAGGGTGACTCCTGGTTCCCAGAGCTGATGTTGGTGTTGGGGGAGGAGTTGCGGGTCTGGAAACCTGAGTTCCACCCTGACATCCCTCAGCGTCTCCTTTAGAAGCTGGGAAGATGCCCACTGCTGCTTTCTCTGCTGATGTGCGAATGAGAATACACAGGCTTCGAGGCTCCTCAGGAAGCTGGGCTGTCTCATCCTCTTCCACCAGCACTGGGCAGTTGACGGAGAGGCGGGCGGGTGAGGATGCTGCAGCTGGGTTGTGAGTGGTACTCAGCAGGAGAGGAGGACTACAGATGGTGGTGACCAAAGTCAGGAAGGAAAGGGGTCCCGGCTGTGGACAGGGACACTAACCCCAAGCACTGCACAGCAGGACTCCTGACGGAGGGCACCTGTCTTCACCCCCCACCTGAACGTGGTGGGGGGCACAGAGCAGATGCTCAGCAATGTCCGTGGAAGAACTAGCAAGACGGTTTATCTCTCCCAAGGCCCCTGAAGGATGGTCATTCCCATCGTGCAGCCAGGGAAATGGGAGACTGTCCTGTGCCCCACTCCCCAACCCAGAACAGTGGGACTTGCACCCACTCCCTGGCCCCCTCATGGTGCCATGCAGCTCTCCAGACCTATTCTTTTAGGCCACGCCCCATGGCAGGGGAATGTTAGCTCCCTGACCCACGGATGGAAGTCCCTCCAGGCATTCTTTATGCAATAATATTTATTAAGTACCTGCCTACTTGCTCCAAGTGGGACACTGGGCTAGACTGTGAGGATACATGAATGAACAAGACTCAATCCCTAACCACAGTGAGCTCAGTCATGCTGGGAACACAGACACAAATGAACAGGAAAATTAAATGCAGCGTCAGCACTTCCACGCATGTGATGGTGTATGATGGGAGTCCACGGGAGAGGGAAGTGGTAAGA
>SJYW01030017.1:899026-936579 GCA_006410735.1 Raphicerus campestris | reverse complement strand
GGAGAAGGGAACAGCTAGGCTACCCACTCCGGTATTCTAGCATGGAGAATTCCACGGGCTATGCAGTCCATGGGGTCACAAAGAGTAGGACGTGAATGAGTGAGTTTCACTTTCACTTTCAATGGAACCATAGCTTCCCCCTTCACCCGTCTTCCCAGGTTCTAGGTAAGGTCTGTTTGTTATTCTTGATACTTTCAGTCACCCGGGTCCTTCTTCATTTCTGACCCAAATCCCTCTGAATACCAGGGTTTATATAATTAATCACAGAATTAATCTTTAATTAGAAAGACTGGGAAGCAATTAGGCTGGGGAGCAAGCGGTCCTTAGGAAACTCAGCAGATTGTATCTTTAGCCGAGTTTCTCTCCCTCATCCTCACAGCTTCTAGCAAACAGCAAGGTCATTTTTCTCTCAAGGATCTTTTTCAAACTCATAACCACTTAGCAATCAGCGTTTAGGGGCCCAGGGAACAGTGGGCAGAGTGCCTGCTCTGCATGTCCTGGGACATCCCGTCCTCCCTCTGGGCCTCAGTTTGCTCGTCCAAGAAAGGGACCCATCAGGCAAGACGGCCTCTGAGCTTCTTCCCTCCAGCTCGGATGCGCTGTGATTCTCCAAGGCCAGAAAGCCAGAAATCAGAGGGCGAGACTGCAGGGCACAGGTCGGGGGAGGATGAGAAAGCAGCACCAGGAGAGAAAGCAGGCGGAGAGACGCGCAGACAGAGGCTGCTCTCCACCCTGAGGTCCACCGTGTCCCTGCCCTGAGCCCTCGGAGGGGTCGGCTGGGCCAGGTAAGGGGGTGTGGACCAAGGACGCCCAACCTGTGTGTACTATGTCTGCCTTCTATGTTCTGTGTTCTCTTGCTGGGGACTTTCTCTCTCAGCTTCCCTGCTGAATAACTCAGCTGTAAAGAAAAGGAAAACAGATTGATCTGCTCCTAGACCAGGGCCAGGAGGAGAGTCTAGTGTCTTCCAGATTCTTTTGACTGTGCTCTCCTCTAGTTTTAATCTTTTAATTCTTCCACAAGTCATTTCTAAATGATACACCTGCTCCTACTGAACTGATACATTACGTGGATGATAAAACATACATAAACTGTAAGGTGTTAGGGAATGAGGCAGATTCACACAATTTCTAGTCTTTTCTTCCTGCACCCAGTACTGTCTCACCAGCGCCCAGCAACAGCCCTGCTGGTGCCCTAGGGAGTGAGCAGGATGCCACCTGCAGAGCAAGGAACCCAGGGAGATCTTCCTCACATGCTCTTCTTTCCTTTTGCTGCAAGTTATTTTTATTTTTTAAAAAATATTTATTTGCTTATTTATTTATTTGGCTGGGTCAGGTCTTAATTGTGTCATGAGGATTTTTCCTTTCGGCTCATGGATTCTCTAGTTACGGTTCGCAGGTGCAGTCCCTCTGCTGAATGTGGGATCTTAGTTCCCTGACCAGGGATCAAACCTGCGTCCCCTTCTTTGCAAGGTGGATTCTTAACCACTGGACCACCAGGGAAGTCCCATAAGTTATTTTTAAATGGGGACATCCAATTATAAACACACAGAAGTCAAAAGAGAGAGAAAAATGGTGAGGGAGGAACAGAGAAGAGAGAGTGAGAGGAAAATGGACAGGGTGGCATCTAAGAACCAGGAAACAGGAGTCGGTGGAAAACTGGCTGGAGGACGTGGGAGCTGGAAGCCACAGTGGGGGTGCTGAGAGTGCAGGGCTCCTGGGATAGACATGGGCTCAGGGGGAGTGGGCGCCGGCCTCCCGAAGTCTCACCCCAGGAATCATGCTTCCTGTAGTCACAGAACTCTACGCCTTCGGGCTTCGGGTAGAAGATGTAGGCACAGCCACACTTCTTGATCATGCTCTCCTGGAAGCACGAATGGATGCAGACCTGGAGGAGGGGAGCATGAAGAGGGACGAGGTCAGGCCCCACACAGCCCCAGATGGCACGGGAGGGGAGGACAAACCAGCCCCTGCAGTGCGCCTCCGCCCCTCACTCCACCATCCCCATCGCCCATCACGCAACCTGGTGGCTACAGCTGGGAGACGGTTGCCATGGAAACAGGCCAGGCCTCACCTGCTGCGTGTACTTGGTATTGTAAAGGTTCTCCACCGGGACCTCACTGCCATTCTTGGTGCAGTCGCCATAGTCGCCCCCGAGTCTGTCCACGGCTTCCTAAGAACCCAGAGTCACCAAGCAGTCAGAGGTCAGAGCAAGTGGTCCAGGCCTCCCTCTTCCTAACCGCAGTCTTCCCTCAGTCCCTGGCTATATGTCCTCTGCCATCTCTCCTACCTGCCTGGTCATTTCACAACATGCCCCCAGGGCTACTTCCAAGGACACTGGACCTGGATCACCTCCTGAAACCCTCAGCATGTTCCAAACCCTTTCCTGGTGTTCTCATCCCATGTGTACTCCTCAGAAACCTACTTCCTAACCCACACTTGGCCTGGCCGGCCCCTCGCCCTAGATTTTGCTCCTGAAGACTGCTACATGCTCGAAGCTCACCCATCACAACTTCTTCTGGCCCTCTAGCTGTCACGCTCCATGCCCTCTCTCTGTCCCTCATCTGAGGTCCTCCCCAGGTCTCCCAGTCAGTGTACTTGCCTTACTCATGCTGATGGAGGTCTCCACGCCGGGCCGCAGATTAAAGCCAGCATCATCCATAAAGGCAGGCTCATCCCGTTCATGCACCATCACCCGGGCCCCGGTCACCGTGGACAGCAGTGGGATGAAGTCATTTTGCTCTGTGCGCAGTGTCAGGGACAGACCTGGGAGGAACGGGGGGAACAGAGCCAGGGTTGAGAGAAGCATCCGGGTGTGGAAACCCATCATCCCACCCTGCCTGGTCTCTAAGCCTCCCAGGGCAGCAAGTTCAGGAAGACCTCCAAATGGATTTGGCAAACCCTGAGCTGAAATCCGGGGCTTTCCCTGGTGGTTCAGTGGTAAAGAAGCCTCCTGCCAACACAGGAGACATGCGTTTGATCCCTGGGAGAAGGAAATGGCAACCTACTCCAGCATTCTGGCCTAGGAATTCCATGGACAGAGGAGCCTGACGGGCTACAGCCCATGATGTTGCAAAGAGTCAGACATGACTTAGTGACCAAGCACATACACGCATGAGCTGGATTTGGGGTGCAGGGCCAGCCAGAGCCAGGACAGGATTCCTATCACACCTGGGATGGAATACATGGTACCCACAGGGAAGAAAAAGCAAAGAGGATTTTCCAGGATACAGATGGGTGTGCTCAGTGAGGCCTGGAGCATTTCTAGGACAGGAGCTCAAGGCAGGTAGATGTGGGCACACAGGGCAGCAGAGGGGCTGGGGCTGGGGTCGGGACAGCGCACCGTTGTTGACCCCAGGCATGGAGGACATCCAGAGGTTGGAGCTGTTCTTGTCGTTAAAAGTGTAGCAGTTTCCGTACATCGGGTGGTGGAAGTGAGAGTAATTCCTATTCAGGAGAGAGAGAGAGGTGTCAGAGGGGAAGGTGCAGGGGTCAGGGAGAGTACTTTCAGAGCCCTTTGTTTCCTGATCACCTACTATGTGTGGACCTGGTGCTGGAGTCCCACCCAGGCCCTCTCACTAGGCATCATGCCCATTTCACAAGAGAGGAAGCGCGGGCTCAGAGAGGTCAAGTAGCTGCCCAAGCTGACACAAGGAGCAAGCATGAGATGGGACTCAAACCCAGGTCAGCTACCTCTAGTCCAGGCTCCTTCCCTCAGGCCACCTGACCTCACTGGCCTTGTGGCCTCTCCCATCTCAGTGCTGCACTACATTATGAATCCTTGCAGCATCCCTGGCTTCTCACACGTCTACATCTTACTTCCCCATTAGGATTATAATTTCCTTGAGGACAGGAAACAAATCACCTTCATGGCTAAATCATCTCTGGGTTAATGGCATGTTTCTTGGCATGTAGGAGATACAGGAGATCGAGAACAAATAGTTGATGAATGAACAGAAGAGAAAGGAAGTGGTAGGGGGCAGGGGCAAGACAGTGAGACCAGGAAGGTCAGGTCCAAGGGCAGGAACAGGTCTTGTAACAGCATGCCTCCCACTGGGAAGTCCAAAGCAGGGCTGGGATAGGCTTGGGAACAGAGAGAAAAGAGTCCCAGATTTGTGTTGCTACAATAGGAACATGATTTGACGGCAAATCACATGTCCCCCAATGGGGAGGCTGTGCAGACTGCAGCCAGAGCCCACATGGGAACAGGGGGTATCTAATTCAAAGCTACGGTTTTTCCAGTAGTCGTGTATGGATGTGAGAGTTGGACTATAAGAAAAACTGAGCACCGAACAATTTATGCTTTTGAATTGTGGTGCTGGAGAAGACTCTTCAGAGTCTCTTGGTCTGAAAGGAGATCCAACCAGTCAATCCTAAAGGAAATCAGTCCTGAATATTCATTGGAAGGACTGATGCTGAAGCTGAAACTCCAATACTTTGGCCACCTGATTCGAAGAACTGACTCATTGGAAAATATCCTGAAGCTGGGAAAGATTAAAGGCAGGAGGAGAAGGGGATGACAGAGGATGAGATGGTTGGATGGCATCACCGACTCAATGAACATGAGTTTGAGCAAGCTCCGGAAGTTGGTGATTGAGAGGGAAGCCTCTTGTGCTGCAGTCCATGGGGTCACAAAGAATCAGACACGACTAAGCAACTGAACTGAACTCCCCAGCCAACAGAGGGTATCTGTTCTAACTCCCCAGCCATGGGGGCAGCAGGGAGAAGAGGGGGACAGGTCTTTGGGCTGAGGGTGGTAGAGGAGGAAGGAAGAGAAGTAGGGGAGGGAAGAAGGCTGGACAGAGACGAGGAGGGGAGCAATGACTATACAGCCTTAAGCAAACCATTTTCCTTAAGCTCACTGTCCTCATCTATAAAACGAAGAAACGGAGCTCAATGATCTGGAATAGTCCATCGGCCTCAAAAAGCAGAGGCTCAGGGTGTGAAATACTAGCGCGCATTCTGGGAAGAGCTAGGATGGCAGCATTTCCAGAGCCCAGGCTGTGCTCAGGGAGGGACAAAAGAGGAAGAGGCCAGTTCTACAAGGCCTGGGAGCCCTGCTCAGAGGGGAGGGGACAGGGACACCACGGGCTGTCTGCAGCAGGTGGAATCCATAGAGCAGACCATAGATGAATCTTAAACTCACAGGGCTTAGTTTAAAAAGTGAAGGGCAACATGAGATACATCATACGACACCATTTACGTCCACATTACACACACACTTCGTAAAAACACATACAAAGAGAAACACATTGAGTGCATTACGAGGGTGTATGAGAAGCAGTGTAACATGATGGTGAAGAGTACGGACTCCAGGGCAAAGCTACGTGGACTTGAACCCCAGCTCTAACGACTGTGAGCTGGGGGACCAGCCCAAGCACTTGGTTTCCTTATGTCAGTTTCCTCCTCTGTAAAATGGGGATGATACTAGTACTGACTTCACAGGGATTCTAGGAGGATTAAATGACACCTAGAACAGTGCTTTGGAGAAGGCAATGGCACCCCACTCTGGTACTCTTGCCTGGAAAATCCCATGGATGGAGGAGCCTGGTAGGCTGCAGTCCATGGGGTCGCTAAGAGTCAGACACGACTGAGCGACTTCACTTTCACTTTTCACTTTCATACATTGGAGGAGGAAATGGCAACCCACTCCAGTGTTCTTGCCTGGAGAATCCCAGGGACGGGGGAACCTAGTGGGCCTCCGTCTCTGGGGTCCCACAGAGTTGGATACAAATGACTTAGCATCAGTAGCAGCAGAACAGTGCTTAGCACTGTAAAGGCTATATAAATTTTCTATTAAGAGTATAAGAAATCAGGGATTTCCCCGGTGGTCCAGTGGCCCTCAGCACTTCCACGGTTGTAGGCCATGTTCAGCCCCTAGTTGGGGCTAGATACGACAAGCCTCATGGTGCAGCTAAAAAAAAGAAAAAAAAAGGGTATAGTGAATCATTAAGACAGCTAAAGCCAAAATGACAGATATAACAAGGCAAGGATGTTGAGAATTTGCAACCCTCACACACTGCTGGTAGGAATGTAAAATGGCACAGATACCTGGAAAACAGTCTGACATTCCTCTAAATATTAAATATATAATTACTATATGACCCAGCAGTTCCACTTCTAGGTATCTACCTAAGAGAAATGAAGACATACATCCATATACACATGTGTACAGGAATGCTCATCAGCATTATTCATAAGAGCCAGAAAGTGCAAGACACCCAAATGTTCATCCACAAAGCATAGATAAGCTCAATGTGGCATAAGCCTACAATTGAAAACTATTTAGTGAAAAAGAGACATGAACTGGGGGACTTCCCTGGTGGTCCAGTGGTTAGGGCTACACACTGCCACTGCAGGGGGAATCAGGGTTGGATCCTTGGTCAGAGAATTAAGATTTGCTTTGTGATGCAGTCAAAAAAAAAAAANGCTGGAGAAGACTCTTCAGAGTCTCTTGGTCTGAAAGGAGATCCAACCAGTCAATCCTAAAGGAAATCAGTCCTGAATATTCATTGGAAGGACTGATGCTGAAGCTGAAACTCCAATACTTTGGCCACCTGATTCGAAGAACTGACTCATTGGAAAAGATCCTGAAGCTGGGAAAGATTAAAGGCAGGAGGAGAAGGGGATGACAGAGGATGAGATGGTTGGATGGCATCACCGACTCAATGAACATGAGTTTGAGCAAGCTCCGGAAGTTGGTGATTGAGAGGGAAGCCTCTTGTGCTGCAGTCCATGGGGTCACAAAGAATCAGACACGACTAAGCAACTGAACTGAACTCCCCAGCCAACAGAGGGTATCTGTTCTAACTCCCCAGCCATGGGGGCAGCAGGGAGAAGAGGGGGACAGGTCTTTGGGCTGAGGGTGGTAGAGGAGGAAGGAAGAGAAGTAGGGGAGGGAAGAAGGCTGGACAGAGACGAGGAGGGGAGCAATGACTATACAGCCTTAAGCAAACCATTTTCCTTAAGCTCACTGTCCTCATCTATAAAACGAAGAAACGGAGCTCAATGATCTGGAATAGTCCATCGGCCTCAAAAAGCAGAGGCTCAGGGTGTGAAATACTAGCGCGCATTCTGGGAAGAGCTAGGATGGCAGCATTTCCAGAGCCCAGGCTGTGCTCAGGGAGGGACAAAAGAGGAAGAGGCCAGTTCTACAAGGCCTGGGAGCCCTGCTCAGAGGGGAGGGGACAGGGACACCACGGGCTGTCTGCAGCAGGTGGAATCCATAGAGCAGACCATAGATGAATCTTAAACTCACAGGGCTTAGTTTAAAAAGTGAAGGGCAACATGAGATACATCATACGACACCATTTACGTCCACATTACACACACACTTCGTAAAAACACATACAAAGAGAAACACATTGAGTGCATTACGAGGGTGTATGAGAAGCAGTGTAACATGATGGTGAAGAGTACGGACTCCAGGGCAAAGCTACGTGGACTTGAACCCCAGCTCTAACGACTGTGAGCTGGGGGACCAGCCCAAGCACTTGGTTTCCTTATGTCAGTTTCCTCCTCTGTAAAATGGGGATGATACTAGTACTGACTTCACAGGGATTCTAGGAGGATTAAATGACACCTAGAACAGTGCTTTGGAGAAGGCAATGGCACCCCACTCTGGTACTCTTGCCTGGAAAATCCCATGGATGGAGGAGCCTGGTAGGCTGCAGTCCATGGGGTCGCTAAGAGTCAGACACGACTGAGCGACTTCACTTTCACTTTTCACTTTCATACATTGGAGGAGGAAATGGCAACCCACTCCAGTGTTCTTGCCTGGAGAATCCCAGGGACGGGGGAACCTAGTGGGCCTCCGTCTCTGGGGTCCCACAGAGTTGGATACGACTGAAATGACTTAGCATCAGTAGCAGCAGAACAGTGCTTAGCACTGTAAAGGCTATATAAATTTTCTATTAAGAGTATAAGAAATCAGGGATTTCCCCGGTGGTCCAGTGGCCCTCAGCACTTCCACGGTTGTAGGCCATGTTCAGCCCCTAGTTGGGGCTAGATACGACAAGCCTCATGGTGCAGCTAAAAAAAAGAAAAAAAAAGGGTATAGTGAATCATTAAGACAGCTAAAGCCAAAATGACAGATATAACAAGGCAAGGATGTTGAGAATTTGCAACCCTCACACACTGCTGGTAGGAATGTAAAATGGCACAGATACCTGGAAAACAGTCTGACATTCCTCTAAATATTAAATATATAATTACTATATGACCCAGCAGTTCCACTTCTAGGTATCTACCTAAGAGAAATGAAGACATACATCCATATACACATGTGTACAGGAATGCTCATCAGCATTATTCATAAGAGCCAGAAAGTGCAAGACACCCAAATGTTCATCCACAAAGCATAGATAAGCTCAATGTGGCATAAGCCTACAATTGAAAACTATTTAGTGAAAAAGAGACATGAACTGGGGGACTTCCCTGGTGGTCCAGTGGTTAGGGCTACACACTGCCACTGCAGGGGGAATCAGGGTTGGATCCTTGGTCAGAGAATTAAGATTTGCTTTGTGATGCAGTCAAAAAAAAAAAAAAAAATATATATATATATATAAAAACAGGAATTACTGTTTCATGCTGCAACATGGATAAACATTACTAAGTGAAAGAAACCAGTCACAAAAGACCACATATTATGTGATCCCATTTATATGAAATGTCCCCAGTAGGCAATCCATAGAGACAGTGGCTAGTAGAGTAGTGGTTCCCAAGGCTTGGAGAAGGGGACAACACAGGGAGACAGGAAAACATTCTAAAATGAGACAATGTTAATAGTCGCACAATTCTGTAAATACAGTAAAAACTACTGAATTATATCCATTCAAAGGATGAATTTTGTGGTATGCAATGTACAACTCAATAAAGCTGTTATTAAAGAAAAGATCATAGAGAGAGAGGCAGGAGACTTGAATACAGAGTAGGAGAGGGCTGAGAAAGCCATGATAAAGAACTTCAACTTGATCCCGAGGGCCAGAGAGACACTGACGGATTTCACACAGGACTGTCTGGAATAGTTAGCTGCAGTGAAGTGCAGGCAGAAGGCTGAAGAATAAAGCTTCCTGTGGTCACAGAATAAAGGGAGGCTCGAGAGGTGGAGAGACAGATTAGGGGGGTTATGATAACCCTGGGGAGAATCGATGAGGCTCTGAAGTGAGGAAGTGACCTAAGTGTCAAGACTGAGATGAACTATGGACTTTCCATTGATGAGAAGGCGGGAGCCTGGGGCGGGCAAAGCGAGATGGTGACAGAACCACTCGGTGGCAGCTGTGGGCTGCCACAGGCTCAGGTGCTGCTACCAGCTCACTTGTCCTCAAACAAACACACAAACCCGAGACAGGAGCAAAGGTGTGCAGGCAGAGTGTGTGCTGCAGGTGGGGGCTGGGGGGCGTGGGGCAGAAGCAGGTGACACCTGGCCCTGCCGACAGTCTTCAGGGACAAGGAAGAGACAGGGTCCCTGTGGGGTGGAGATGCTGCCTCGGGCCCTTCCTCAGCTGGGTAGAGGCAGGGAGACAGTGCCTGAACTTCGAGGAATATGGAGGGGAAGGTGGGGGTGAGCAGCGGCTACAGAAGGGGACCTCCCTTACCCCTAGCCTCCCCCTGCCCCCGCCCCACAGCCCTCAGAGAGCTGGCAGCAGCCATGACCTCTTTGCAAGGACATCATGACAGGAGACGTGACTGAAAGAATGCCAGGCGGGCAGTGCAGTAGTGTGAGGGGGACTCTAGGCTCTGCCTGTCCTGGTGTCCTAGGGCAAGTCACTTCACCTGCGCAACAGTTACTTCCCACCAACAAAGAGACCCACGACTCACTGCAGTGTATAAAGTGCCCTCAAACTCCTTATCTCATGCACTCAAAGACAGATGTTATCAACTTCATTGCTTAAGAAAAAGTGTCAAGGGAATTCCCCAGTGGTCCAGTGGTTAAGACACTGAGATGCCAGTTCAGGGGCCACAGCTCAGGGAACTAAGATCCTCCTGCATGCCACCAAGCGTGGTCAAAGAAAGAAAAAGTGTCAAAAGGGCAAGGATATTTTTCTTCTTCTTTGATGTATCCCAAATGCCCAGAACAGTGATTGGCACATAGTCCAAACAGTCAAGAATACTGGTTCAATGAACACTGAAAGAATCTCATTTCCCTCCATTTCATAAACAAAGAAATAGACTCTGAAGAGTGGAGTGAAATGCCCAGTCACCTGATCCAGAAGAAACAGAGCCCGACCTGGAACTGAGGGTTAGTCCCTGATTCTGCCCACGCTGTGTCCGCCCCCCACTGCTGCGTGCATTATCTGAGCCAGCGGAGCAGGAGACCAGATGACCTTCCAGGCATTCTCGAGTTTGATGCCAGTGAGAAAGAGGCCTCAGAAAAACAGGGAGCCATGCTTCAGTCCTTGGTTTCTCAAAGTCAGACGTCAAGCCCGGCCTTCCCAAGGCTCCCATCTAACACTTCCGCAGACCCAGGGAGCGGGGAGCCACACATGTCCTGCAGGGCCATTCCCCAGGCAGAGGTTGAGACCTGAGGTCAATACTTGCCCTTTCTCCCCACCTGCAGGCATTCAGTTATTCAACCTGCACTTCAGGGTGCCTTCCATGCTGGGTCTCAGGATGGTCCAGCAAAGGAGACTGGACCCCGGGGGTGGGAGTGGGGGGGTGGGCAGAGCAGGAAGCCTGGAAGCAGGGAAGGACTCACGCCTCATTGCAGGAGTTCTGGTTGAAGCGGCAGGTGAAGATGAATTTGCCCAGTACGTCCTCCTCCAGCGAGGGAGAGGTGTCCTGTCTTCGTCTGGACAGAATGTTGATATAGTGGAAGCGGTACCACTCCCTCACAGCATCCACCCCTGACGAGTATGTCTGGTAGAAGCAGTCCGATTTGTTCTGGTTGCACTGGACACAGAGACCAGAGCATCAGAGGACCAGCAGCAAGGGTAAGCAGGGCGGGGCAAGGTCAAGCAATGAATGGTCTGGGGTCCTAAAGACTGATAGACAGGGGTGGGGAGCCAGGCTGGGAGAAGCCAAAGACCTGGAGAGCACGGGATTCATAGAGGAGACTGGGAGTTGCACACACCTTGGGGTCATTTATGCAGCCTCTGAGGAGGGTGAAGCAAAGATTAATCTCCCCATTTCACAGATGGGAATACTGAGGGATCAAGCGGTTTGTCCCAGTATCAAAGGGGGGACTGGAATCCTGGTCTCTGGGTACCATCTCTCTGCTTCGCTCCCCATTTTTTTAATCTTTATTATTATTTTTATTTTAATTGAAAGATAATTTCTTTATAATATTGTGTTGGTTTCTGCCATACAACATGAATCAGCCATGAATATATATATAGGTATATGTATATATGTGTGTGTGTGCTTTGTATATATGTGTGTGTGCGCTTAGTCGCTCAGTCATGTAAGACTCTTTGCGACCCATGGACTGTAGCCTGCTAGGCTCCTCTGTCCATGGGGATTCTCCAGGCTAGAATACTAGAGTGGGTTGCCATGCCCTCCTCCAGGGGATCTTCCTGACCCAGGGATTGAACCTAGGTCTCCCGCATTGCAGGCAGATTCTTTATCATCTGAGCCACCAGGGAGCCACCAGGGAAGCCCAAGACAGAGAATAGGGAGAGGATAGCAAGAAAACTAAGAACATAAATGGAGATGGGAAGGAGGCTTAAGAGAGAGGGTAGATAGACAGATACGGGCTTCCCCGGTGGCTCAGTGGTAAAAACTCTGCCTATCAATGTAGGAGACCTGGGTTGGATCCCTGGGTCGGGGAGATCCCCTGGAGAAGGGAATGTCAACCCATTCCAGTATTCTTGCCTGGGAAATCCCATAGACAGAGGAGCCTGGTGGACTCCAGTCTAAGAGGTCGTCAAGGGTCAGATACAACTGAGCGACTAAACAACAACACAATCCTGTCTTGGGCCTGCCGGAGCCCCAGCGCCCCATCACCCTGGAAGGTCCCAAGTCAGTCCCACACTGGGGATCAGAATTCAGAAAGAGCATTTCCACAATCGATCTGACTTCCCATCCCCATAAACGCTCCCACAGAGGGCCCCAGCGAGGAGCCTCCACAAGCTAGTGCCCAGAGAGACGTTATTTAATTTTAATTTTCAAATTTATTCGGCTATGTAACCTATTTATTTGGCCAGCGCGCGGACTTCAGCCTCGTATCAGTGGCAGCGAAGGCGGGTCGCGGAGGGCGGGGAGCCGAGGCGACTGCGGCGCTTAGGGGCGGAGAGGGGGCGGGGTCTCCGGGCGGTGGCGGGGCCTTACCAGCTGGAAGCCGATCTTCCAGTCCTTCCTGTTCACCTGGGGGTTGTTGTCCCGCACGCTGGAGCCGGCGCGGCGGACTCCGCGGGCAGCGTGGGGCGGAGCCGGGATGGGCAGGCGCTGCAGCGGGTGCGGCAGCGGCTCCCGCAGGTCGCGGCGGGAGCGGGCGCGGGCCGCGAGGGTGTGGGAGGCGTTGTACTTGTACAAGTCGAAAAGTGTCTGCTCCGTGATGCGGTCCAGGTCCTCCAGCTCCTCTTGAATTTCCTTGTACCTGGAAGGGGCGATGGTCGGACCAGGAGGTGGCGGCCTGGTAACAATCCTCGCCCCTCCTCCCATGCCACCATCTCCCGTGCCTCAGTTTCCCCGTCTGTAACGGGNGAGTTCTGGTTGAAGCGGCAGGTGAAGATGAATTTGCCCAGTACGTCCTCCTCCAGCGAGGGAGAGGTGTCCTGTCTTCGTCTGGACAGAATGTTGATATAGTGGAAGCGGTACCACTCCCTCACAGCATCCACCCCTGACGAGTATGTCTGGTAGAAGCAGTCCGATTTGTTCTGGTTGCACTGGACACAGAGACCAGAGCATCAGAGGACCAGCAGCAAGGGTAAGCAGGGCGGGGCAAGGTCAAGCAATGAATGGTCTGGGGTCCTAAAGACTGATAGACAGGGGTGGGGAGCCAGGCTGGGAGAAGCCAAAGACCTGGAGAGCACGGGATTCATAGAGGAGACTGGGAGTTGCACACACCTTGGGGTCATTTATGCAGCCTCTGAGGAGGGTGAAGCAAAGATTAATCTCCCCATTTCACAGATGGGAATACTGAGGGATCAAGCGGTTTGTCCCAGTATCAAAGGGGGGACTGGAATCCTGGTCTCTGGGTACCATCTCTCTGCTTCGCTCCCCATTTTTTTAATCTTTATTATTATTTTTATTTTAATTGAAAGATAATTTCTTTATAATATTGTGTTGGTTTCTGCCATACAACATGAATCAGCCATGAATATATATATAGGTATATGTATATATGTGTGTGTGTGCTTTGTATATATGTGTGTGTGCGCTTAGTCGCTCAGTCATGTAAGACTCTTTGCGACCCATGGACTGTAGCCTGCTAGGCTCCTCTGTCCATGGGGATTCTCCAGGCTAGAATACTAGAGTGGGTTGCCATGCCCTCCTCCAGGGGATCTTCCTGACCCAGGGATTGAACCTAGGTCTCCCGCATTGCAGGCAGATTCTTTATCATCTGAGCCACCAGGGAGCCACCAGGGAAGCCCAAGACAGAGAATAGGGAGAGGATAGCAAGAAAACTAAGAACATAAATGGAGATGGGAAGGAGGCTTAAGAGAGAGGGTAGATAGACAGATACGGGCTTCCCCGGTGGCTCAGTGGTAAAAACTCTGCCTATCAATGTAGGAGACCTGGGTTGGATCNAAGATAGCAAGAAAACTAAGAAAATAAATGGAGATGGGAAGGAGGCTTAAGAGAGAGGGTAGATAGACAGATACGGGCTTCCCCGGTGGCTCAGTGGTAAAAACTCTGCCTATCAATGTAGGAGACCTGGGTTGGATCCCTGGGTCGGGGAGATCCCCTGGAGAAGGGAATGTCAACCCATTCCAGTATTCTTGCCTGGGAAATCCCATAGACAGAGGAGCCTGGTGGACTCCAGTCTAAGAGGTCGTCAAGGGTCAGATACAACTGAGCGACTAAACAACAACACAATCCTGTCTTGGGCCTGCCGGAGCCCCAGCGCCCCATCACCCTGGAAGGTCCCAAGTCAGTCCCACACTGGGGATCAGAATTCAGAAAGAGCATTTCCACAATCGATCTGACTTCCCATCCCCATAAACGCTCCCACAGAGGGCCCCAGCGAGGAGCCTCCACAAGCTAGTGCCCAGAGAGACGTTATTTAATTTTAATTTTCAAATTTATTCGGCTATGTAACCTATTTATTTGGCCAGCGCGCGGACTTCAGCCTCGTATCAGTGGCAGCGAAGGCGGGTCGCGGAGGGCGGGGAGCCGAGGCGACTGCGGCGCTTAGGGGCGGAGAGGGGGCGGGGTCTCCGGGCGGTGGCGGGGCCTTACCAGCTGGAAGCCGATCTTCCAGTCCTTCCTGTTCACCTGGGGGTTGTTGTCCCGCACGCTGGAGCCGGCGCGGCGGACTCCGCGGGCAGCGTGGGGCGGAGCCGGGATGGGCAGGCGCTGCAGCGGGTGCGGCAGCGGCTCCCGCAGGTCGCGGCGGGAGCGGGCGCGGGCCACGAGGGTGTGGGAGGCGTTGTACTTGTACAAGTCGAAAAGTGTCTGCTCCGTGATGCGGTCCAGGTCCTCCAGCTCCTCTTGAATTTCCTTGTACCTGGAAGGGGCGATGGTCGGACCAGGAGGTGGCGGCCTGGTAACAATCCTCGCCCCTCCTCCCATGCCACCATCTCCCGTGCCTCAGTTTCCCCGTCTGTAACGGGTGAGATGAGTTCAGCCCAGAGAAGTCTGCGGGGCATAGCTCTGGGGTCTGCAGGGCTATCTCGGGGGCGAGGTGGGAGCGCAGACAGGTGTGTCCGCCTGGCGACTGGAGGCGACAGTGCGCCCCGGCGGGGACGGCATTTATTGCCACATGTTTCTCGTTAGGGAGAGACGGGAGGTGCTCTCTTCCCACTCGCCCTGGCCTGGAAGGGAACCCAGAACTTGTCTGCCATTTCCCAAGGCAGGAGAGGGGGTGGGCCGGCAAGGCCCTGACACTCCCACGGACCCGAGGTGCATGGGCCATCCGCCACCTCTCTATGAGGGTGGCCTTTGACCGTCTGCCACTTGACACTTTGTAAATCAGGGACTCTCAACTGCACTTCTAGAACCTTCCGAGGAACTTGAAAAATACCGATACCACACACTCTCCTTTCCCCGCCCTCCTACACCAAAGACTGTTTTAAGGAGTTTCAGGTGGGGCTCAAAAACCGTAAGTTAAACACTGTCCAGTTTAAATCCTCACATTCCTTCTCAATACAGAGCCTATATCATCTCCATCATGAAAGTCCAGGCAAAGTAGCAGGGCCTTAGGGATAGACTCTACCAAAACAAAACAAACACCTAGGACGGATAAATAGGCAGGGTTGCAAATATGCAAAAAATGTTTCTGCATGCTAGCGATCAAAAAAATGGAAAATGAAATCAGAGCACCGTATTAAATAGCATAAACAACATCAAATACTGGGAGTAAATCTGATGAAAGGTGTATAAGACCTGTACACTGAAAAGTCTGCTGAAATAAAGACCAAAATAAAAGGAGCTGCAGACGTTAGTAGATCAGGAACTCCTATACCACCTTCCAGACTGCTCTCTAGATTCAAGCCGTGCATGTATGCTCAGCGGAGAAGTTGTGTGGGACTCTTTGACCCCAGGATTGTAGCCCACCAGGCTCCTCTGTCATGGAATTTTCCAGGCAAGAATACCAGAGTGGGTTGCCATTTTCTTCTCCAGGAGATCTTCCAGACTCAGGGGTTGAACCTACATCTCCTGCATTGCAGGCAGGTTCATTACCACTAAACCACCCAGAAAGCCTAGATTCAAGCCAAGCCCTATCAAAATTCCAGCAGACATTTTAAAAGAAATTGACGGGTCAATTCTAAGATTGCTTTGGAAATGCAAAAATCTAGAATGGCCAAAACAAGTTTGGAAAAGAAGCAAAGTTGGAGCGCTTACCTACCTAACTTTAAGACTGTAAAGCCATGGTAATCAAAACTGTAGTGCTTATGTAAGGATAAACAGATCAATGGGACAGAATAGAGTCCATAAATAAACTCAAATATATATATGATCAACCTGGTTTTTGACCAAAGCACCTGTTCAAGCTCAATGAGGAAAATAATTTTTTTTAAAAAGATGACGCTGGATATTGTATGAAAAAAGGGGGGAAAGAAAGAAAGAACCTCAACCTCTACCTTAGTCTGTATACAAAAATTAAGTCGAGCAACCCAAACAAAAATTCAAAACCACAAAGATTATAAAAGGAAACATCAAAGATACCTTCACAACCTAGGGGTAGGCAAAATTTATTAGAATAAACAATATCTAAAGAAGAAATCCTGAAATATAAAAACTTCTTACAAATCCAAAAGAAAATGACATGGTTTTAAAAAGGAACCCCTCAAATATTCAAATAGTCACTAAACACATGAAAAGGCGCTCAGCATCATTAGTACTCAAATGTAAATCAAAACCATAATGAGGTACCATTTAACATCCATACAGACTAGATGGACAGACTGAGTGAACTCGGAGCCTTGGTGATGGACAGGGAGGCCTGGTGTGCTGCGACTTATGGGGTCGCAAAGAGTCAGACACGACTGGGCAACTGAACAGAACTGAACTGAGGCTCAGACGAAGAGACTGATGACATCAAGTGTTGGTGAGAATGTGGAGCATCTGAAATTGCTGCTGGTGGGAGTCTAAAATGGAACCACCGATATGGAGGACAATCTCTGGTGGCTCAAATGGTAAAGAATCTGCCTGTAATGCAGGAGACCTGGGTTCAGTCCCTGGGTTGGGAAGATCCCCTGGAGAAGGGAATGGCTACCCAGTCAAGTATTCTTGCCTGGAGAATCCCAGGGATGGGGGAGCCTGGTGGGCTGCCGTCTATGGGGTCGCACAGAGTCGGACACGACTGAAGCGACTTAGCAGTAGCAGCAAGCTGCAGCTTTACCTAAGGAAGAACTTTCCATCAGCAGTTGCTGCAGAGATAAGTGACATTCCTGACACAAAGGAGTCCATTACTGGGGGCGGGTGGCAGGGGGAGGGGGTCCCAGCTCTAAGAGTCTGGGCTTTTTGTCCCTCCCACCCCTGCCAATGCAGAGCCTGCTTTCCAGATCCTGTAGGAGGAGTAGGGGGTCAAGGTTGGATGGCAAAGCTCAGAGCCTTCCCCTCCCTCAGTGCTGCTCTCTGAGGGGAAGGAAGATTCCATGACCTTCTTTACTGTCCAAGAATGCCACACTCTTCCTTAAAACCAGCCTCAATCCCCCCTCCAGGATTGAATGAAAAAAATATGCTCTTGGGCTCCGTTTGCCGTTGATGTGGCTTTGACTGGCCCCCTCTCTTGGGTGAAAAGAGCCCTTTGTTAACCAGAAAGGGGATGGGGATCGCTGTGGTTAACCTTTCACATTGGACTCTCAACCCCTCCTTCTTAGTATGAAGGTCTTCAGCCTTATCCCCTTTCCTGGAAGTTACAGAACAGCCCAGAATACCCCTCCCTCTCTGCTGGCCACACTCCTGCCACGTGCAGTTGGGCACCTGGGCTGACTTTGCCTCCTCTATCTCTTCCATGACTTCCACCCCCTCCCTGCTTCCCAGTCTGAGTCAGCTATCTTGCCTCTGCCTCCAGCACCCACGCCAGCTAGCAGCATGAGTCACGCAGGTCCCCACCCACCAGGCTGCATCAACCTGTGCACCCACCCCTGCCTCTCTCCTGGAACAGGAACCAGTTACCCGGATCCTTCCCTTCTCTTCTCTCCCTCCCTCTGGACTCCTGCTGCTTCCCGTGGGCTCCCACCAGCCCCCAACCCTGGATGCCTTTGCCTGGTCCCTTCTTAAACTGCAATGGGAGAAAGAACTTTGAAAGCAAACATACTTGGTCTTCGACTCAGCTACTGACCCTAGATTCACTGGCTTCTATGTGATGGGGGGGCGGGGGTGGGTGACGGATTTTTGAATCTGTTTCACCACCAGTTCCCTGTGTGAACTTAAGCAATTACTTAACTTCTCTGGGCCTCAGTTTCCTCTTCTATAAATGGGAGCAATACTGGTATCTACATAAGAGATCTGTTACGATTAATATGTTTGATTAATATAATTTTTTTTTGTCTGGCACATATTAAGTATTATGTGTGTTAGCCATTATCATTGGTGTTTTTTCTTTCTTTCTTTCTTTCTTTTTGGCCATACCCTATGGCATGTGAGGTCCTAGTTCCCCAACCAGGAATTGAACTAGCATCCTCTGCATTGGAAGTGTGGAGTCTTAACCATTGGACCGCCAGAGAAATTCTCATTATTTTTTACTATTACTTGCTGTTTGACCCTGCTCAGTTACTTCACCTCCACTTCCTCATCTGCAAAATAGAAATAATAATGCCCGTCTCCAGGGACCTGTCAAGATTAAATGAGGTAGTGCTTAGAGAATTCCCAGTGCTGGATCGAACACATAGTAGGGGCTCCATATCCTTCCTTGGCTTTGAGGCGCCTTCTCTGACTCCCCTCCTATCCAGGGTGCTGGGTGTCTCCCCGCTAACTCCTGCAGAAGGGATTGTTTTAATCGGTGAGAACACCTGCCTCCCAGCCTGCAAGCCCCAGAGGCCAGGGCTCTGGTTTTCACTCCCTGGGGCATTTTCCTCTACTGCCCAGGACCTTGCACCCTGCGGTACCTTGGAAAATAAGCAGGCCTCAACAGATTAGCCTTGCACTGTCCATCTATCACCCGTATCTTTCAACCAGTCTTTATTGAGAGCCTACTATTGGCTAGTTCCTCATGCTTGCCTGCCCTCCCCTCCCCTCTGCCCCAGGGGATGAGGGTGGGGGAAGTAGGGGAAGGAAGAGGGCTGGGAGCACTGAGGTTGGGAAGAAGAGAAGCAAAGCCACAGGCACCAGGAAAAGAGAAAGAAGGCTGAGAGAGGGAATAAGACATGCTCAGAAATGAGATGTAGGGACTTCCCTGGTGGTCCAGTGGTTAAGACTCTGTGCTTCCAATGCAGGGGATGTGGGTTTGATCCCTCATCAGGGAACTAAGATCCTACATGCTGCACAAAACAGACAAACAAACAAAAAACCCAAAACAAACGAAAAAGAAATGAGATATAACATCTGAGCAGAAACTCCATTATTCCACATTCACATTTTGGGTATTAAGAAGAGGCAGGGTCTTGCAAGCAGGCAAACAAACAGGGTGGAAAAGACCCCGATACTGGGAAAGATTGAAGGCAGGAGAAGTGGGCAACAGAGGATGAGATGGTTGGATGACTTCACTGACTCAATGGACATGAGTTTGTGCAAGCTCAGGGAGATAGTGAAGGCCAGGCAAGCCTGCAGTGCTGCAGCTCCTGGGATTACAAAGAGTCAGACACGACTTGGTAACTGAACAACCACCACCACAGACAGGGAAAGTCACAGTGGAGTCTGTGACCTTGTGCCTTAGCTCTGTGACCTTGTGCCTTAGCTCTCTGCCTCAGTTTCCTCAAGTGTAATCCAGGAACAATAAAATATCTGCCTCGGAGGATTGCTGGAAGAATTGAAGGAGCTGCCCGAGGAGCTCTTAACTGCGCGCCTAACTGCGTCTGGAGGTCTGGTGCATGAAGCAGCTTCTCAGTAACTGGCCTCTTAACCTGGGCCTCATACAGGAGTTTATCAGTGAAGTGGCAAAGCAGTGTCCTACAGAGCAGTCCTCTGTAGGACAGGATGTCCCAACCCTGATCATCTCATGACACACCTCCGGACACAACAGACTACACCACCCCTGATATGTGACCAATCCCAGTCACTCTCAATTGCACGCACACCTCATTTGTTTGCTCACACACATTCGTGCGATCACATTCACACTCACTCATAAACCTTACACTCTGACTCTAGCTCACAGTTTTTATGGTACCTGTCACAGTGCGCTGAGGTTATTTGTTTACATGCGTATCTCTTCCATCTTATCTTTCAATACCTAGCAGAGTACTTGGCCTTCAACAACGATTGTAGGAATTATTGATGAACCCATTTGCTGGGTAGCCTAGAGCCGTATCTGGCCTGCCAGAGGTGTCCCAAGGTGTGAGGTGTGGCAGGACCAAGTGAACACACAGGAAAGGTGTGTGTAAACACCCAACCCTGCCCTCCTGTCTTCTCCATGGTTACCACCACCCCTTCTGGCTTCCAAACCGAAAATTGGCAAAGTACGCTGGTGAAACCCAAAACTTCAGAACACACCCACACAGTGCACCTGGACAGGTGGACTGCACAGCGCAACAGGGCCACCTGGGCCTCTGGAGGAGCAGCCTGGCCAGGGCAGCTTCCATCCTGTCCTGCTGTCCCGGCTCTGGGACTACATCCCCACTCACCACCCCCCAACACCGCCTCGAGGCTCATGGAGGGCTCCATTACCACTGCTCCCCCACTTTGCTTTCTCCAACACAAACTGCCCTTCTCAACCCAGACCACCCTGCCAGGGCCCAGTCCCAGCCAACTCCCACCACCACCACCAACACTGGCCCCCCCAACACCTGCAATCATCTCATTGCAGGATTTCCATCAGATTCATCTCCTGATAAGGAGAAGGGGCTGATTCCTACCCTGCCCTTCTGAACTTATCAGCATCTTGACCTCATCAGCACTCCCTCCCACTTTCAGGAGGATGAAGGGGTGGAGGAGGAGACTGTCGTACAACAAGCCTGCTCTGGAGAAGGCTCAGGCACTAGGAAGTCTTCCCTGGGCAGAACAGCGGCCCATCATGTCGAGAGGGCTCCCCTCTCCTGCCCAGAGGGACGTCAGACTCGGGTTACCTGTAGGGGTTTAGGGTGCAGATGGAGACGGCAGGGAAGATGAGCTTGTCCGAGTTGAGGTTGATGTTGAGGCTGACAGGGTAGCTGAAGTACTCGCCAAAGAGCTGGCCGAACTGCCAGTACATCATGCCAAAGGTGCAGAGCCAGAGCACGGCCCAGAAGACCGTCTTCATGCGGTTGTGCTGCGAGCACACCAGGCGGATGGCGCCGTGGATGGTGGTATTATTGCAGAAGAACTCGAAGAGCTCCCGGTAGGAGCGGTGGAACTCAAGCAGGGCCTCCTCCTCCTCCGTGGGCGGCGGGGGGCCCGAAGCCTCGGGGCCCGGCCCCGGCTCCTCAGGCTTGTCTCCCTTCATGAGCCCTTGGTGGGGTCGGGGAGGGTGAGGGGCAGGGCTGAGTTCTGGGCTCTGGGTGCCTCCTCCATCCTCATCACCTGGGGCCCGTGCCCTCATCCCACTCTCTTCCCACCTCTTGCCCACTTTCTCCCCTTCCTCCCCGGACCCCGTCCCTGGGAGCCTGCTGACCTGCCAGAGTCTGGACAGAAGATCTTGAGCCGAGCCTCCCCTGAGTGGCCTCTCTGCCTCCCTGATAAGACTCCCTTCGGTTTCTGTCCCAGACTCTCCTTTTCTGTCTCCTCTTGAACGTCAATCTCTGTCTTTGGTCTTCTTCCTCTAGTATCTGTGTCTTAGCTTCTCTCTGTCTCCGTCTCTCTCTCTCTGTCCCTCTCTCTCTTTGGGTCTCTCGGCTCTCTTCCTTGCCTGTTTCCTCTCCAGGTATCAGGCTCTGTGATCTCGCCCCTCTTCCTCTCCAGACGCCCTCTCCTCTGCAGTCTGGACTCTCCCTTCTGGTCCCCGGGCCTGACCTCAGGCTGTGACCTGACTTCCTCTCGGCCCCAGGGACAGCTGGGCTCCGAGAGGTCTGGGCTGCCTCTTGCTTCCCACTCCCAGGTTGTGGCTGGACTGGGACTGGTTCGTTTCCAGTTGAATCTGGCAGCCCAGCCTCTCCTCCCCCTCACCTGACAGGTGCAGCAGCCAGACCAGGGAGCCCGCCCGCCAGCCCGGGATGGAAGCGGCAGAAGCCTCATTAGCATCTCAATTAAAGGTGAGCCGGGCAGGAGGAGGGGCCAAGGAGGAGTCAGAGCTGAGAGCTCTCCCGAGGGAGGAGGGCTCCTGAGGGCAGGTGACCTGCAGCACCCGGACTGGAAAAGCAAGACAGTGGGGCAGAAGAAAAGTCAGGGCTGGGAGTCCTGGGGAGCCAGCAGGCAGGGAGACCAGGAGACAAGAAGGCAGGCGAGGGATGGAGGTCTGGAACCAGGAGGTGATGCTGAACGCAAAGACAGGAGGGCAAAGCAAGGAAAAAAGACAAGTCAGGATGAGTGAGACTAAGTTGTGGGGACCAGGAGAACAGGGAAGGCCAGATAGTGGAGGTGGGTGGATGGAGGAGAGGGGGAAGGACCGGGAGAGAGGGATGGAGGATAGGCAGAGAAGCTGGGTGAGGAGGAGGGAGCCAGCCCCAAAAGGAGTCCTCCTCCCCAATCACTGAAGGAGAGGCAGGGGCAGGGACTGCCCCCAGTGGGCTTTCAAGAACCAAGGCCCCTCCCCAGGGAATCCTTCCAAGGGCACCCCTGGTCAGCCTCACCCCCAGGCCGTGGAGAAGAAAGAGACAAGGCCTGAAGGCTTCCTCCCTGCTCACTAAGGTGTGAACACTTCCCAAGCCCGCCCAGGAGCACCCCTCTGCCTCTCCCAGCTGGTCCTGCCCTCTTGACCCCTTACCCCCACCCTGAACCTGTCCAGCCCAGGGAGGGGCCCAGGTGGAGCTGGGGGCTGGGCGGGGCCCTGGGACATTCTGTTCCTTTTTACACCATTGGCTGCCAGGCCAGGAATGTCCCCAGTTGTGGTCACGGGGTTGCTGGAATGTGTGCTCAGAGAAGAGGGGCCACCAGGGCATTTGGGCAGAGCCTCAGAGCCCAGGAATAGCGAGCACTGAGGAGGCAGGAGGGATTTGGCCATGAAGAGAGTGGGGAGGAAGAAGCTGAGCCTGGCCCAAGGCTGCACCAACCCTGGAAGGAAGGAAAAACTCAAAATGGGGGCCATTGTTTTCCTCCAAAACCTCTGCCCCAGACAACCCAGCAAGAGAGTGAGGGACCAAGTAGGAAGGGGGGGAGGGATCAGAGAAGGGCCCAGGAGGCACCGAGACCCAAGCATACAGCCCAGGCCAGAGGTCTGCCACTGTGACCCTGCCGGAGGTAGCCACTGGCTCCTCCCACCTCCAGGAGGAGGGGGGCTGGGACATGCAGAAAGGCCCAGCCTGAGCCTGGATGCAGCTGGATAGGACAAGACAGGCCCTCGAGGTCATGAAGTCATAAGACAAGGATCCCGGTAACAGAGAGGGGAGCCAAGTGCTCAGGGAGCCTGCGAGTGAGGAGGAAGGGAGAGGCACTAACCCAGGAGATTCAGGAAGACTTCTCGGAGAAGGCAGCATCTCAGCTGGGTCTTGCGAAACAAACGAAGGCTCCAATCTGTGGCTAGTCTCCCGTGGCCTCTTAAAGTGAGAGTTGCTGTAGATCAGGATTCCAAACCCACCGCATGGCTTTCCCCAGCGCCTTAGGGGACCTTTCTGTGGAGAAGGGAAAGGCTGGCTTTTTCTTCATTTTCCAGTTGAAGAAAGTACCCTCCGCAAAGACAGGCCAGTTTTCTGTGGACACAAAACTAAAGAGCAGTAGTGTGAAGAACAGAAGCAGAATTCTTCGGCAGGTGGGGGGTTATCTGCTTAGGGCTTTTGCCACACACCCCGAGACAAACCAGCCACAGTCTCGTGGGGAACTGGGGCTCCCCTGCACCTGGTTTTGAAAGTCAGGCAGGTTCGCATATTCCCACCAGCCATCTGGGTCCCGGACTGTCTCCCAGGCTCCATGAGAAGCTCTGTCTACCATCCTCACCTTCCCAAAGGACATCCTACCAACAGAAGGGGTAGCCAGCACCCTGCCTGTCCCATCTCAGAGGTTCAGAGAGGTACATCCCTGCCACGTCTGTTTGCCGGTTGATGCCTGAAATCCAGTCACTGGCCCAAGGCCGCAAGGCAAATAGTTTTTCCTTCAAAGCCTCAGTGAGCAGGATCCTGAGGCCCAGTCTGGGCTGAGCAGGGGAGCGAGCCCAGTGTCCCCGAAGCACCTGCCGAGGTGTGTCAGCTTAGAGACAGCAGCATTCCAGATCTGGAATGGGCCAGAGCAAGCTTGTTCTGGTGGAAAAAAAATAGAAACCTGAGGCCTGCGCTTATGTCATAGCTCTGTTTTAAATATTATCTTTTAAGGCACAGGGGAAAAAAAAACCCTGAACACATTTTCCTCACAACACAGTTTTGCAATAACACAGAAGTTTGCAGATCAACAAAAGCCTCGCTCAGCCCCATTCCGTTCCCACCTCTCGACTCTGGCTGCCACTGCCATTTGTGTCCATCTGTATTTTTTTGGGGGGTGCTTTTGTAGACTTCCATGTATTTTTAGAAAACAAAACATATAGCTTTTCCATAAATGGTACCATGTTATAGGCATTATTCTATGACTTCCATTTTTACTTTTAAACTATGTGACTTCAGAAATGACACATAGGACTTCCCTGACTCTGAGCTCCCAAATCAGAGGGTCCAAGTTCAACTCCACACACAACTAAGAGTTTGCATGCCGCAACTAAAGATCTCACACAGTGCAAATGAAAAAAGAATCCGAATGCCACAATGAAGATCAAAGATCCCAAGTACATAACACCCAGTGCAGCCAAATTCATTCATTAATTACTTTTTAAATGACACTTTACCACTGTGGGGCCCAGGCTTCTCAAGGAGACAGCAGGAGGGTGGAGTGTTTAAGGTAGCCCAGGAGGTTGCAAAAGTCCTTTCCAGCTGGCTCTGCATATAGCCAGTATGGAGGTACCTTAAAAACCTAAAAAATAGAGATACCATATGATCCAGCAATCCCACTCCTGAGCATGTATCCAGTAAAGACAAAAACTAATCTGAAAACATACATGCACCCCAAGGTTCATAGCAGCGCTGTTTACAGTAAGCAAGACACGGAAACAACCCAAGTGCCCATCAACAGACAGTTGGTTTAATAAGATGCAGTGTGTGTGTGTGTTGTGTGTGTATACATATAAATATATATATATGAATATTACTCAGCCATAAAAAAGAATGAAATACTGCCATTTGCAATAACTTGGGTGGACATAGAAGATATCATACTAAGTGAAATAAGACAGAGGAAGGTAAATAATATCAGTCAGTTCAGTTCAATTACTTGGTCATGTCTGACTTTTTGCAGCCCCATGGACTACAGCACTCCAGGCCTCCCTGTCCATCACCAACTCCCAGAGTTTACTCAAACTCATGTCCATTGAGTCGGTGATGCCGTCCAGCCATCTCATCCTTTGTCGTTCCCTCTCCTCCCTCCTTCAATCTTTCCCAGCATTAGGGTCTTTTCAAATGAGTCAGCTCTTCACATCAGGTGGCCAAAGTATTGGAGTTTCAGCTTCAGCATCAGTCCTTCCAATGAATATTCAGGACTGATTTCCTTTAAGATGGACTGTTGGATCTCCTTGCAGTCCAAGGGACTCTCAAGAGTCTTCTCCATCACCACAGTTCAAAAGTATCGATTCTTCAGTGCTCAGCTTTCTTTATAGTCCAACTCTCATATCCATGCATGACTACTGGAAAAACCATAGCTTTAACTAGATGGACCTTTGTTGACAAAGTAATGTCTCTGCTTTTCAATATGCTGTCTAGGTTGGTCATAACTTTTCTTCCAAGGAGCAAGTGTCTTTTAATTTCATGGCTGCAGTCACCATCTGCAGTGATTTTGGAGACCAAAAAAATGAAGTATGTCACTGTTTCCACTGTCTCCCCATCTATTTGCCATGAAGTGATATTTTGGCCACCTGATTCGAAGAGCTGACTCATTTGAAAAGACCCTGATGCTGGGAAAGATTGAAGGTAGGAGGAGAAGGGGACAACAGAGAATGAGATAGTTGGATGGCATCACCAACTCGATGGACATGGGTTTGGGTGAACCCCAGGAGTTGGTGATGGGACAGGGAGGCCTGCTGCAGTTCGTGGGATTGCAAAGAGTCGAACATGATTGAGTGACTAAAATGAACTGAACTGAATTGATGGGACCAGATGCCATGATCTTAGTTTTCTGAATGTTGAGCTTCAAGCCAACTTTTTCACTCTCCTCTTTTACCTTCATCAAGAGGCCCTTTAGCTCCTCTTCACTTTCTGCCATAAGGGTGGTATCATCTGCATATCTGAGGTTATTGATATTTCTCCTGGAAATCTTGATTCCAGCCTGTGCTTCATCCAGCCCATGCTTCATCCAGCCCAGCCTTTCATGATGTACTCTGCATAGAAGTTACATAAGCAGGGTGACAATATATAGCCTTGATGTACTCCTTTCCCGATTTGGAACCAGTCTGTTGTTCCATGTCCAGTTCTGAATGTTGCTTCCTGACCTGCATATAGGTTTCTCAAGAGGCAGGTCAGGTGGTCTGGCAGTCCTATTTCTTTAAGAATTTTCCACAGTTTATTGTGATCCACACAGTCAAAGGCTTTGGCATAGTCAATAAAGCAGAAGTAGATGTTTTCCTGGAACTCTCTCCCTTTTTCGATGATCCAATAGATGTTGGCAATTTGATCTCTGGTTCCTCTGCCTTTTCTAAATCTAGCTTGAACATCTGGAAGTTCATAGTTTATGTACTGTTGAAGCCTGGCTTGGAGAATTTTGAACATTACTTTACTAGCATGTGAGATGAGTGCAATTGTGTGGTAGTCTGAACATTCTTTGGCATTGCCTTTCTTAGGGATTGGAATGAAGACTGACTTTTTCCAGTCCTGTAGCCACTGCTGAGTTTCCCAAATTTACTGGCATATTGAATGCAACACTTTCACAACATCATCCTTCAGGATTTGAAATAGCTCAACTGGAATTCCATCACCTCCCCTAGCTTTGTTCATAGTGGTGCTTCCTAAAGCCCACTTGACTTCACACTCCAGGATGTCTGGCTCTAGGTGAGTGATCACACCATTGTGATTATCTGGGTCATGAAGACCTTTTTCGTATAGTTCTTCTGTGTATTTTTACCACCTCTTCTTAATATCTTCAGCTTCTGTTAGGTCCATACCATTTCTGTCCTTTATCGAGCCCATCTTTGCATGAAATGTTCCCTTGATATCTCTAATTTTCTTGAAGAGATCTCTAGTCTTTCCCATTCTGTTGTTTTCCTCTATTTCTTTGCACTGATCACTGAGGAAGGCTTTCTTATCTCTCCTTGCTATTCTTTGGAACTCTGCATTCAAATGGGTATATCTTCCCTTTTCTCCTTTGCCTTTCACGTCGCTTCTTTTCAAAGCTATCTGTAAGGCTTCCTCAGACAACCATTTTGCCTTTTTGCATTTCTTTTTCTTGGGGATGGTCTTGATCCCTGTCTCCTGTACAATGTCACAAACCTCTGTCCATAGTTCTTTAGGCACTCTGTTTATCAGATCTATTCCCTTGAATCTATTCCTCACTTCCACTGTATAATCATAAGGGATTTGATTTAGGTCATACCTGAATGGTCTAGTGGTTTTCCCACTTTCTTCAGTTTAAGTCTGAACTTGCCAATAAGGAGTTCATGATCTGAGCCACAGTCAGCTCCCGGTCTTGTTTTTGCTAACTGTATAGAGCTTCTCCATCTTTGGCTGCAAAGGATATAATCAATCTGATTTCAGTATTGACCATCTGGTGATGTCCCTGTGTAGAATCTTCTCTTGTGTTATTGAAAGAGGATGTTTGCTATGACCGCTGTGCTCTCCTGGCAAAACTCTATTAGCCTTTGCCCTGCTTCATTCTGTATTCTAAGGGCAAATTTGCCTGTCACTCCAGGTATTTCTTCACTTCCTATTTTTGCAAATAATATATGATATCACAAATGTGGAATCTAAAAAATAATTCAAATGATTCTATATACAAAATCAGAATAAACTCACAGGCATAGAAAACAAACTTATGGTTGCCAAGAGGGAAAGATAGCAGGGAGTAATAAATTAGGGGTATGGGATTAACAAATACACACTACTACATATAAAATAGATAAACAGCAAGGGCCTACTGTATAACACGGAATTATAATTAATATCTTATAGTAACCTATAATTGGAAATAATCTGAGAAAATAATTTTGCTGTACACCTGAAACTGGGCTTCCTTGGTGGCTCAGCAGTAAGAAATCCACCTGCCAATGCAGAAGACTTAGGTCCAATCCCTGGGTTGGGATGATCCCCTGGAGAAGGCTATGGCAACCCACTCCAGTGTTCCTACCTGGGAAATCCTACTGACAGAGGGGCCTGGCAGGCTACAGTCTGTGGAGTCGCAAAAGGGTTGGAAATAACTTAGCAACTAATCAACAACACCTGAAACTAATCCGATGTTGTAAATAAACTAAACTTCAATTTTTATAAATGTCTGAAAAACAGAAAAATGGATCTAAAGTCGAAACGCACATAGACCTTTCTGCATTTAATTGCTCCAGTCCCAGTCTCCATTTCCTTGACCTGAGCTGTGCATGCCCGTTCTGACACTTCTTCCTCACCCCCGGGGCAGCCCAGGACATTCACTGGAAGAATACGAGTCCTGGGCCTGTACTAGGAGAAGAGAGAGGTGTCTAAATATCAGGCAGGCCAGTTCACTCTTTTGTGATTCCCCTGACCCCACAGGTGCACCCCTGCCCAGGACTCCCCTACTTCTCCACCAGGAGCCTGTCCAGCCAGTCAGACCAACCAGGGTAAGGATGTACACCCAGCAAGTCCACCCCTCATGCCTGGAGGGGCTCCCCTGAGTCAGGAGAAGGCAGTTGCTGGACTGAGCTAGGGCCCAGACATCTGGAGCCCAGCCAGACTCTAGGCTTGCTTTGCCATGGACTGGCTGTGTGATGTGGGCAAGTCATCATCAACATTGACACTGAAGTCATTCAGTCATGTCCGACTCTTTGCAACCCCATGGACTGTAGCCTACCAGGTTCCTCTGTCCATGGAATTTTCTAGCCAAGAGTACTCGAGTGGGTTGCCATTTCCTTCTCCAGGAGATCTTCCCAACCCAGGGATTGAACCCGGGTCTCCCAAATTGTAGGCAGACGCATCATCAGATTAGTCCATCAATACGTACTGGACACGTGGTCCATACCAGACCCTGTGCGAAGCTCCCAGACCCAGACTTGCAGGTTCAGGGCAGGCTGTTGCCAAGCACAAAAGGCCAGTGGCCGGCGGATGATAAGCAGTGGGTCACAGGGAGGGATCTGGGTGGAGTGGCTGTGCAGCCCAGGGTGGGGTGCCTCCCCAAGCCCAGGTGACCCTCAGTGACAGGTGGAGTTAGCCAGGAGCACAGAAACGTGGAAACCAGACTCTCTGGTGTGGGCGGGGGAGGGTGAGGATGCCTGATGAATTGCAAGGAAATGGTAGGAGAAAACAGGGCAGGGGCCAGACCAAGCCCTCCTGAAATCCTGCTCTCTTTTACATGGTATCCTGGCCTCAGTGTCCTCATCCTTAAGGTAAGAGGCCTGGACAGGCGGGCTGTCAGCTCAGGGATCCGGAGGCTCTAAGGTGAGGTCTCGGGCCTGAGGGTGGCGGTTGTCCAGCCCCGGCCTGGCCACCCTGACCATGGGAACTCAGTCTTCACATCCTTGCATTCTCTGAGGACACAGAGGTTGGNTAGTGATGCTTTCTAAGGCCCACTTGACTTCACATTCCAAGATGTCTGGCTCTAGATTAGTGATCACATCATCATGATTATCTGGGTCATGAAGATCTTTTTTGTACAGTTCTTCTGTGTATTCTTGCCACCTCTTCTTAATATCTTCTGCTTCTGTTAGGTCCATACCATTTCTGTCCTTTATCGAGCCCATCTTTGCATGAAATGTTCCCTTGGTATCTCTAATTTTCTTGAAGAGATCTCTAGTCTTTCCCATTCTGTTGTTTTCCTCTATTTCTTTGCACTGATCACTGAGGAAGGCTTTCTTATCTCTCCTTGCTATTCTTTGGAACTCTGCATTCAAATGGGTATATCTTCCCTTTTCTCCTTTGCCTTTCACGTCGCTTCTTTTCAAAGCTATCTGTAAGGCTTCCTCAGACAACCATTTTGCCTTTTTGCATTTCTTTTTCTTGGGGATGGTCTTGATCCCTGTCTCCTGTACAATGTCACAAACCTCTGTCCATAGTTCTTTAGGCACTCTGTTTATCAGATCTAATCCCTTGAATCTATTCCTCACTTCCACTGTATAATCATAAGGGATTTGATTTAGGTCATACCTGAATGGTCTAGTGGTTTTCCCACTTTCTTCAGTTTAAGTCTGAACTTGCCAATAAGGAGTTCATGATCTGAGCCACAGTCAGCTCCCGGTCTTGTTTTTGCTGACTGTATAGAGCTTCTCCATCTTTGGCTGCAAAGGATATAATCAATCTGATTTCAGTATTGACCATCTGGTGATGTCCCTGTGTAGAATCTTCTCTTGTGTTATTGAAAGAGGATGTTTGCTATGACCGGTGTGCTCTCCTGGCAAAACTCTATTAGCCTTTGCCCTGCTTCATTCTGTATTCTAAGGGCAAATTTGCCTGTCACTCCAGGTATTTCTTCACTTCCTATTTTTGCAAATAATATATGATATCACAAATGTGGAATCTAAAAAATAATTCAAATGATTCTATATACAAAATCAGAATAAACTCACAGGCATAGAAAACAAACTTATGGTTGCCAAGAGGGAAAGATAGCAGGGAGTAATAAATTAGGGGTATGGGATTAACAAATACACACTACTACATATAAAATAGATAAACAGCAAGGGCCTACTGTATAACACGGAATTATAATTAATATCTTATAGTAACCTATAATTGGAAATAATCTGAGAAAATAATTTTGCTGTACACCTGAAACTGGGCTTCCTTGGTGGCTCAGCAGTAAGAAATCCACCTGCCAATGCAGAAGACTTAGGTCCAATCCCTGGGTTGGGATGATCCCCTGGAGAAGGCTATGGCAACCCACTCCAGTGTTCCTACCTGGGAAATCCTACTGACAGAGGGGCCTGGCAGGCTACAGTCTGTGGAGTCGCAAAAGGGTTGGAAATAACTTAGCAACTAATCAACAACACCTGAAACTAATCCGATGTTGTAAATAAACTAAACTTCAATTTTTATAAATGTCTGAAAAACAGAAAAATGGATCTAAAGTCGAAACGCACATAGACCTTTCTGCATTTAATTGCTCCAGTCCCAGTCTCCATTTCCTTGACCTGAGCTGTGCATGCCCGTTCTGACACTTCTTCCTCACCCCCGGGGCAGCCCAGGACATTCACTGGAAGAATACGAGTCCTGGGCCTGTACTAGGAGAAGAGAGAGGTGTCTAAATATCAGGCAGGCCAGTTCACTCTTTTGTGATTCCCCTGACCCCACAGGTGCACCCCTGCCCAGGACTCCCCTGCTTCTCCACCAGGAGCCTGTCCAGCCAGTCAGACCAACCAGGGTAAGGATGTACACCCAGCAAGTCCACCCCTCATGCCTGGAGGGGCTCCCCTGAGTCAGGAGAAGGCAGTTGCTGGACTGAGCTAGGGCCCAGACATCTGGAGCCCAGCCAGACTCTAGGCTTGCTTTGCCATGGACTGGCTGTGTGATGTGGGCAAGTCATCATCAACATTGACACTGAAGTCATTCAGTCATGTCCGACTCTTTGCAACCCCATGGACTGTAGCCTACCAGGTTCCTCTGTCCATGGAATTTTCTAGCCAAGAGTACTCGAGTGGGTTGCCATTTCCTTCTCCAGGAGATCTTCCCAACCCAGGGATTGAACCCGGGTCTCCCAAATTGTAGGCAGACGCATCATCAGATTAGTCCATCAATACGTACTGGACACGTGGTCCATACCAGACCCTGTGCGAAGCTCCCAGACCCAGACTTGCAGGTTCAGGGCAGGCTGTTGCCAAGCACAAAAGGCCAGTGGCCGGCGGATGATAAGCAGTGGGTCACAGGGAGGGATCTGGGTGGAGTGGCTGTGCAGCCCAGGGTGGGGTGCCTCCCCAAGCCCAGGTGACCCTCAGTGACAGGTGGAGTTAGCCAGGAGCACAGAAACGTGGAAACCAGACTCTCTGGTGTGGGCGGGGGAGGGTGAGGATGCCTGATGAATTGCAAGGAAATGGTAGGAGAAAACAGGGCAGGGGCCAGACCAAGCCCTCCTGAAATCCTGCTCTCTTTTACATGGTATCCTGGCCTCAGTGTCCTCATCCTTAAGGTAAGAGGCCTGGACAGGCGGGCTGTCAGCTCAGGGATCCGGAGGCTCTAAGGTGAGGTCTCGGGCCTGAGGGTGGCGGTTGTCCAGCCCCGGCCTGGCCACCCTGACCATGGGAACTCAGTCTTCACATCCTTGCATTCTCTGAGGACACGGAGGTTGGGGTGGGGGAGGGCAGGGGCTGCTGTACCCTCTAGAGTGTCTCCTAGGTGACCTGTGCCCACTGCTCTGTGGGTTGGGTTGACTCAGAGGAGGGGCAGGGGGGAGGCGACTCTTTTGCAGTTTATGTTAAAAATTCACACAACAGGGCGGTAACCCAGGAGTCTAGTAAGTCTGCCAAGAGGTACTTCTGGTTCCCAGATGCTGGTCTGGCTGGCTGTCCATGGCTCCCAGTGGGTCTCCACATCCTTCAAGTCTGACAGTCCCAAGCCCATCCATTTTTTTCAGATCTGGCCAGACACAGCTGTCTGGAACTCTGTCTGTTCCCGGATCCTCTTTGCCCCAGCCGGGCTCCTGAGTGTCCATCTGAGGACCGTCCACTGGCTCCACCACCCCTTTCCCACCAGCCAGCCCAGCCTGGCCTGCGTCCTCCTCTCCAATCAGGCTGAGGAGAAAGGAGGAGGCCTGGGTTCCGGCCCTGCTGCCCTCACGTGCTTTCCCGGCCGCCCCTCCCGCCCTGCGTCGTCGGCCAGCCAAGCCTGTTCCTCTTCCCGATTGCGACAGAGGCCGCCTGGGCTCCAGCGCTCCCTGTCCCCGCCCCGCGCCGGCCGCTCCACNCTGGAGGGGCTCCCCTGAGTCAGGAGAAGGCAGTTGCTGGACTGAGCTAGGGCCCAGACATCTGGAGCCCAGCCAGACTCTAGGCTTGCTTTGCCATGGACTGGCTGTGTGATGTGGGCAAGTCATCATCAACATTGACACTGAAGTCATTCAGTCATGTCCGACTCTTTGCAACCCCATGGACTGTAGCCTACCAGGTTCCTCTGTCCATGGAATTTTCTAGCCAAGAGTACTCAAGTGGATTGCCATTTCCTTCTCCAGGAGAACTTCCCAACCCAGGGATTGAACCCACGTCTCCCAAATTGTAGGCAGACGCATCATCAGATTAGTCCATCAATACGTACTGGACACGTGGTCCCTACCAGACCCTGTGCGAAGCTCCCAGACCCAGACTTGCAGGTTCAGGGCAGGCTGTTGCCAAGCACAAAAGGCCAGTGGCCGGTGGATGATAAGCAGTGGGTCACAGGGAGGGATCTGGGTGGAGTGGCTGTGCAGCCCAGGGTGGGGTGCCTCCCCAAGCCCAGGTGACCCTCAGTGACAGGTGGAGTTAGCCAGGAGCACAGAAACGTGGAAACCAGACTCTCTGGTGTGGGCCGGGGAGGGTGAGGATGCCTGATGAATTGCAAGGAAATGGTAGGAGAAAACAGGGCAGGGGCCAGACCAAGCCCTCCTGAAATCCTGCTCTCTTTTACATGGTATCCTGGCCTCAGTGTCCTCATCCTTAAGGTAAGAGGCCTGGACAGGCGGGCTGTCAGCTCAGGGATCCGGAGGCTCTAAGGTGAGGTCTCGGGCCTGAGGGTGGCGGTTGTCCAGCCCCGGCCTGGCCACCCTGACCATGGGAACTCAGTCTTCACATCCTTGCATTCTCTGAGGACACAGAGGTTGGGGTGGGGGAGGGCAGGGGCTGCTGTACCCTCTAGAGTGTCTCCTAGGTGACCTGTGCCCACTGCTCTGTGGGTTGGGTTGACTCAGAGGAGGGGCAGGGGGGAGGCGACTCTTTTGCAGTTTATGTTAAAAATTCACACAACAGGGCGGTAACCCAGGAGTCTAGTAAGTCTGCCAAGAGGTACTTCTGGTTCCCAGATGCTGGTCTGGCTGGCTGTCCATGGCTCCCAGTGGGTCTCCACATCCTTCAAGTCTGACAGTCCCAAGCCCATCCATTTTTTTCAGATCTGGCCAGACACAGCTGTCTGGAACTCTGTCTGTTCCCGGGTCCTCTTTGCCCCAGCCGGGCTCCTGAGTGTCCATCTGAGGACCGTCCACTGGCTCCACCACCCCTTTCCCACCAGCCAGCCCAGCCTGGCCTGCGTCCTCCTCTCCAATCAGGCTGAGGAGAAAGGAGGAGGCCTGGGTTCCGGCCCTGCTGCCCTCACGTGCTTTCCCGGCCGCCCCTCCCGCCCTGCGTCGTCGGCCAGCCAAGCCTGTTCCTCTTCCCGATTGCGACAGAGGCCGCCTGGGCTCCAGCGCTCCCTGTCCCCGCCCCGCGCCGGCCGCTCCACTCCCACTTCCTGAGCTCCGGCGCTGGAGCCCCGGAGGCCAGGCCAGGCCCGGCCGTTCCGGCCCCCGGGGCGCGTCCATCAAGTCCTGTCCCAGCCTCTGGGCTCTGCCACCACTGGCCTGGACGTCCAGGCTCCCATCTCCCTCCCAGGCCTCCATCCCTCTGCTCGGCTGGCAGGCTGACTGGCCGCCATGCGCCTGCCGTGGGCCACCTCCCACAGTGGCCTGGCCTGGGGGCTACTCATCCTGGGCATCTGGGGTCTCCTGGCTGCATCCCAACCCCAGCTGGAGAGGGAGGAGCCCATGCAGGTAGGTGGGGGCGGGCTTGGCCAGGGGAGAGGGGTCTGGACCATCCTCTCTGACGTCCCTCTGCTCCTCCCAGCTGACCCCTGAGTAATTCTCCCTGCTGATTCCATCTCTTCTTGAAGGGGCTCCCATACCACACAGAGAACCAAAGCTGCGGAGACCAGGAAAAGGAGTACTACGAGTCCAAGCTTCGCCTCTGCTGCTCCCGCTGCCCCCCAGGTAAGAGGCCAGGACCAGAGGAAGTCTGGGACGGGGAGGCGGAGTACAGGGGGCTCCAGCCCGCCTTGCTGCCTCAGATAGACACCGGACACCAGCTCCCAGGGAAGTCAGCTGGCAGAAACAGAGAGCGAGAGACACTGGCCAGCCATCCGATGTAGGCACCGGGACAGGCCCAGGGTCACGCAGCAAGCAGCAGAGGGCACTGTGGGAACCCCAGTCCCCTGACCCTTCTCTTGCCCCTCTCACAACCTAGGCACGCACATCTCCACCAAATGTAGCCGCCGCCAGAACACCGTCTGTGCCACGTGCCCCGAGAAGTCGTACAATGAGCACTGGAACCATCTCTCCTTCTGCCAGCTGTGCCGCCCCTGTGACAAGAGTGAGTGGGGTGTTCCAGGGTGGGGGAGGGGGGCTGGGATGTCCTGGAGTGCAGCCCCTGTGCCGAGCACCCCCCTCATCACCCCCGCAGTGCTGGGCTTCGTGGAGCTCATGCCTTGCACTAGCAACCGCAAGACCCAGTGCCACTGCCAGCCGGGGATGTACTGCGTCTTTTGGAACTCTGAGTGTGAGCACTGTGAGCCACTCTCCGACTGCCCGCCTGGCACTGAGGCCGAGCTCAAAGGTCAGAGGTCACTGGCAGCAGAGGGTGGGAAGGAGGCTGGGCGGGCGCTCTTGAATGGGTGCAGGGTGCTGTGTCCATGGTGATGCCCCAGGTGGCTAGTTCTCTGTGTAATAAAATGCTTCTCCCTCCCTGAGAAAGGCTCACAGATGGAACCTGCAGAGAAATGGAGTTGGGACGGTGCAGGGTTTGAGGTCCTCCCAGCACTGAGAGGAAGCTGGGCAATGAGGAGAGAAGGAAAGATGCTGCGAAGTACAGAGTGGGAAGGGTGGGTGGGTAGGGGGCCGCCCAGCAGGCGTCACAGAAGCCCACAGCTGGACAGAAGCCCCCTGTGCCCACTCACCCTGGCTGCCCCACGCTTCTCTCCTGCCAGATGAAGTCATGGAGGCTAACAGCAACTGTGTCCCCTGTAAAGCTGGACACTTCCAGAACACCTCCTCTCCCACCGCCCGCTGCCAGCCTCACACCAGGTGAGGGTGCCCGGTCTGCATTCCTCCAGCCCTCCCAGCCCCAGCTGGTGACAGCCCACCTCATGCTCAGCTCCACAGACCAGCTCCACTTCCAGCCGGGAGCCCCCCTGAGCTGGGCTCTTTCCTCCACAGGTGTGAGGACCAGGGCCTCGTGGAGGAAGCCCCGGGCACCCCCCAGTCTGACACCAGCTGCAGAAACCCACAAGAGCCCCCTGACATGCCAGGTGAGAAGGGGCCAGGGGCATGGGGAGGGGGCATCTGGGAAAATGCCTTAACTCCATCCATCTAAAAAAAAAGCTCCTCAAAGAAAAACTGGAGTATCCCTGTATACATGCACATTTTAAGTTATATGTTCTACATGTAACTTAAAAGTTACATACAATAGTACATCTACACAGAGACATAGATATAGATGTAACTATAGATATAGATAGAACTGTACCTGATATCACTGTCTTCATTTTGGACATGCCTCCATCACATAACCCATTTACTGAGCATAGTAGGTTACACCTTCCATCACTAGAGAGAAAGATTCCGCATTTGATGCTTTCTTGTTTTTTTCTGTGGAATTATTGCTTTCCTTGCCTGAAAGAGGAGTATGCACGCTCGTGCTTGCACGAGTTGCTACAGTCGTGTTCCAGTGGACCATAGCCCTCAGGCTTCTCTGTCCAGGGGACTCTTCAGGAGTACTAGAGTGGGTTGCCATGCCCTCTTCCAGGGGATCTTCCCCACCAAGGGATCAAACTCGCATCTCCTGCATTGCAGGCGGATTCTTTGCTGCTGAGCTACCAGGGAAGCCCCTATAGAGAATTATAGGATGTTTCTAATGACTATCATTGTTATCAATCAAGGGAAGGTTTATTTCCTTAATTTTAAAAAATGGCTGAGCATTTATAATCATAGCTTCCATTTAATAAGAGCTAGTGTGTCAGACACTCTGTGAACTTGACTTTCACTAAGTCATTTAAACCTCGTAATGATCCTATGAAATAGTCCTATTATTATCCTTACTGACAGATGAGGAAACCAATGCCCAGAGAGGTTAGGTGACTTACCCAAGATCGATCTTTCTTACTCCAAAACCCATGCCATAATACATGCAGACTGTAGATTAGAAAATTCAGATAAACAAAACTAAACTTCACCTACAGAACCATCAGCTGACATATCCACTCGACATTTTTGAATATATCTTCCCAGACATTTTTCCACACAATAGAAAAAAATAACATTTTTTCTAAAAGTGGAGTCATTTGAATGTTTGTAACTTAATTTTTCATCCAACTATATCATAATCTTTTCTACATTCTATTATTAATTTTTAACTGTGTATCAAAAATGATTAGCACTTTTTTTTTCTTTGGTATTGGTGGAGAAGGCAATGACACCTCACTCCAGTACTCTTGCCTGGAAAATTCCATGGACGGAGGAGCCTGGTAGGCTGCAGTCCATGGGGTCGCTAAGAGTTAGACACGACTGAGTGACTTCACTTTCACTTTTCACTTCCATGCATTGGAGAAGGAAATGGCAACCCACTCCAGTATTCTTGCCTGGAGTATTCCAGGGACAGGGGAGCCTGGTGGGCTGCC
>SJYW01030017.1:886018-898467 GCA_006410735.1 Raphicerus campestris | reverse complement strand
CCCCCGCAGTGCTGGGCTTCGTGGAGCTCATGCCTTGCACTAGCAACCGCAAGACCCAGTGCCACTGCCAGCCGGGGATGTACTGCGTCTTTTGGAACTCTGAGTGTGAGCACTGTGAGCCACTCTCCGACTGCCCGCCTGGCACTGAGGCCGAGCTCAAAGGTCAGAGGTCACTGGCAGCAGAGGGTGGGAAGGAGGCTGGGCGGGCGCTCTTGAATGGGTGCAGGGTGCTGTGTCCATGGTGATGCCCCAGGTGGCTAGTTCTCTGTGTAATAAAATGCTTCTCCCTCCCTGAGAAAGGCTCACAGATGGAACCTGCAGAGAAATGGAGTTGGGACGGTGCAGGGTTTGAGGTCCTCCCAGCACTGAGAGGAAGCTGGGCAATGAGGAGAGAAGGAAAGATGCTGCGAAGTACAGAGTGGGAAGGGTGGGTGGGTAGGGGGCCGCCCAGCAGGCGTCACAGAAGCCCACAGCTGGACAGAAGCCCCCTGTGCCCACTCACCCTGGCTGCCCCACGCTTCTCTCCTGCCAGATGAAGTCATGGAGGCTAACAGCAACTGTGTCCCCTGTAAAGCTGGACACTTCCAGAACACCTCCTCTCCCACCGCCCGCTGCCAGCCTCACACCAGGTGAGGGTGCCCGGTCTGCATTCCTCCAGCCCTCCCAGCCCCAGCTGGTGACAGCCCACCTCATGCTCAGCTCCACAGACCAGCTCCACTTCCAGCCAGGAGCCCCCCTGAGCTGGGCTCTTTCCTCCACAGGTGTGAGGACCAGGGCCTCGTGGAGGAAGCCCCGGGCACCCCCCAGTCTGACACCAGCTGCAGAAACCCACAAGAGCCCCCTGACATGCCAGGTGAGAAGGGGCCAGGGGCATGGGGAGGGGGCATCTGGGAAAATGCCTTAACTCCATCCATCTAAAAAAAAAGCTCCTCAAAGAAAAACTGGAGTATCCCTGGGCCAGGTTACTTACACATGTGTATGTGTATACACACATATATATGTATACATGCACATTTTAAGTTATATGTTCTACATGTAACTTAAAAGTTACATACAATAGTACATCTACACAGAGACATAGATATAGATGTAACTATAGATATAGATAGAACTGTACCTGATATCACTGTCTTCATTTTGGACATGCCTCCATCACATAACCCATTTACTGAGCATAGTAGGTTACACCTTCCATCACTAGAGAGAAAGATTCCGCATTTGATGCTTTCTTGTTTTTTTCTGTGGAATTGTTGCTTTCCTTGCCTGAAAGAGGAGTATGCACGCTCGTGCTTGCACGAGTTGCTACAGTCGTGTTCCAGTGGACCATAGCCCTCAGGCTTCTCTGTCCAGGGGACTCTTCAGGAGTACTAGAGTGGGTTGCCATGCCCTCTTCCAGGGGATCTTCCCCACCAAGGGATCAAACTCGCATCTCCTGCATTGCAGGCGGATTCTTTGCTGCTGAGCTACCAGGGAAGCCCCTATAGAGAATTATAGGATGTTTCTAATGACTATCATTGTTATCAATCAAGGGAAGGTTTATTTCCTTAATTTTAAAAAATGGCTGAGCATTTATAATCATAGCTTCCATTTAATAAGAGCTAGTGCGTCAGACACTCTGTGAACTTGACTTTCACTAAGTCATTTAAACCTCGTAATGATCCTATGAAATAGTCCTATTATTATCCTTACTGACAGATGAGGAAACCAATGCCCAGAGAGGTTAGGTGACTTGCCCAAGATCACCCATGTGGTAGTTGGTATTATGAAGACCTGTTCTAGATCTTTCTTACTCCAAAACCCATGCCATAATACATGCAGACTGTAGATTAGAAAATTCAGATAAACAAAACTAAACTTCACCTACAGAACCATCAGCTGACATATCCACTCGACATTTTTGAATATATCTTCCCAGACATTTTTCCACACAATAGAAAAAAATAACATTTTTTCTAAAAGTGGAGTCATTTGAATGTTTGTAACTTAATTTTTCATCCAACTATATCATAATCTTTTCTACATTCTATTATTAATTTTTAACTGTGTATCAAAAATGATTAGCACTTTTTTTTTCTTTGGTATTGGTGGAGAAGGCAATGACACCTCACTCCAGTACTCTTGCCTGGAAAATTCCATGGACGGAGGAGCCTGGTAGGCTGCAGTCCATGGGGTCGCTAAGAGTTAGACACGACTNAGCCTCACACCAGGTGAGGGTGCCCGGTCTGCATTCCTCCAGCCCTCCCAGCCCCAGCTGGTGACAGCCCACCTCATGCTCAGCTCCACAGACCAGCTCCACTTCCAGCCGGGAGCCCCCCTGAGCTGGGCTCTTTCCTCCACAGGTGTGAGGACCAGGGCCTCGTGGAGGAAGCCCCGGGCACCCCCCAGTCTGACACCAGCTGCAGAAACCCACAAGAGCCCCCTGACATGCCAGGTGAGAAGGGGCCAGGGGCATGGGGAGGGGGCATCTGGGAAAATGCCTTAACTCCATCCATCTAAAAAAAAAGCTCCTCAAAGAAAAACTGGAGTATCCCTGGGCCAGGTTACTTACACATGTGTATGTGTATACACACATATATATGTATACATGCACATTTTAAGTTATATGTTCTACATGTAACTTAAAAGTTACATACAATAGTACATCTACACAGAGACATAGATATAGATGTAACTATAGATATAGATAGAACTGTACCTGATATCACTGTCTTCATTTTGGACATGCCTTCATCACATAACCCATTTACTGAGCATAGTAGGTTACACCTTCCATCACTAGAGAGAAAGATTCCGCATTTGATGCTTTCTTGTTTTTTTCTGTGGAATTGTTGCTTTCCTTGCCTGAAAGAGGAGTATGCACGCTCGTGCTTGCACGAGTTGCTACAGTCGTGTTCCAGTGGACCATAGCCCTCAGGCTTCTCTGTCCAGGGGACTCTTCAGGAGTACTAGAGTGGGTTGCCATGCCCTCTTCCAGGGGATCTTCCCCACCAAGGGATCAAACTCGCATCTCCTGCATTGCAGGCGGATTCTTTGCTGCTGAGCTACCAGGGAAGCCCCTATAGAGAATTATAGGATGTTTCTAATGACTATCATTGTTATCAATCAAGGGAAGGTTTATTTCCTTAATTTTAAAAAATGGCTGAGCATTTATAATCATAGCTTCCATTTAATAAGAGCTAGTGCGTCAGACACTCTGTGAACTTGACTTTCACTAAGTCATTTAAACCTCGTAATGATCCTATGAAATAGTCCTATTATTATCCTTACTGACAGATGAGGAAACCAATGCCCAGAGAGGTTAGGTGACTTGCCCAAGATCACCCATGTGGTAGTTGGTATTATGAAGACCTGTTCTAGATCTTTCTTACTCCAAAACCCATGCCATAATACATGCAGACTGTAGATTAGAAAATTCAGATAAACAAAACTAAACTTCACCTACAGAACCATCAGCTGACATATCCACTCGACATTTTTGAATATATCTTCCCAGACATTTTTCCACACAATAGAAAAAAATAACATTTTTTCTAAAAGTGGAGTCATTTGAATGTTTGTAACTTAATTTTTCATCCAACTATATCATAATCTTTTCTACATTCTATTATTAATTTTTAACTGTGTATCAAAAATGATTAGCACTTTTTTTTTCTTTGGTATTGGTGGAGAAGGCAATGACACCTCACTCCAGTACTCTTGCCTGGAAAATTCCATGGACGGAGGAGCCTGGTAGGCTGCAGTCCATGGGGTCGCTAAGAGTTAGACACGACTAAGTGACTTCACTTTCACATTTCACTTCCACGCATTGGAGAAGGAAATGGCAACCCACTCCAGTATTCTTACCTGGAGTATTCCAGGGACAGGGGAGCCTGGTGGGCTGCCGTCTATGGGGCTGCACAGAGTCGGACACAACTGAAGCGACTTAGCAGCAGCACCAGCATTGGTGTATAGCTGATGAGGGCTTCCCTTGTAGCTCAGTTGGCAAAGAATCTGCCTGCAATGCAGGAGACCTGGGTCCAATCTGTGGGCCAGGAAGATCCCCTGGAGGAGGAAATGGCAACCCACGCCAATATTCTTGCCTGGAGAATCCCATGGACAGAGGAGCCTGGCAGGCTATAGTCCGTGGGGTCGAAAAAGTCAGACATGACTTAGCAACTAAACCACCACCATAGCTGATTAACGGGGCTTCCCTGGTGGCTCGATTAATAAAGAATCTGCCTGTAATGCAGGAGACCTGGGTTCAGTCTCTGGGTTGGGAAGATTCTCTGGAGAATGAAATAGCAATCCATTCCAGTATTCTTGCCTAGGAAATCCCATGGACAGAGGAGCCTGGCAGGCTGCAGTCCATGGAGTTTTAAAGAGTCGGACACGACGGAGCAACTAAACCACCACCACCAGAGCTGGTTAACAATGCTGTGATAGTTTCAGGTGTACAGCAGAGGGACTCAGTATATATATATATATATATATACACACACATCCATTCTCCCCCAAACTCCCCTCCCATCCAGGCTGCCACATAACATTGAGCAGAATTCCATGTGCTATACAGTAGGTCCCTGTCGGTTATCCATTCTAAATATAGCCGTGCATACGTGTCCATTCCAAAGTTCCGAACTATCCCTTCCCCCCATCCTTCCCCTGTTGGAAGCACACATCTTTTGATGCTAATAGATCTTCATGTCCTTGGCTCTGTAATTCTCAGATTGGTATTTAGAGCTGGACTTTCAGAGGGTACGTAAGCTAAGCTCCTCATTTTGTATATGAAAAACACACAACTGGGCAGGAACCCAGGTCTCATTCTTCCCCACACCTCCTACTCTGGACTCACTTGGGCCACAGAATTAGATGGACCACCAAGGGTGAACTCCCAGTGTCTAAATGTCTAAGTCCTCCTGAGTTTCCTCAGGAGCAGGTGACAGAAAGTCACAGGCACAGTGGGCTCCATGCTGTCAATGGCAGCACAAGGCCCACAGGANATCTTCCCAACCCAGGGGTCTCTACCCGGGTAGACTCTTTACCATCTGAGCCACCATAGGATGCGTTTTATTTTGGTTTAACCTGGGTTGAGACAACCCTCTAAAGAACTTCCATAAATTTGTGGGGCCATAAGATTCCCACATATGAGCCCTTTGAGCTTCAACAGCTAAGATAGAGGGCCACTGCCTCATGGCCACTTCAACCTCTGTCTGTAATAAAATGGTCAAGACAGTCTGCTGGGTCAGGGTACAGGCCCTTCCCAGCTGGGTCCAGCATTATCCAGCATTACTGATTGAGTTTGCCTGATCCACTTTGTTAAAGCCTCATTGTTTTTCCAAGCTGACTCATCATTTGCTTTGCTCCTGAAAACTCCCTTCACTCTGCCTAGCCTAATTAATAAATCTTTTCTTCTGAATGTCATTCTTCATTAAAGCAAACTCCAGTTTGTCCCAAGATACCTAGACCAGCACTTATGTCCTCTAAGTCCTTCACTTGTCCTGTGGGCCAGTCCACTGTACATGTTGTTGCCATTTGGGTACTAATGACCCCTGTGCAGTTAGGATATATGGTTTGCATCCAAAAATGTTGGGTCCCCCACACCGGGGTTAGGTGACTGTGGATCAGTGTAAAGAACCTGCCTGCCAATAAAGGAGATGCAAGGGATGATGGGTTTGATGCCTGGGTTGGGAAGACCCTCTGGAGGAGGAAATGGCAACCCACTCCAGGTTTCTTGCCTGGTTGGCGACACTCCATGGGATCGCAAAGAACGGGACATGACTGAGCATGCACACCTGGATGTTCTTTAGTGTACCCTGGGGAACTCTCACAGTGTCCCATGTCTCAAGGTAGGGCTGGTCTCCGGGAACTCAGGTCCCCCACGTGATGTCCCCCTCTTTTAATTCCACCCAGGACTCATTGTTTTTCCCTATTGTGCTGAATAGCTTTCCATCCACAAAACAAGGGTGGTGTGTATTAGTGCATAGCACCCAATGGGAATGGCACACTGGGCATGCATGCTGCCATTGTATCTTGTCAATTATAATTGGGGGCCTTGTTATGAATTTTATCTTTAAGATTTATAGTTGCACAGCCATAATTCTGTTGGGAGCCATACACCACCCAGTCTGAAGGCCCGGCAGGAAGCAGTTGTCAGAAACTGCTTCCCAAGTGATACTCTTTTAATAGATGTAGCCTGAAAAATAGGAGTTCAGAGATACTGGCCAGTCACTGCAGCTCCCTTTGGTAATTGACCTTCGGTCTAGTTCACCATCATATCGTATGAACAGAAGGTCTTCCAGGGCACTGCCCACTCAGTTTTGCAGGTTGCCATTTGACCTTGCACAGTTGATCTGAACTAGGGAGGTAAACTGAGGCAAGCTCCAATGACCAGAAATTGAGTTTATTCTGAAACAGTAAAAGAATCGCAATTTGGGAAATGCAATCTCTGGCAAGCTACAGATGGAGGGTTTGGAGTGAGCTGGATTTATTGGCAGGGTCCCAGCCGTAGGTTCATTGGCTTCAGAATGGGGAGAAAACCTTGGTTGGGCATTCACTGGTCAGGAGATAAGTCTGTCTCCTGATAAGTCAGGCATTGGATGGAAATCAGTCTCTCGTTTTTTAAGTTCCCTTCTCCTGAGTACACATGTGTGTCTCCATTTTCTGTTCCCCAGGTTCCATTTCAGATGGAATCCTAGTGTGTATTGGTTTAATATGATTTCAGATCTGCTTATATATGATGTCAGTGAAGCTGTTTTAATCCACTTGTTCATGATAAAGATTTTTTTTTAAAGGTTGTTTTAGAAATAAAGTTGCTTGGGAGGGCAATTTTGGGAGAATTGGGAGACTGGGATTTAACATGTATACATTATTGATGCTATTTGTTGCTGTTGATTAGTCGCTAAGTCATGTCCAACTCTTTGGCGATCCCACGGACTGTAACCCTCCAGGCTCCTCTGTCCGTGGGATTCTTTAGGCAAGACTATTGGAGAGGATAGCCATTTCCTTCTCCAGAAGATCTTCCCAACCCTGGAATTGAACCTGTATCTCCTGCATTAGCAGGGAAATTTCTTTACCATTGAGCCACCAGCCAGGGAAGACCATAAAACAGACAACTAACGAGAACCTCCTGCACAGGGAGCTCTACCCAAGGCTCTGTGGTGACTTAAATGGGACAGAAATTCAAAAAAGAGGGGATAAATGTATACGTATAGCTGATTCACTCTGCTCTCCAGTAGAAATTAAACATTGTGAAGCCACTGCTGCTGCTGCTGCTGCTAAGTCGCTTCAGTTGTGACCGACTCTGTGCGACCCCAGAGACGGCAGCCCACCAGGCTCCCCCGTCCCTGGGATTCTCCAGGCAAGAACATTGGAGTAGGTTGCTATTTCCTTCTCCAATGCATTAAAATGAAAAGTGAAAGTGAAGTCGCTCAGTCGTGTCTGACTCTCAGCGACCCCATGGACTGCAGCCTACCAGGCTCCTCTGTCCATGGGATTCTCCAGGCAAGAGTACTGGAATGGGTTGCCATTGCCACTAGAATCCAATAAAAATGTTTTAAAAATAAAGTCTTACTTTTCCTTATTATTTTAAAAAAATAGAAAGTTGTTTTGATATAAGAATGAAGTGCCTTAGGTCGGGATGTCCCTACCTCATCTATTGTCTTTGATAAGCACAAAGAGCTCAACTTCTGAGGGGCCCCTCGGGGGCTTATATGGATAAGAACACATGGAGAAGCAACTTGGATTAGGAAACATCTAGGCTGTGCGTGCTGAGAGTTTGTGAGAAATATCCAGAGTTCCGTCTGGGCAAAAGCTACCATTTGCTGATCCAGCTCCATGACAGTTTTGAGACACTGGCTCTTGCCCTGGCCAGGCCACTCTTGGTGGTGGTGGTGTTAAAACTGCAGCAGTCTCAAGAAGAGAAAGGACGTCTGCTCCTGCCTCCGGGAGGCACTCCTCTTGGGCAGTGTCGCAGACAGTGCCTGGAGTCATAACTCACAGTTCCTGGAGTGATAACCCTCGGAGCAGCCCTGCCTGCCCCCAGCACTCACACGTTCATTCCCTAGCAACGCTCGTTAGCAATGAGGACTTTCATTTTTTCCACTGGCAGCTGCAAGTCAGCTCTTGGTTCGTCAAGGATCTCTGCTGAGTACCGACCTATATAAAGACAAATGTTAGACTAAATCTGGAGTTTCTTTCTTTCATCTCCCCCTACCCTGGAAAAATAGTGTAATCAGTTATTTGTTTGTACCAAGTAAATGTATTGGTTTATTAAAAGACATTATCCTGTAGGTGGGGAAGGAGAGTGTGGGACGAATGGAGAGTGTAGCCTAGGAACATATATACTACCATATGTAAATAGAGAGCCAGTGGGAATTTGTCGTATGCCTCAGGGAACTCAAACTGGAGCTCTGTGACAACCTAGAGCCATGGGATGGGGTGAGAGGTGGGAGCGAGGTTCAAGAGAGAGGAGACATCTGTACATCCTTGACTCATTTTTGTTGATGTACAGCAGAAACCAACACGATACTGTAAAGCAATTATCCTTCAATTAAAAATAAATTTAAATAAATAAACTTTACACAGAAATGTTTAAAAAGACATTAACCTAGCTTCCATATATATGTGTTAAGACACTATATTTGTTTTCCTCATTCTGATTTACTTCACTCTCTATAACAGACTCTAGGTTCATCCACCTCACTAGAACTGTCTCAAATTCATTCTTTTTTATGGCNCTCTCACAGTGTCCCATGTCTCAAGGTAGGGCTGGTCTCCGGGAACTCAGGTCCCCCACGTGATGTCCCCCTCTTTTAATTCCACCCAGGACTCATTGTTTTTCCCTATTGTGCTGAATAGCTTTCCATCCACAAAACAAGGGTGGTGTGTATTAGTGCATAGCACCCAATGGGAATGGCACACTGGGCATGCATGCTGCCATTGTATCTTGTCAATTATAATTGGGGGCCTTGTTATGAATTTTATCTTTAAGATTTATAGTTGCACAGCCATAATTCTGTTGGGAGCCATACACCACCCAGTCTGAAGGCCCGGCAGGAAGCAGTTGTCAGAAACTGCTTCCCAAGTGATACTCTTTTAATAGATGTAGCCTGAAAAATAGGAGTTCAGAGATACTGGCCAGTCACTGCAGCTCCCTTTGGTAATTGACCTTCAGTCTAGTTCACCATCATATCGTATGAACAGAAGGTCTTCCAGGGCACTGCCCACTCAGTTTTGCAGGTTGCCATTTGACCTTGCACAGTTGATCTGAACTAGGGAGGTAAACTGAGGCAAGCTCCAATGACCAGAAATTGAGTTTATTCTGAAACAGTAAAAGAATCGCAATTTGGGAAATGCAGTCTCTGGCAAGCTACAGATGGAGGGTTTGGAGTGAGCTGGATTTATTGGCAGGGTCCCAGCCGTAGGTTCATTGGCTTCAGAATGGGGAGAAAACCTTGGTTGGGCATTCACTGGTCAGGAGATAAGTCTGTCTCCTGATAAGTCAGGCATTGGATGGAAATCAGTCTCTCGTTTTTTAAGTTCCCTTCTCCTGAGTACACATGTGTGTCTCCATTTTCTGTTCCCCAGGTTCCATTTCAGATGGAATCCTAGTGTGTATTGGTTTAATATGATTTCAGATCTGCTTATATATGATGTCAGTGAAGCTGTTTTAATCCACTTGTTCATGATAAAGATTTTTTTTAAAGGTTGTTTTAGAAATAAAGTTGCTTGGGAGGGCAATTTTGGGAGAATTGGGAGACTGGGATTTAACATGTATACATTATTGATGCTATTTGTTGCTGTTGATTAGTCGCTAAGTCATGTCCAACTCTTTGGCGATCCCACGGACTGTAACCCTCCAGGCTCCTCTGTCCGTGGGATTCTTTAGGCAAGACTATTGGAGAGGATAGCCATTTCCTTCTCCAGAAGATCTTCCCAACCCTGGAATTGAACCTGTATCTCCTGCATTAGCAGGGAAATTTCTTTACCATTGAGCCACCAGCCAGGGAAGACCATAAAACAGACAACTAACGAGAACCTCCTGCACAGGGAGCTCTACCCAAGGCTCTGTGGTGACTTAAATGGGACAGAAATTCAAAAAAGAGGGGATAAATGTATACGTATAGCTGATTCACTCTGCTCTCCAGTAGAAATTAAACATTGTGAAGCCACTGCTGCTGCTGCTGCTGCTAAGTCGCTTCAGTTGTGACCGACTCTGTGCGACCCCAGAGACGGCAGCCCACCAGGCTCCCCCGTCCCTGGGATTCTCCAGGCAAGAACATTGGAGTAGGTTGCTATTTCCTTCTCCAATGCATTAAAATGAAAAGTGAAAGTGAAGTCGCTCAGTCGTGTCTGACTCTCAGCGACCCCATGGACTGCAGCCTACCAGGCTCCTCTGTCCATGGGATTCTCCAGGCAAGAGTACTGGAATGGGTTGCCATTGCCACTAGAATCCAATAAAAATGTTTTAAAAATAAAGTCTTACTTTTCCTTATTATTTTAAAAAAATAGAAAGTTGTTTTGATATAAGAATGAAGTGCCTTAGGTCGGGATGTCCCTACCTCATCTATTGTCTTTGATAAGCACAAAGAGCTCAACTTCTGAGGGGCCCCTCGGGGGCTTATATGGATAAGAACACATGGAGAAGCAACTTGGATTAGGAAACATCTAGGCTGTGCGTGCTGAGAGTTTGTGAGAAATATCCAGAGTTCCGTCTGGGCAAAAGCTACCGTTTGCTGATCCAGCTCCATGACAGTTTTGAGACACTGGCTCTTGCCCTGGCCAGGCCACTCTTGGTGGTGGTGGTGTTAAAACTGCAGCAGTCTCAAGAAGAGAAAGGACGTCTGCTCCTGCCTCCGGGAGGCACTCCTCTTAGGCAGTGTCGCAGACAGTGCCTGGAGTCATAATTCACAGTTCCTGGAGTGATAACCCTCGGAGCAGCCCTGCCTGCCCCCAGCACTCACATGTTCATTCCCTAGCAACGCCCGTTAGCAATGAGGACTTTCATTTTTTCCACTGGCAGCTGCAAGTCAGCTCTTGGTTCGTCAAGGATCTCTGCTGAGTACCGACCTATATAAAGACAAATGTTAGACTAAATCTGGAGTTTCTTTCTTTCATCTCCCCCTACCCTGGAAAAATAGTGTAATCAGTTATTTGTTTGTACCAAGTAAATGTATTGGTTTATTAAAAGACATTATCCTGTAGGTGGGGAAGGAGAGTGTGGGACGAATGGAGAGTGTAGCCTAGGAACATATATACTACCATATGTAAATAGAGAGCCAGTGGGAATTTGTCGTATGCCTCAGGGAACTCAAACTGGAGCTCTGTGACAACCTAGAGCCATGGGATGGGGTGAGAGGTGGGAGCGAGGTTCAAGAGAGAGGAGACATCTGTACATCCTTGACTCATTTTTGTTGATGTACAGCAGAAACCAACACGATACTGTAAAGCAATTATCCTTCAATTAAAAATAAATTTAAATAAATAAACTTTACACAGAAATGTTTAAAAAGACATTAACCTAGCTTCCATATATATGTGTTAAGACACTATATTTGTTTTCCTCATTCTGATTTACTTCACTCTCTATAACAGACTCTAGGTTCATCCACCTCACTAGAACTGTCTCAAATTCATTCTTTTTTATGGCTGAGTAATACTCCCTTGTATACATGCACCGCTTCTTCTTGATCCATTCATCTGTCAATGGAAATCACTGTACTGAGCTCTCCTGTCAAGGAGTCCCAGAAACACCTCCCCGAGACACCCCAGCCGTTTATTCACTCACATGCACATGGCCTTGAGTCCCCAGCTGGGAAGTGGGGCCAAGAAGATGCTGGCCTATCCATCAGTCTTTACCTGGATTAAGCTAAACACTGCCCTGCACAATTCTCATCATAATTTTTGCCTTCCAATTTGCAAAACTCCTACAAAATGGGGTAAATGGAATAAACTAATTTGGGGCCTTTTAATGTTGATGGACCAGCAGAGGATCCAATTGGTCCATCGGATAAATTTCAGTCGAGTTTATCAACAGCTATGTTTCAACACCATCAAAAGTCCACCTTCATTCACCTCATTTCTCAATAGCCATCTAAAGACTTCTACTCTGCTGGCACAGCCCAGGGTGCTCCCCTCCATCTCTCCCCTTTTTCCTGTTAATTACTTTAATGTTCTCAGTATCAATAAGAATCACACAAGGGGACTTCCCTGGTGGTCCAGTGGTTGGGAGCCCCCCTGCCAATGCGGGGAACATGGGTTTTATCCCTGGTTTAGGAGGATCCCACACGCTGTGTGGCAAGTAAGCCCGTGTACCACAACTCCTGGGCCCATGCCCCTGCAGCCCATGCTCTGCAACATGAGAAGCCACCACAATGACAAGCCGACACACCACAGCTAGAGAGTAGCCTCGGCTCACTGCGATTAGAGAAAGCCCCTGCTTAGCAAGGAAGACCCGGTACAGCCAAAAATAA
>SJYW01030017.1:874020-885131 GCA_006410735.1 Raphicerus campestris | reverse complement strand
AGGTGGGGAAGGAGAGTGTGGGACGAATGGAGAGTGTAGCCTAGGAACATATATACTACCATATGTAAATAGAGAGCCAGTGGGAATTTGTCGTATGCCTCAGGGAACTCAAACTGGAGCTCTGTGACAACCTAGAGCCATGGGATGGGGTGAGAGGTGGGAGCGAGGTTCAAGAGAGAGGAGACATCTGTACATCCTTGACTCATTTTTGTTGATGTACAGCAGAAACCAACACGATACTGTAAAGCAATTATCCTTCAATTAAAAATAAATTTAAATAAATAAACTTTACACAGAAATGTTTAAAAAGACATTAACCTAGCTTCCATATATATGTGTTAAGACACTATATTTGTTTTCCTCATTCTGATTTACTTCACTCTCTATAACAGACTCTAGGTTCATCCACCTCACTAGAACTGTCTCAAATTCATTCTTTTTTATGGCTGAGTAATACTCCCTTGTATACATGCACCGCTTCTTCTTGATCCATTCATCTGTCAATGGAAATCACTGTACTGAGCTCTCCTGTCAACGAGTCCCAGAAACACCTCCCCGAGACACCCCAGCCGTTTATTCACTCACATGCACATGGCCTTGAGTCCCCAGCTGGGAAGTGGGGCCAAGAAGATGCTGGCCTATCCATCAGTCTTTACCTGGATTAAGCTAAACACTGCCCTGCACAATTCTCATCATAATTTTTGCCTTCCAATTTGCAAAACTCCTACAAAATGGGGTAAATGGAATAAACTAATTTGGGGCCTTTTAATGTTGATGGACCAGCAGAGGATCCAATTGGTCCATCGGATAAACTTCAGTCGAGTTTATCAACAGCTATGTTTCAACACCATCAAAAGTCCACCTTCATTCACCTCATTTCTCAATAGCCATCTAAAGACTTCTACTCTGCTGGCACAGCCCAGGGTGCTCCCCTCCATCTCTCCCCTTTTTCCTGTTAATTACTTTAATGTTCTCAGTATCAATAAGAATCACACAAGGGGACTTCCCTGGTGGTCCAGTGGTTGGGAGCCCCCCTGCCAATGCGGGGAACATGGGTNGCTCCCCTCCGTCTCTCCCCTTTTTCCTGTTAATTACTTTAATGTTCTCAGTATCAATAAGAATCACACAAGGGGACTTCCCTGGTGGTCCAGTGGTTGGGAGCCCCCCTGCCAATGCGGGGAACATGGGTTTTATCCCTGGTTTAGGAGGATCCCACACGCTGTGTGGCAAGTAAGCCCGTGTACCACAACTCCTGGGCCCATGCCCCTGCAGCCCATGCTCTGCAACATGAGAAGTCACCACAATGACAAGCCGACACACCACAGCTAGAGAGTAGCCTCGGCTCACTGCGATTAGAGAAAGCCCCTGCTTAGCAAGGAAGACCCGGTACAGCCAAAAATAAGTAAATAAATAAATTTAATTTTTTGTAAAGGATCACAAGGAAGCTGAAAGAGCAAGTTTGATAGGGCTTCTGCTATTGTTGTCCAGTTTTGCAGCAGGAAAATTATATGAGGCATGCATACTAAAGTAAAATGTGAAAGTGCTAACGATCAGTCGTGTCCAGTTCTTTGCAACACTATGGACTGTAGCCCACCAGGCTCCTCTATCCATGGGATTCTCCAGGCAAGAATACTGGAGTGGGTAGTTATTTCCTTCTCCAGGGGAACTTCCCAACCCAGGAATCAAAAACTGGTCTCCTGCATTGCAGGTGGATTCTTTACTAGCTGAGGCACCAGGGTGTGTCCTAAAGACACCCTATAATCATAGCATTTCCTGCAATCGGATAATGAACATGTTTATCAGGTGAGTATCTGGGTCACCCTAAAGCCAGTCCTCGGGGCTTGTACATGAAGCATATAAGCCACTTCATCTGGAACGTTCCACTTGGCTTTGATAGGGAGAGTGGAGTATTCCCTCATCTCAGGATAAATGCACTTTACTGTGGCTTTCACCCAGCCATGTGTGATTGTTCAACAGTGGCCTGGCATCGACACAAACATGCTCTTCCGCCTCTGCAATGTCAAAACCAAAGACACAGCCCCCAAATTAAACATGTTCACAGTCCATCTCCCTAAACGTTCTTCAGGAAGCCAACAATTCCAGTCTACAAAGTGAGGCAATTCCCTCTCCCTGCACTCCCTGGCTTCCCTCACTTCCTGATTTCGTCCTCCCTCCATGTTGACCACTTTAGAGATAAGCAGAGGCCTTGTGCTTTCTGTTTTCCTGGCACAACTTTTCCCTTGGGGAGCGACTTTGAAGCTGGTGGCCAAGGCTCAGACTGACCTCAGTGTGAGCTTGGTCCAGTATTACGTCCGTATCACTCTCTTTTATTTTCACTTTCGCGATGTCAGCTAACAATAACTGTGGGATTGTGTACTTAGCATGCTTCTGATTATTTTGCACTTCCTTATGTACTCAATAAGCCGACTCCTCAGAAATCCAGTCCACCACCGTTTCTAAATCCCACTGGTAACCATCACCGCAAAGCTGCAGTTTCAGACTACGCATGACTAGATAGCCATCAGGGATCAGAGGTTCCTCATCCCCCACCCTTCATACTTTCTCTTTCCCAAACCACAAGTTTCCAGCAACCAGGGCTGTTTTAGCAAATCCCACTGCTCTGACAGCAATTAATGGGATCTGTTTCTATTCACGACACTTCTGACACCAAATGTGTGGGTTTCCCACAGCAAGATACCCTCAAGTTCTCTGCAGACACCTACTGGGTGTGTTATTAATACAACTTAGTTTGATTTTAACACTAAATACTCAGAGTTAGCAGGTTACCTACACTTCTGTCCAAGGGGCTCAGATCAGGGGTTCTCAAGATCCTCTCCTCAGGTTTGATAATTCACTATAGCAGCTTACAGGGCTCACGGAAAGCATTTTGTTTACTATTATAGGTTTGTTACAAAGGAGAAAAATACAGAGAACAAGATCTGGAAGTGTCCAAAATACAGGAGCTACTGCTCCCGTGGAGGCTGGGGAGCACCACCCTCCGAGCTCATGATGTGTTCACCATCCCAGAACTCTCTGAACCCTGTGGTTTAGGAATTTTTATGGAGTTCTCATCATGTTGTTGCTGTTATTCAGCCACTGAGTTGTGTCCCACTCTTTGAGACCCCATGGACAAAAGCACTCCAGGCTTCCTTGTCCTTCACTATCTCCTGAAACTTGCACAAATTCATCTCCATTGAGTTGGTGATGCCATCCAACCATCTCATCCTCTGTCGACCTCTTCTCCTCCTGCCCTCACTCTTTCCCAGCAGCAGGGTCTTTTCAAATGAGTCAGCACTTCGCATCAGGTGGCCAATGTATTGGAGTTTCAGCTTCAACATCAGTCCCTCCAATGGACACCCAGGACTGATCTCCTTTAGGATAGACTGGTTGGACCTCCTTGCAGTCCAAGGGACTCTCAAGAGTCTTCTCCAGGACCACAATTCCTAGCTGTTCCTCTAGCGAGACCCTCCTTTTGTTCTGCTCCCCAGAGACGGTCTGTCTCTTGCCAGCTCTCCCAAGTGTGTCTCTGCTGCCTTGGCTGGAGCCTGTTTACGTGGTGATGGGATGTGGAGGAGGATGGGTGCTGCCTTGTGTTATCGCTGAGCTGCGATCTTAAGCTGGCACTGCGAACCTGGGCCTTGGGGTCGCTGTTCTCCCTCTTCTCCAGATGCATTGCCGGGCCCAGCATGTGTTCCTGTCCTCCCTCAAGGGAAGAGTTTCTTTCCCTGCTCTCCCAACTCTCCCCCGCCCCCATTTCAACGGGCTTCCATCAGTGCCTTCAGCCTCTGGGTTTTGACAACCTTTCTCTAGCAGATCAAGTCTTGTCTAAGAGGAGCAGAACTTTAACAGTGACAGCACCAGAGAGGGTGGGTGGGGAGACTTGCTCAGAACCCTTCCCCACTCCTACTGTCTTCTTTTGGGTGACTGGTGGGGCTCCTGAAGAAAAAGTCTGAAAGAGAATACAAGCCCTTCTGTGTCTCAGCTCCTAGGGGCTCCATGCTTCCTCAATAGCCAATACCAGACTTTTATTTGTCAAAAAATTCTCATCTAATCCTCTTTCTCAAGTAAGCACATCACAAGTATTATTTCTCCACGTCAGTGTCTGTCACCTTCTTAATTCCAGGTTAATGGTTGTTCCTATGATCTCAATTCTCTGATGAGATCAAAAAAAGTCACATTTTCTCTTTTTTAAAAAAATTAGTTTATTTATTTCAGTTGGAGGCCAATTACTTTACCACCTTGTGGTGGTTTCCGCCATACATTGACATGAATCCATCACGGGTGTTCACGTGTCCCCCGTCCCAAACCCCCCACCCACCTTCCTCCCCATCCCCTTGCTCTGGGTTGTTTCAGTGCACTGGCTTTGAGTGCCCTGCTTCATGCATTGGTCTGGTCATCTAGGCATTTTCTTCTGCAGATGGGACCAATAATCTTGCCAGACTTTCAATTCGGATCAGAAGTCCACTAAAGCAGGGGTCCTCAACCTCTGGGATCTAATGTCTGATGATCTGAGGTGGAGCTGATGTAATAATAATAATAGAAATAAAATGCACAGTAAAGGTAATTCGCTTGAATCACTCCAAAAACATTTCCCCTGCATTCATGGAAAAATAGTCCTCCGTGAAATTGGTCCCTAGTGCCAAAAAGGTTGAGGACCACAACATTAGAGTGTTAAGCAGGAGAATGAAATGATCATATGTGTAACTTCATTTCTTCCTTGTTTTATTGAGATATAATTGACATGCAGCACTGTATACATTTAAGGTGTACAACATAGTGAAGTGACCTACATGCATCATGAAATGATCACCCCAATAATTCTAATGAATAGCTGTCATCTCAGATACAAAATAAGAGATGTAGAAAAAAGTGTTTTCCTTGTGATGAGAACTTTGAGGATTTGCTTTCTTAATGATTTTCGTATATAACTTAGGCACTGTTAATTATATATATCGCATTGTACACTACATCAGTCATGCCCGACTCTGTGTGACCCCATGGACTATAGCCCACCAGGCTCCTCCGTCCATGGGATTCTCCAGGCAGAAGACCCAGGGCAACAACAACAAAAGTAAACCTCTGTGCTTTAAAAGACACTATAAACAAAGGACAGACTAGTAGACGATATTAACAACTCATGTGACTGACAAAGAATTACTCTCCGGCATGTTAAAGAAAAAAATAATCAATGAGAACCAGACCATCAGACAGAAAAGCGGACAAAGTGTAAGCCAGCAAATCACTCATAAAGAATGCCAAAAAAATTTTCGAAAAAACATTCAGCTTCATCAGTAGTCATGAACATCCATATTAAAATGACAAATACTATTCACACATCAGAACTAGCAAAAATTAAGAAATCTTATGAGACCAAGAACTGGTAAGGATTTGGTTCCCTGGTGGCTCAGACGATAAGGAATCTGCCTGCAATGTGAGAGACCCAGGTTCAATCCCTGAGTCGAAGATCCCCTGGAGAAAAGAATGGCAACCCACTCCAACATTCTTGCCTAGAGAATCCCATGGATAGAGGAGCCTGGGAGGCTACAGTCCATTGGGTCGCAAAGAGTCAAACACGAAAGTGACTAACAGTTTCTTTTTGGAGCAAATAGAGCTCTCACGCATTGTTAACGGGGCTTTAAATGAATACGATCATTTTGGAGAGCAAACTGGCTGTAGTTGGCAAAACAGAAGACACATTTTCTTACATGTGATGCACATTTTATTTCTAGGTGCAGAGAAATTCTTGTTCACAGGCATAAAGAGACATTCAGGAGGTTGTTGAATGGGCATTGTTTTCTAGTAGTTGAAAAGGTGAAAGCCATATAAACAGAATATTTATACAACTGGGGCATATTTATACAATTTAATATAAAATACAATGCTAAAATGTAGTAATACAGTAAAATAGTAAACAATGTTGATACATGTAGCTTTAGTATCAGTTCTGTGACTTTGTTCTTCTATGATAATGAGTTGGCCATTCTGAGTCTTTTTGCCTCTCATATAAATTTTTAAAAAGCATGTATTTTATTTACTTATTTATTGGGCTGTGTCTGGTCTTAGCTGCATCATTCAGAACCTTTCATTGTAGTGGTAGGGCAGAGTAGTTGGGACACGTGGGCTTAGTTGCCCTGAAGCATGTGATATTTTAGTTCCCCGACCAAGGATCAAACCTTCATCTTCTGCATTGCAAGGTGGATTCTTAACCACTGGACCACTGGGGAAGTGACTCATATAAATTTTTAAATCAGTTCGTCAATATACACAAAATAACTTGTCAATATACACCAAATTGTGATTGCAATTGTGTTGATTCTACAGATCAGGTTGGGAAGAAGTGACATCTTAACAACATTGACTGGAAGATTTTTTGTTTTTCTTTATAAGATAAAGAGAAACTTGAGTATATAGTATATTTTAAAGTTTTGGGAAAGGAGCCCATAGAGAAGAAAATGATTGAAGCCTCAGAATGGAAGGAATAATCAAAAGCAGAAGGCTCCTAAGCAAGCTGAAAGAAATGGGGTGCAGAATGCATGTGCAGGAACTGGCCTTAGATTGGAAGAGGGACCTTAGTCTGTTGTAAAGCAGGAAGGAGGGTGAGGATGGGGGCAAACGCAGGTGTATCTGTCAGTTTGGGAGTGTTCGGACTGGGGGCAAAGAGGGAAGCCAAGTCATCTGTTAAGTGAATGAAATAATAGCGCTTGGAAGTCTGACTAGAGGAAGCATGAATTGCAGGGAGGGAAAGAGCAGGTTGACCAGAAGGACGTACCAGGCTCATCAGGAAGAACTGGGGGCTCAGTTGGTCATAAATTGAGGACCTGGTTTATGTTGATATGTGGGTGCTACTGCCTGAGGGTGCTCAGAGATCTAACGGCACACGTGGAGGAAGAAATATTTCTGTTCATCCAGGATTAGGGTGTTCCTACAAAGGTGTGATTAAAAGTCAGGGGGGCAAGGGTGGAACTTCCCTGGTGGTCCAGTGGCTAAAACTTCACAATTCCACTAAAGGGGGCTTGAGTTCTATGCCTCTTCAGGGAGCTAAGATCTCGTAGCCTGTGCAACCTAGCCAAAAAAAAGAGAGAGAGAGGCAAAGGATTTTATAATATCGAAAGAGAGACAGAAATAGGGTAGGATCTAAAGAGTACAGAAAGGGAAGTGAGAATGGAGGGAGAGAGCTGATGGCTGGAAACCAAGCAGAGGAGCCCCGAGTGAAGAGAAGACACGGAGGGAGCAGCTGGGCAAGAGCTGGGGGCTGTGCCCGCAGAGCTCCCACATCTGTAAAGGGGGGAAACAACAGCATGTAATGAAAAGTAAACGTGACAAGGCATGTGCTTCGTAAACCGCTAGACACCATACAATGTTGGCTTGTTAGTTGGTTTTTCACTAGACTGCACGTTTTCTCTCTCTCTCTTTTTTTTTTCGGCTTGTGGCACAGGCCTTGGGCAAGTCACTTCCGAGTGCTGATTTTGCTTTGCTCCCTCTATTTGCCACTTACCGCATTTTACTGTTTGTCCACTGGTCTCGTGCTTTTCCCTGACCATAAACCTGAGGGCAAGGCCTTGTGCGTATACCGCACAGTGCCCTTGCTGGTCACCAGCACAGAGCTCAGCATCCAACTAGAGGCAGTTCATCTGGTGTTGCAGGAAGAGTAACGGTCTGGTAGGAAAACACCCAGGTTCCACTCCCAGCATCACCATTGCCATCCTTATGACCTTGGAGAAAGCTTTTCCTGACCTGGCTTCACTCGCCCGGTCAGACTCATCACTTTGCCCTTTGCTTTTACACTAGCCCTTCTGAGACAACGGTTCTCAGAACTAACAGTTCTCAGAACATCGCTTGCTTTTGTATGTTTCTCCACCTATACCCAGTCTCAGGACTGGTAGTTCATACTACCAGTGAAGTATTTCACAAGTACTCTTGCCTTTGTGAAAATTAGGAAAAAGTACCTTCTCATGCTGGATTTCAGGCCCGCTCAGCCCTTGGCCTGGCCCTCTGTTGCATGGATCAGCCTGCACACCATTCCTGAAGCCTGGAGCAAACACAGGTAGCCTGCCCAGCAACCCCCTACTCCTCCACCAAGTATCAGCTCAACCACTCCCTCCCCTGTGACATCATCTTCCTCTAGCAGATGTTGCTGGGTTTGGGGTTTAAGCTTCCTCTTTTTTTGAAGTAGCCTCTGTAAGAGCAATTGTCTTCATTGAATTACGGTTGCTTGTCTACATACCTCTCTTCCCCCTTTAGATTATTCTCAATGTTTGTTCCTCTTTTATTCTTCACACAAAGGCCAGTTCCTAATGCATAGGAGGTGAGGTGAAGGTGAAGTCACTCAGTCGTGTCCGACTCTTTGCGACCCCATGGACTGTAACCTACTAGGCTTCTCCGTCCATGGGATTCTCCAGGCAAGAATACTGGAGTGGATTGCCGTTTCCTTCTCCAGAGGATCTTCCTGACCCAGGGATCGAACCCGGGTCTCCCGCATTGGAGGCAGACGCTTTAACCTCTGAGCATGAATGAATGAATGAGTGACTTTTTAATTTTCTGGTTCTCATGATGCTTGTCTGAGAATAAAGGAATCAGAATAAGGGACAGCTGGACTTCCCTTGTGGTCCAGTGGTTAAGATGCTGTGCTTTCAATGCAGGGGGCATGGGTTTGATTCCTGGTTGGGGAACTAAGATTTCACATGCCATGCGACATGGTCAAAAAAAAAAAAAAGAGAGAGATGCCTGAATTTCTTACCAACTCCCTTTTCAATATGCATTATATGAATGGCTGGTGAACAAATGAATAGCATCCAACCAAAATAAAATCCCTTTGAAGGTGCAACTCTAAGGGACGTGGGTCAATTTGTTTAAGTTCTATTCTAGAAGCAGTGAGTTTTGCCCAGATTCTATTCTAGAAGCAAGTTATTGTGTTTTCTTAAATCTCCTACTTATTTTGTCTTGCTGCTGAGACCTTTCAGAGACACTTCAGACTATCTGAAATAGAGTTTAAGAGGAACTGCTTTATAAAGCCCTTCCAGAGAGTAGATTGCCTTTCATCTCATTATGCCACATTAACTATTTCGGTTATTGATCTTTCTCAGATACTGTCCCAAAAGGAACGATCATTTCTCTACACAGCACAGCTCTTTAGCCTCTTTGAAGCAAATGTTCCTTCTCTCACGAGAGAACATTTTACCCTGAATCCTTCCTCCCTCATCAAAGATTGTCCTTAAGTAGACTTTGTCAATCTCCCCAAAAAGGCAGTAAGTCATTCAAGGGCATCAAGCCTCTGGGAAGCTAACAGAAGCAGAAGGTCTAGAGTAGGGGCTTTTACAGACTATTCCCTGGTTCCCCAAAGAGTCCAGTAACTCGCTGAGTCTAGTCACAATATTGTGTGCATTTTCCAAACAGAGATACGGCTCCTTTTCAGATTCTCAAAGGAGCCCCTTGACCCAGAAAAGCTGAGCAAGAACCACTGGTCTAGAGTCTGGCTAAAATAGACTGGGAAGTACAGGGGCTTTTAAGTTCAGATAAGAGGCTCTTCCCTGGTGGCTCAGATAGTAAAGAATCTGCCTGCCGTGCAGAAGACCCAGGTGTGATTCTTAGGTTGGGAAGATCCCCTGGAGAAGGGCAAGGCAACTCACTCCAGTACTTTTGCTTGGAGAATCCTATGGACAGAGGAGCCTGGTGGGCTACAGTCCACAGGGTCACAAAGAGTCCAACACGACTTAGTGACTGAACAACAGTAGCCATACTCAACAGTACTATCTGGGGTCATACCAAAGACAGATGCCCCTATAGTCCCAGACTGGAGTCCTTGGAACCGAGTCCATCCACCCATCAGCAGCCCTCCCTGAGGGGCTCCTCCAAATCCCTGGGTCTTGCTGAAACCCAACCTGCTCTGCAGACAGGGCACAGCTTTGGGGAGGGCGGAGGCGGATGGCCTTGGAGCCAGATGATTGGGGTAGCGGCTTTCTTACTAAGTAGCGCCCTCGCCCAAGACAGAAACATTATTCTGCCACAAGGGGGCACCCAACACCCAGACATGAACCTCTTGCCTCTTGCTCAGAGAAGGTGCTCAGGCTCTGAGCCAAAGCTTCTGGTTATCCAATCCGCCCACAAAGCCCTTCTACCCACGCCCAGTGTCCCCGAGGGAGGCTTAGTCACTCCGTACAGTTTGTGTATGTTCCTGCTGGCTTCAGTCCTTTCCCTAGAGGTGACCCTGGACCCCACATTCCTCCTGAGTCTCCCTGGATCACATAACTTGAATTGTGAAGATCCTGATCAGAGGTGAATGTAGCACACGCTTCGTCTCTCCACTCCCCGGGTTACTCCTGGGGCTGCAGGGTTGTCATTCAGGGCTCTGTCTTTAGGGTGAGTTCACAGCTGTGCGCAGAGGTCTGCAGATGCTGGTGGGATGTTATGAAATCATCTCTAGAGAGTTGTGACCTACTCAGACAGAAGTTTAAAAAGGCTGATGCTTTCAAACTATGGTGCTGGAGAAGACTCTTGAGAGTTCTTTGGACAGCAAGATCAAACCAGTCAGTCCTATAGGAAGCCAACCCTGAATATTCATTGGAAGGACTGATGCTGAAGCTGAAGCTCCAATACCTTGGCCAGCTGATGAGAAGAACCGACTCATTGGAAAAGACCCTGACGCTGGGAAAGATTGAGGGCAGGGGGTGAAGGGAATGACAGAGGGTGAGATGGTTGAATGGCATCACCAGCTCAGTGGACATGAGTTTGAGCAAACTCCGGTGATGGACAGGGAAGCCTGGCATGATACAATCCATGGGGTTGCAAAGAGTCAGACACAACTGAGTGGCTTAACAACAGCAGCAGACAGGATAAGGAAAACATCCAATACTTACTGAGGCTGAAGGAAAGAGTTATCAAGAATTAACTGAGGCTTGGGTGGGGTCCCGGGCCACCATGTACTGTAGCGAGGGTGCAATTTGGACCCAGAAGGCAAGGTGCAAATCTAAACCCATTGGAAGGTTATGGACTTAGACAAAATCAAAAATATTAAATTTATAAATGGAGGTTAAAATATTTCAGGGAACTTAACTTATTGTATCCAATAGAGAAGACTCACCTAGTTGTATGTTGGCCCCAGGTCTGGCATCCTA
>SJYW01030017.1:814971-855553 GCA_006410735.1 Raphicerus campestris | reverse complement strand
TGGCAGGGCAGAGGTACGGGGACACCCAGGAGCAGAGAGACAGGAACAAGGCTTCAGCTGAAAGAGGAAGCAGAAGCAGAGGTGACCTTCACATCCAACCCACAGGAATCCTTGCAAGTCCATGGCACTGTTCTTCCCTCTCTAAGGGGGACCTGTCCTCACCAGAAGACACCAGAAGACACGGGGTGTCCTGGTTAGGGATATGGAGCAAGGGGAACCTCAGCTGATGGCCAAGCCTCCGCCCCTGCTCCAGATTACCTTCCCCAGAGTGCTGAGAGCCATCAGAGGTGAAGGACTTCTGTCTCCGGAGATCCAAGAACAGGAGGGACCTTTCTGGGAAAAGATCATGCATCTCGGCACCAGCCGAGGAGTGGGGAGAAGCTGAATCCCCAAAGAGAAAGTGGTGGTGGAGGACGCGAGGAGGAGAAGTCAGCAGGCTGCACCCACGGTGAGCAGAGAACAGGAAAGACTGTCCGGTCCAGAGCAAGATCCAGGACAGGCAAGGCCCACTGGAAGTTGGTGCAAATAGCACAAAAGGCAGACGAAGTCATTCCATTCGTCCAGAGGAGCCAGGGCCAGAAATCTGACTGCTGGCCAGGGGTTCTTCAGCAGAGCCGGGCAGACTCTGCTCCTGCCTCCCCGCCCCTCCCTGCCACCCCCAGAGAGTGAGGAGTAGAGGAAGAGATGGGCCTTGGCCCAGGGAAAAGAGGCCTCCTGTGGGGGAGCCCAGGGTCTAGTGGAGGCGGTTAGTTCTCAGCATCCTCAATTCCCTCTTTGGCAAGTTTCTCCCTAAAGGTCCCCAACTCCTCCTCGTTCTTCTCATTCTCCATCCCTACATCTCTCTCTGAGGCTGCCTTAAAGTTTAAGACCAACAGGAAAGGGAATTCCCTAGTGGTCCAGTAGTTAGGGGGCTTCCCATGTGGCGCTAGAGGTAAAGAACAGTAAGATATACGGGTTCGACCCCTGGGTCAAGGATCCCCTGGAGGAAAGCATGGCAACCCACTCCAGTGTTCTTGCCTGGAGAATCCCCGTGGATAGAGGAGCCTGGCTGGCTACAGTTCACTTGACATGACTGAAGAACTGGATATGACTGAAGCAATTAGCAGGCACGCCAGTTGTTAGGACTCCTTGTTTTCAGTGCTGAGGCCCCAGGTTTCAATTCCTGATCTCAGAACTAAGATCTAGCAAGCCATGCAGGAAAGAAAAAAGACCAACAGCGAAGATACAGACCATAAGCTGGGAATGCAGGTACTGATGGCAGCAGAATCCTCAGATCCCCAGGACCCTCTCAGAGGGGGAATTCAGGCACCTGGTTGGATATAGCCAACGGGATGGTTTTGCACAAGCAACTCTTCAGATCACACCCCTGTGTGGCTTCCCACTCGAGAGGACCCTCCTGAAGAGTAGAGGAGGCTGGGGAAAGGCAGGAGGATGGAAAAAATGAAGAGAAAGGAAACCGAAGAGTGAGACAGAGAACAGATCTGACAGAGGAGCCCACAGGGGTGTGAGGTTTCATGAGCAGAATGGAAAATGCAAAGACCCTGAGTGAAAAAAATAGCCTGGAGAAATAGCCTGGGACTCAAAGAGAGGAAAGTTCCACTGTTCTGACATCCCCAAATCAGTCTTCCCAGGAAAGCCACAGATACAGGGGAAACAGGGATCAGCCTTTAATCCCAAGTGCCCTAAGCTGGGGGGGCACACAGTCAGCTGCTCCAGGACCAGCGCAGCGGGCAGACACAGTGGAGGATGCAGATGTAGAAGGGGTGGGAGGCCTGGCAGGAAGGTTAAGTGACCATGTGTGAGCTCCTGGCACACAACCCGACAGGACCCAGACACAGGTTCAAGTCTCCTGTGTGCAACTGAACAATCCCAAAGCAAACTCTTTTGGCTGCAAGGCTGGTTATAGTCGTTATCCACCCACCGAAACAGTGGATAGTCTGGGGACAGGAACGTTGTGCTTGGTGCTGAGCAATGCCCCAGCCCCAAGACTTTGTCGTATGGGGCTGGTTTCTTCCCCAAATCTGAAAAATTCTGAGCATTATCTGACCTCCCCGCCCCCCCTGCAAGAGTTTCAGAGGACAGCATGCACACCTGTACTCAGTTCTAGTTTCCCTTCTCTATAAACTGATGACATCTGTGTAGGAAGCGACGTGGGGGAGGCATGGGAACATGCAGCTGTGAACGGGGCAGGGAGGGGGGCAAAGGTGGGCATTTCTGTGTACAGATGTGTGAATACGGGAAGCAGATCCCTGTGAACATCCAACGCCTGGTAACAGCGGCAAGCAGAGACGATTCAATTCAGGAGACAGAGACCACGAGAGGCTGGGCATCAGGGGCATCTTCGAAGAGAGCAGGTCTTCCGACAGAGCCGGCCCCACACCCAGCACCCAGCACAGGAAAAGGGGAGGGGTGGCAGTGACTGCCTGAGCGAAAAACAGCTACGAGGGAGCTTCAACTGCATCAAAGGTCAGCCTGCCACCAACTCGGGAGGACTTTGAGAAGACCTGCCCTGCTAAGAAGAGATACCAGCTGGGAAGGCGCCAGCTCCCCCTGACCCTGCCGCCCCGCCCCGAGGCCCACAGTCAGCAGCTGGGGTGCAGGAAGAGCTCCCCCCAGGGCAGGAGTCATGGCCCGGCTACCTCCCTGCTGGCTGTGCGTTCTAGGGACCCTGGCAGGGCTCTCAGCAACCCCAGGCCCCAAGAGTTGTCCGGAGAAGCACTACTGGGCTCAGGGAGGATGGTGTTGTCAGATGTGTGAACCAGGTAAGAAGGAGCCTTGCCGGGGGTCAGCTGCCTGGGGAGAGACAGGATCAGGCCTGGGACCGGAGGGTGGCAGGGAGGAACGCTGCAGAGGCCAAGAGGCAGCCCCTTGGAGAGGGCGGGGGAGTGGCTCTCCTGGGGCCTTGACCCTGGCACTCTGCTCACAGGAACGTTCCTGGTGAAGGATTGCGAGCAGCACGGAGAGGCGGCTCAATGTGATCCGTGTACACCGGGGGTCTCCTTCATGCCGGACCACCACAGCCGGCCCCACTGTGAGAGCTGCCGGCACTGTAACTCTGGTGAGGTGGGCCCGCGTTTGGGGGAGCAAGGCGGAGAGCTAGTGTGGAGAAGCAAGAAGGCTGGGGCGGGGGGAGTCTGAGCTTCTGTGCCTTCAGTGGGGCCCATGGTGGGAGCTGGGGTGCCCTGGGCAAGGCGTGTTGATGTACAGGGAGCGCTGCGAAGAAGTGGTTCAGGGCAGGGGTGAGCAGAGTTTGACGGACTGATGAGGAGGGGTCTATGACTACGATCAATGCAAAACAGGAAGTGGCTCTGGGACCCTAGATTTCAGATGAGCAACTCACCCGCCATTCCTACCCCCTCCCCCAGTGATGAACTGGTGGTGTTCTCAGAGGGCACATTTGTTCTGGAACTTGGAATGCATCTTCCTAAGGACGTGACAATACAAGCTAGTGGACCACAACCTTTTTTTCCCCCACCTCCAAAAGCCAATTTAGGAAAGAGAATGTGTATGTGGCTTGAGTTTTATTTTGTGATTTCATTTTTTTTACAATTAAGAAATGAAATAGCAGCTGCGTTGTGAACACTTTCATGCTTTCTCCATTTTAGCTAGAATTTTTGAAATGACGTATGTGCCAGTGTACACAGATCACAGATATTCTCCAGCAGGATACGCTTGAGGGCTATTTAACTCAAGTATGATATTATTTGCCTGTAAATGCACTGAGTCTAGTTAGCTTTTTCAATACTGTATTCTTTAAAATAAATACAAGGTTTTGCCACTGCAAAACAGTCAAGTGGCAACATCTGTAAAACACAAGAGGTATTCCCCAGTCTACTTACAAATAGGACTGTACATGGGTATGTCTCTCTTCTTGGCCAAAACCCCCAGCAATACTGGGTTTTTGGTTTTTTTTAGCCAAAGCCCCCCAACTCACTCTGCAGGCCCCACTGGAAGGCCTCTTCCCAGTACTGAGCCCATCCAGCCCCCTTCACTGCTCTCCGGTCCAGTGCAACCCACAACCTTCCTCTGTGAGGTTCAGCCCATAGAGCCCTAAATCACCCAGGCAGGACTGGCTGCAGGACTCAGGGGTACTGGAAAGAAGTTGACTGGGTTTGGTCCTCTTGAACCTCAGTATTTCCATCTGTAAGATGGACGAGTGCCTGCAATCAGCATGGGATTCTGTGCACAGGTTATACACGGCGAAGAGAACTCCCAGGCTCCACTGAAAACAGTGGCACTTCACTCACTTTTGACCAGTCCCAGCCCCTTTTCTTTAACCCTCCCCATCCCTTTTGGCAGGAACGCTTCTGGATCTCCTTCACCTTTCCTACCCTTTCCCATGTCTAGCACCACTGTCCTCCCATTCCCCATCAGCGCTCTTCTCTTGTAGATCCTTGTCCCTCCCGGCTGGCTCACAATTCCTAGTAAGCTACAAGGAAAGCAAGTTCTAGTAGCGACTACAAATCAGAATTCAGAAAGGAAATGCCATAGGGGCATAAATATGAGAAGAAATAAGGATAAGAAGAAATTCACACCCTTTCCTGACCAAAGGCATGTGCTAAGGAAATTGTTAGGGTTGATGGTAGTCTTCAGCATCCTCAGACATCCCTTTCTGTAGCCCTCTCTCACCTGTGAGGGCTGCTTTCCCTGGGTTCCCATGAGCAACAGCCCCCAGAGACTCCCACTCAGGCCTGGCCCACATCCGGGCTCCACCTTCCCCAGAATCCCCCTTCTCTTCTTACCCCCAACCACCTGGAGCCCAGCCCACGAAGTGCCCTTCCTACCTTCCTGCCCCAGGATCACTGAGCGGCAGCCACTCAGCACCTGACCGCTACACGCGACTACAATCTCTATTTTAAAAGCAAAGGATGTCAGTACAGGTGAAAAACCTATCCGAGATCACAGCAGTTCCCAGTTGCTAACAATTGCTAACAATGAACTACCCAAATGCCCGTTAACAGTAGAGGGATGGACAGGTGTAGCCACACCATGGAAAACTGTGCAACACTGAGAATGAATGATTCGCAGTCACACTCAACACTGTGGATCAGTCTCACCAAGAGCTGAGTAAAAGCAGGCACAGACGAGCACAGGCACAGGGCTCCTTCCATGAACAGAGTTCAGAAAGCGGCAAGACCAGCTCATGGTGTTAAGAGGTCCGGAAGTCAGTGGCTATTCTTGGTGGGAAGGATGTTAGTGACTAGAACCGAATGAGACTGGTCATCTTGTTTCTTAATCTGATGCTAGTTACACCTAAGTCTGATTTGTCCCAGTTCTTATGAGATGTTTTATATGAGATGTTTGTGACCTGTATACCTCTTGGTAAGTATACTTCAGTAAGGAGTTACAAAAGCATCGGTGAGTGAGAGGGAAAATCATGCAAGCTGTTTCAACTTCTGAACCATGAAGTTTCTAGAAGGTTCGAGGTGTTCTTGAATAACGATAACACTGTTGGCAAAGACACTGGGTGACGGTGGAGGAGGGGCAGGCCTGGGTGGAATGGGGCAGGGAGGCAGGGATGGGAAGGGTAGCACATGCCTAGACGTGGGCCTGGGATGGGGCTGGAGCGGGGATTAAGCCAGTGCACCCTGCGTGTTCCCTCCCCTTCCTCTGTCACCAGGTCTTCTCATTCGAAACTGCACCCTCACGGCTAACTCAGAGTGTGCCTGCCCCGAGGGCCAGCAGTGCAGGGACAAGGACTGTATGGAGTGTGATGGTCCAGCCCAAGCCCCAGGCCCACACCCACAACCCTCCCAATTACCTTATGCTGAAGGTAAATTCCAGGCAACCCATGGTCTGATCACACCCCCACCAGCACCCGTCTCCTATACCCAGCCCCACATAAGCTGCCTCCTGTCACCCTGTCTCCACCTTCCCATCTCCCCCAGGGCCTCTCAGGCCTTCAGTCTTGCCCTGTGCCCTCCGGGGCCCGTGGCTGCTACCCAACTCGTCTGCTTTTCCAGAGATCCCAGAGGCCAGGACAGATCGGCACACTCAAACTCTGGCCAACTCCAGGTGGCTGCCGGCCGCGACCCTCTCAACCCACTGGTCACGTGAGTTTTCTCCCCACTCCCCACCCCCCAAAGAGAGGAGGAGAACACACGCAGGAGGGTTCACAGGGGAGAGGGAAAGTTGCTCAGTCTCGTTAACTCTTTGCGGCCCCATGGACTGTAGCCCACCAGGCTCCTCTGTCCACGGAATTCTCCAGGCAAGAATACTGGAGTGGGGAGCCGTTCCCTTCTTCAGGGGATCTTCCCAACCCAGGGATTGAACCCAGGTCTCCCACATTGCAGACAGATTACCGTCTGAGCTCACAGGGAAGCCCTCAGAAGGGAAGCCAGCCACAAAGCTCCTAGGAGCAGGGGTAAGAAGAGGAAGAAAGGACTTCTCTGGAAGTTGAGTGGTAGAGAATCCTCGCTTCCAATACAGGGGACTCAGGCCCGATCCCTAGTGGGGGAGCTAAGATCCCACATGCCATGGAGCAACAAAGACCCAACATAGCCAAAAATAAACGAAAAGAGAAAACAGAAGCAGAGTCCAGAGATTAGGAAAGGACATGGTCCAATGGTGGGGGTAAGGGAAGAAGGCGGGGAAAGGGAGAGAAATGAGCAGGAGGGCTTGGCTGAGGGGAATCAAGGGCTAGGCACCCCTCCAAGCCCCCTTGTGACCCCTGCCCACCCCATCACAGCCCAAAGGTCCCTGTGCAGCGTGAACTGCGTCCGCATCTTTGTGCTCCTCTCTGGAATGTTTCTTGCTTTCACCATAGTCGGAGCCCTGTTCCTCCATCAACAAAGAAAATTAAGTAAGAGATTAAGTAAGAGACAAAATACAGGTCCTGCACCCCACCCTGCCCCACCATCTTGGCTTTGCCACCCAATCTGGAACCTCTGAGCCTCTCCAGCTCCATCTTTACCAGCCTGTTGCCTCTCTTCCCCTCTACTATGCTGGGGCCCTCCTGACAGCCCGCCTTCACTCACCCCTTCTCCCTTCACCCTTCCTCTACCATGGCCCAACAACTCCTCTGATTCTCCTCTGCAGACGCAGGAGAAAGTCCAGTGGCACCCGCAGAGCCTTGTCCTTACACCTGTCCCAGTGAGGAAGAGGGCAGTGCCATCCCCATTCAGGAGGATTACCGAAAACCAGAGCTTACTTCCTACTCTGAGCCAGTGCTCCTCAGAGAAGGCCATCACTTCAATCAAGTCCTAGCCTCCACCTCACCCCACTGACCATCCAAGGAGATCAAGAGAGGGCACCTCGAATTTCAGCACCACCCTCTCATCGGGACCCTTTCCTGTGTGCAGACTTGAGAAACCATTGTTGTTCAGTCGCTAAGTCATGTCCGATTTTTTGTGACCCCACCGACTGCAGCACACCAGGCTCTCCCTGTCCTTCACTATCTTCTGGAGTTCGCTCAATTCATGTCCATTGAGTCGGTGATGCTATCTAACCATCTCATCCTCTGTCATTCCCTTCTCCTCCTACCCTCAATCTTTCCCAGCATCAGGATCTTTTCCAGCGAGCCGGCTCTTCACATCAGGTGGCCAAAGTATTGGAGCTTCAGCATCAGTCCTTCCAATGAATATTCAGGGTTGATTTTCTTTAGGACTGACTGGTTTGATCTCCTTGCTGTCCAAGGGACTCTCAAGAGTCTTCTCTAGCACCACAATTCGAAAGCATCAATTCTTCAGTTCTCAACCTTCTTTATAGTACAACTCTCAAAACTGTACATGACTATTGGAAAAACCATAGCTCTGACTATATAGAACTTTGTTGACAAAGTGATGTCTCTGCTTCTTAATACGATGTCTATATTTATCACTGTTTGCTGTTGTCCCTAATGGTTCAGACGGTAAAGAGTCTGCCTGCAGTGTGAGAGACCCGGGTTCAATCGCTGGGTCAGGAAGATCCCCTGGAGAAGGGAATGGCAACCCACTCCAGTATTCTTGCCTGGAGAATTCCATGGACAGAGGAGCCTGGTGAGCTACAGTCCATGGGGTCACAAACAGTGGGGCACAACAGAGTAACTAACACTTTAACAATTTCACTTTCACTTTTCTTCCAAGAAGCAAGCATCTTTTAATTTCATGGCTGCAGTCACCATTCAAAAAGATTTTGGAGCCCAAGAAAATAAAATCTGCTACTGCTTCCATTTCTTCCCCATCTATTGGCCATGGAGTGATAGGACCAGATGCCATGATCTTCATTTTTTGAATGCTGAGTTTTAAGCCAGCTTTTTCACTCTCCTTTGTTACCTTCATCAAGAGGCTCTTTAGTTCCTCTTCACTTTCTGACATTAGGGTTTTATCACGTGCACGTCTGAGGTTGTTGGTATTTCTCCTGGCAATCTTGATTCCAGCTTGTGATTCATCCAGCCTGGCACTTCACATGATGTACTCTGCATAGAAGTTAAATAAGCAGGGTGACAATATACAGCTTTGATGTACTCCTTTTTCAATTTTGAACCAGCCATTGTTCTATGTTTGGTTCTAACTGCTACTATTGTCTAACTTCCTGACCTGCATACATATTTCTCAGGAGACAGGTAAGGCATTCCATCTCTTTAAGAATTTTCCACAGTTTGTTGTAATCCACAGAGTCAAAGGCTTTAGCATAGTCAATGAAGCAGAAGTAGATGCTTTTCTGGAATTCCCTTGCTNTGGGCGGGGGGAGTCTGAGCTTCTGTGCCTTCAGTGGGGCCCATGGTGGGAGCTGGGGTGCCCTGGGCAAGGCGTGTTGATGTACAGGGAGCGCTGCGAAGAAGTGGTTCAGGGCAGGGGTGAGCAGAGTTTGACGGACTGATGAGGAGGGGTCTATGACTACGATCAATGCAAAACAGGAAGTGGCTCTGGGACCCTAGATTTCAGATGAGCAACTCACCCGCCATTCCTACCCCCTCCCCCAGTGATGAACTGGTGGTGTTCTCAGAGGGCACATTTGTTCTGGAACTTGGAATGCATCTTCCTAAGGACGTGACAATACAAGCTAGTGGACCACAACCTTTTTTTCCCCCACCTCCAAAAGCCAATTTAGGAAAGAGAATGTGTATGTGGCTTGAGTTTTATTTTGTGATTTCATTTTTTTTACAATTAAGAAATGAAATAGCAGCTGCGTTGTGAACACTTTCATGCTTTCTCCATTTTAGCTAGAATTTTTGAAATGACGTATGTGCCAGTGTACACAGATCACAGATATTCTCCAGCAGGATACGCTTGAGGGCTATTTAACTCAAGTATGATATTATTTGCCTGTAAATGCACTGAGTCTAGTTAGCTTTTTCAATACTGTATTCTTTAAAATAAATACAAGGTTTTGCCACTGCAAAACAGTCAAGTGGCAACATCTGTAAAACACAAGAGGTATTCCCCAGTCTACTTACAAATAGGACTGTACATGGGTATGTCTCTCTTCTTGGCCAAAACCCCCAGCAATACTGGGTTTTTGGTTTTTTTTAGCCAAAGCCCCCCAACTCACTCTGCAGGCCCCACTGGAAGGCCTCTTCCCAGTACTGAGCCCATCCAGCCCCCTTCACTGCTCTCCGGTCCAGTGCAACCCACAACCTTCCTCTGTGAGGTTCAGCCCATAGAGCCCTAAAGCACCCAGGCAGGACTGGCTGCAGGATTCAGGGGTACTGGAAAGAAGTTGACTGGGTTTGGTCCTCTTGAACCTCAGTATTTCCATCTGTAAGATGGACGAGTGCCTGCAATCAGCATGGGATTCTGTGCACAGGTTATACACGGCGAAGAGAACTCCCAGGCTCCACTGAAAACAGTGGCACTTCACTCACTTTTGACCAGTCCCAGCCCCTTTTCTTTAACCCTCCCCATCCCTTTTGGCAGGAACGCTTCTGGATCTCCTTCACCTTTCCTACCCTTTCCCATGTCTAGCACCACTGTCCTCCCATTCCCCATCAGCGCTCTTCTCTTGTAGATCCTTGTCCCTCCCGGCTGGCTCACAATTCCTAGTAAGCTACAAGGAAAGCAAGTTCTAGTAGCGACTACAAATCAGAATTCAGAAAGGAAATGCCATAGGGGCATAAATATGAGAAGAAATAAGGATAAGAAGAAATTCACACCCTTTCCTGACCAAAGGCATGTGCTAAGGAAATTGTTAGGGTTGATGGCAGTCTTCAGCATCCTCAGACATCCCTTTCTGTAGCCCTCTCTCACCTGTGAGGGCTGCTTTCCCTGGGTTCCCATGAGCAACAGCCCCCAGAGACTCCCACTCAGGCCTGGCCCACATCCGGGCTCCACCTTCCCCAGAATCCCCCTTCTCTTCTTACCCCCAACCACCTGGAGCCCAGCCCACGAAGTGCCCTTCCTACCTTCCTGCCCCAGGATCACTGAGCGGCAGCCACTCAGCACCTGACCGCTACACGCGACTACAATCTCTATTTTAAAAGCAAAGGATGTCAGTACAGGTGAAAAACCTATCCGAGATCACAGCAGTTCCCAGTTGCTAACAATTGCTAACAATGAACTACCCAAATGCCCGTTAACAGTAGAGGGATGGACAGGTGTAGCCACACCATGGAAAACTGTGCAACACTGAGAATGAATGATTCGCAGTCACACTCAACACTGTGGATCAGTCTCACCAAGAGCTGAGTAAAAGCAGGCACAGACGAGCACAGGCACAGGGCTCCTTCCATGAACAGAGTTCAGAAAGCGGCAAGACCAGCTCATGGTGTTAAGAGGTCCGGAAGTCAGTGGCTATTCTTGGTGGGAAGGATGTTAGTGACTAGAACCGAATGAGACTGGTCATCTTGTTTCTTAATCTGATGCTAGTTACACCTAAGTCTGATTTGTCCCAGTTCTTATGAGATGTTTTATATGAGATGTTTGTGACCTGTATTCCTCTTGGTAAGTATACTTCAGTAAGGAGTTACAAAAGCATCGGTGAGTGAGAGGGAAAATCATGCAAGCTGTTTCAACTTCTGAACCATGAAGTTTCTAGAAGGTTCGAGGTGTTCTTGAATAACGATAACACTGTTGGCAAAGACACTGGGTGACGGTGGAGGAGGGGCAGGCCTGGGTGGAATGGGGCAGGGAGGCAGGGATGGGAAGGGTACATCCCTAGACGTGGGCCTGGGATGGGGCTGGAGCGGGGATTAAGCCAGTGCACCCTGCGTGTTCCCTCCCCTTCCTCTGTCACCAGGTCTTCTCATTCGAAACTGCACCCTCACGGCTAACTCAGAGTGTGCCTGCCCCGAGGGCCAGCAGTGCAGGGACAAGGACTGTATGGAGTGTGATGGTCCAGCCCAAGCCCCAGGCCCACACCCACAACCCTCCCAATTACCTTATGCTGAAGGTAAATTCCAGGCAACCCATGGTCTGATCACACCCCCACCAGCACCCGTCTCCTATACCCAGCCCCACATAAGCTGCCTCCTGTCACCCTGTCTCCACCTTCCCATCTCCCCCAGGGCCTCTCAGGCCTTCAGTCTTGCCCTGTGCCCTCCGGGGCCCGTGGCTGCTACCCAACTCGTCTGCTTTTCCAGAGATCCCAGAGGCCAGGACAGATCGGCACACTCAAACTCTGGCCAACTCCAGGTGGCTGCCGGCCGCGACCCTCTCAACCCACTGGTCACGTGAGTTTTCTCCCCACTCCCCACCCCCCAAAGAGAGGAGGAGAACACACGCAGGAGGGTTCACAGGGGAGAGGGAAAGTTGCTCAGTCTCGTTAACTCTTTGCGGCCCCATGCACTGTAGCCCACCAGGCTCCTCTGTCCACGGAATTCTCCAGGCAAGAATACTGGAGTGGGGAGCCGTTCCCTTCTTCAGGGGATCTTCCCAACCCAGGGATTGAACCCAGGTCTCCCACATTGCAGACAGATTACCGTCTGAGCTCACAGGGAAGCCCTCAGAAGGGAAGCCAGCCACAAAGCTCCTAGGAGCAGGGGTAGGAAGAGGAAGAAAGGACTTCTCTGGAAGTTGAGTGGTAGAGAATCCTCGCTTCCAATACAGGGGACTCAGGCCCGATCCCTAGTGGGGGAGCTAAGATCCCACATGCCATGGAGCAACAAAGACCCAACATAGCCAAAAATAAACGAAAAGAGAAAACAGAAGCAGAGTCCAGAGATTAGGAAAGGACATGGTCCAATGGTGGGGGTAAGGGAAGAAGGCGGGGAAAGGGAGAGAAATGAGCAGGAGGGCTTGGCTGAGGGGAATCAAGGGCTAGGCACCCCTCCAAGCCCCCTTGTGACCCCTGCCCACCCCATCACAGCCCAAAGGTCCCTGTGCAGCGTGAACTGCGTCCGCATCTTTGTGCTCCTCTCTGGAATGTTTCTTGCTTTCACCATAGTCGGAGCCCTGTTCCTCCATCAACAAAGAAAATTAAGTAAGAGATTAAGTAAGAGACAAAATACAGGTCCTGCACCCCACCCTGCCCCACCATCTTGGCTTTGCCACCCAATCTGGAACCTCTGAGCCTCTCCAGCTCCATCTTTACCAGCCTGTTGCCTCTCTTCCCCTCTACTATGCTGGGGCCCTCCTGACAGCCCGCCTTCACTCACCCCTTCTCCCTTCACCCTTCCTCTACCATGGCCCAACAACTCCTCTGATTCTCCTCTGCAGACGCAGGAGAAAGTCCAGTGGCACCCGCAGAGCCTTGTCCTTACACCTGTCCCAGTGAGGAAGAGGGCAGTGCCATCCCCATTCAGGAGGATTACCGAAAACCAGAGCTTACTTCCTACTCTGAGCCAGTGCTCCTCAGAGAAGGCCATCACTTCAATCAAGTCCTAGCCTCCACCTCACCCCACTGACCATCCAAGGAGATCAAGAGAGGGCACCTCGAATTTCAGCACCACCCTCTCATCGGGACCCTTTCCTGTGTGCAGACTTGAGAAACCATTGTTGCTCAGTCGCTAAGTCATGTCCGATTTTTTGTGACCCCACCGACTGCAGCACACCAGGCTCTCCCTGTCCTTCACTATCTTCTGGAGTTCGCTCAATTCATGTCCATTGAGTCGGTGATGCTATCTAACCATCTCATCCTCTGTCATTCCCTTCTCCTCCTACCCTCAATCTTTCCCAGCATCAGGATCTTTTCCAGCGAGCCGGCTCTTCACATCAGGTGGCCAAAGTATTGGAGCTTCAGCATCAGTCCTTCCAATGAATATTCAGGGTTGATTTTCTTTAGGACTGACTGGTTTGATCTCCTTGCTGTCCAAGGGACTCTCAAGAGTCTTCTCTAGCACCACAATTCGAAAGCATCAATTCTTCAGTTCTCAACCTTCTTTATAGTACAACTCTCAAAACTGTACATGACTATTGGAAAAACCATAGCTCTGACTATATAGAACTTTGTTGACAAAGTGATGTCTCTGCTTCTTAATACGATGTCTATATTTATCACTGTTTGCTGTTGTCCCTAATGGTTCAGACGGTAAAGAGTCTGCCTGCAGTGTGAGAGACCCGGGTTCAATCGCTGGGTCAGGAAGATCCCCTGGAGAAGGGAATGGCAACCCACTCCAGTATTCTTGCCTGGAGAATTCCATGGACAGAGGAGCCTGGTGAGCTACAGTCCATGGGGTCACAAACAGTGGGGCACAACAGAGTAACTAACACTTTAACAATTTCACTTTCACTTTTCTTCCAAGAAGCAAGCATCTTTTAATTTCATGGCTGCAGTCACCATTCAAAAAGATTTTGGAGCCCAAGAAAATAAAATCTGCTACTGCTTCCATTTCTTCCCCATCTATTGGCCATGGAGTGATAGGACCAGATGCCATGATCTTCATTTTTTGAATGCTGAGTTTTAAGCCAGCTTTTTCACTCTCCTTTGTTACCTTCATCAAGAGGCTCTTTAGTTCCTCTTCACTTTCTGACATTAGGGTTTTATCACGTGCACGTCTGAGGTTGTTGGTATTTCTCCTGGCAATCTTGATTCCAGCTTGTGATTCATCCAGCCTGGCACTTCACATGATGTACTCTGCATAGAAGTTAAATAAGCAGGGTGACAATATACAGCTTTGATGTACTCCTTTTTCAATTTTGAACCAGCCATTGTTCTATGTTTGGTTCTAACTGCTACTATTGTCTAACTTCCTGACCTGCATACATATTTCTCAGGAGACAGGTAAGGCATTCCATCTCTTTAAGAATTTTCCACAGTTTGTTGTAATCCACAGAGTCAAAGGCTTTAGCATAGTCAATGAAGCAGAAGTAGATGCTTTTCTGGAATTCCCTTGCTTTTTTCTATGATCCAACAGATGTTGGATTTGTTCTCTGGTTCCTCTTGTTCTCCTTTTCTAAATCCAGCTTATATATCTGGAAGTTCCTGGTTCATGTACTGCTAAAACCTTGCTTGAAGGATTTTGAGCATTACCTTGCTACGATTACGATTGTACAGTAGTGTGAACATTCTTTGGCATGGCCCTTCTTTGAGACTGGAGTTAAACTGACATTTTCTAGTCCTGTGGCCATTGTTAAGTTTTTCAACTCTTCTGGCATATTGAGTGCAGCACTTTAACAGCATCGTCTTTTTAGGCTTTTAAACAGCTCAGCTGGAGTTCCATCACCTCCCCCCTAGTTTTTGTTCATACTAATGCTTACTAAGGCCCACTTGACTCTAGGTGAGTGACCATATCCAGGTCCTTAAGACCTTTTCTGTACAGTTCTTTTATGATTTCTTGCCACCTCTTCTTAATCTCTTCTGCTTCTGTTCGTTAGGTCCTTGTCATTTCTGTCCTTTATTGTGCCCATATTTGCATGAAATGTTCCCTTTTTATCTCCAATTTTCTTGAACAGATCTCTAGTCTTTCCCATTCTATAGTTTCCCTCTATTTCTTCGCATTGTTCACTTAAGGCTTTCTTATCTCTCCTGGCTATTCTCTGGAACTCTGCATTCAAGAGGGATGCAGAGTCGTGGGAACCTATCCTGTGAGCCTTTTCCAGAGAGGGTAGGTCAGCTGCAGCCCTCAGCTGCAAGAGGGCTGGGGCTCCAGGCAGAAAGCATTCCGCCTTCGTAAGGCCCACGTGCTGTATCTTCGGTCCAGAAACCTGGCGAAATAAAGCTACAAAACACAGCCAGCACAGCTCTCTGGCTCTGAACTCAGTCTCCCAACACAGGCCACGCCCACTTCCCCGCGCGGACCCGCGCACCCTGCCCACAGGCCACGCCCACCCCCACGANGACACTGAGAATGAATGATTCGCAGTCACACTCAACACTGTGGATCAGTCTCACCAAGAGCTGAGTAAAAGCAGGCACAGACGAGCACAGGCACAGGGCTCCTTCCATGAACAGAGTTCAGAAAGCGGCAAGACCAGCTCATGGTGTTAAGAGGTCCGGAAGTCAGTGGCTATTCTTGGTGGGAAGGATGTTAGTGACTAGAACCGAATGAGACTGGTCATCTTGTTTCTTAATCTGATGCTAGTTACACCTAAGTCTGATTTGTCCCAGTTCTTATGAGATGTTTTATATGAGATGTTTGTGACCTGTATACCTCTTGGTAAGTATACTTCAGTAAGGAGTTACAAAAGCATCGGTGAGTGAGAGGGAAAATCATGCAAGCTGTTTCAACTTCTGAACCATGAAGTTTCTAGAAGGTTCGAGGTGTTCTTGAATAACGATAACACTATTGGCAAAGACACTGGGTGACGGTGGAGGAGGGGCAGGCCTGGGTGGAATGGGGCAGGGAGGCAGGGATGGGAAGGGTAGCACATGCCTAGACGTGGGCCTGGGATGGGGCTGGAGCGGGGATTAAGCCAGTGCACCCTGCGTGTTCCCTCCCCTTCCTCTGTCACCAGGTCTTCTCATTCGAAACTGCACCCTCACGGCTAACTCAGAGTGTGCCTGCCCCGAGGGCCAGCAGTGCAGGGACAAGGACTGTATGGAGTGTGATGGTCCAGCCCAAGCCCCAGGCCCACACCCACAACCCTCCCAATTACCTTATGCTGAAGGTAAATTCCAGGCAACCCATGGTCTGATCACACCCCCACCAGCACCCGTCTCCTATACCCAGCCCCACATAAGCTGCCTCCTGTCACCCTGTCTCCACCTTCCCATCTCCCCCAGGGCCTCTCAGGCCTTCAGTCTTGCCCTGTGCCCTCCGGGGCCCGTGGCTGCTACCCAACTCGTCTGCTTTTCCAGAGATCCCAGAGGCCAGGACAGATCGGCACACTCAAACTCTGGCCAACTCCAGGTGGCTGCCGGCCGCGACCCTCTCAACCCACTGGTCACGTGAGTTTTCTCCCCACTCCCCACCCCCCAAAGAGAGGAGGAGAACACACGCAGGAGGGTTCACAGGGGAGAGGGAAAGTTGCTCAGTCTCGTTAACTCTTTGCGGCCCCATGCACTGTAGCCCACCAGGCTCCTCTGTCCACGGAATTCTCCAGGCAAGAATACTGGAGTGGGGAGCCGTTCCCTTCTTCAGGGGATCTTCCCAACCCAGGGATTGAACCCAGGTCTCCCACATTGCAGACAGATTACCGTCTGAGCTCACAGGGAAGCCCTCAGAAGGGAAGCCAGCCACAAAGCTCCTAGGAGCAGGGGTAAGAAGAGGAAGAAAGGACTTCTCTGGAAGTTGAGTGGTAGAGAATCCTCGCTTCCAATACAGGGGACTCAGGCCCGATCCCTAGTGGGGGAGCTAAGATCCCACATGCCATGGAGCAACAAAGACCCAACATAGCCAAAAATAAACGAAAAGAGAAAACAGAAGCAGAGTCCAGAGATTAGGAAAGGACATGGTCCAATGGTGGGGGTAAGGGAAGAAGGCGGGGAAAGGGAGAGAAATGAGCAGGAGGGCTTGGCTGAGGGGAATCAAGGGCTAGGCACCCCTCCAAGCCCCCTTGTGACCCCTGCCCACCCCATCACAGCCCAAAGGTCCCTGTGCAGCGTGAACTGCGTCCGCATCTTTGTGCTCCTCTCTGGAATGTTTCTTGCTTTCACCATAGTCGGAGCCCTGTTCCTCCATCAACAAAGAAAATTAAGTAAGAGATTAAGTAAGAGACAAAATACAGGTCCTGCACCCCACCCTGCCCCACCATCTTGGCTTTGCCACCCAATCTGGAACCTCTGAGCCTCTCCAGCTCCATCTTTACCAGCCTGTTGCCTCTCTTCCCCTCTACTATGCTGGGGCCCTCCTGACAGCCCGCCTTCACTCACCCCTTCTCCCTTCACCCTTCCTCTACCATGGCCCAACAACTCCTCTGATTCTCCTCTGCAGACGCAGGAGAAAGTCCAGTGGCACCCGCAGAGCCTTGTCCTTACACCTGTCCCAGTGAGGAAGAGGGCAGTGCCATCCCCATTCAGGAGGATTACCGAAAACCAGAGCTTACTTCCTACTCTGAGCCAGTGCTCCTCAGAGAAGGCCATCACTTCAATCAAGTCCTAGCCTCCACCTCACCCCACTGACCATCCAAGGAGATCAAGAGAGGGCACCTCGAATTTCAGCACCACCCTCTCATCGGGACCCTTTCCTGTGTGCAGACTTGAGAAACCATTGTTGCTCAGTCGCTAAGTCATGTCCGATTTTTTGTGACCCCACCGACTGCAGCACACCAGGCTCTCCCTGTCCTTCACTATCTTCTGGAGTTCGCTCAATTCATGTCCATTGAGTCGGTGATGCTATCTAACCATCTCATCCTCTGTCATTCCCTTCTCCTCCTACCCTCAATCTTTCCCAGCATCAGGATCTTTTCCAGCGAGCCGGCTCTTCACATCAGGTGGCCAAAGTATTGGAGCTTCAGCATCAGTCCTTCCAATGAATATTCAGGGTTGATTTTCTTTAGGACTGACTGGTTTGATCTCCTTGCTGTCCAAGGGACTCTCAAGAGTCTTCTCTAGCACCACAATTCGAAAGCATCAATTCTTCAGTTCTCAACCTTCTTTATAGTACAACTCTCAAAACTGTACATGACTATTGGAAAAACCATAGCTCTGACTATATAGAACTTTGTTGACAAAGTGATGTCTCTGCTTCTTAATACGATGTCTATATTTATCACTGTTTGCTGTTGTCCCTAATGGTTCAGACGGTAAAGAGTCTGCCTGCAGTGTGAGAGACCCGGGTTCAATCGCTGGGTCAGGAAGATCCCCTGGAGAAGGGAATGGCAACCCACTCCAGTATTCTTGCCTGGAGAATTCCATGGACAGAGGAGCCTGGTGAGCTACAGTCCATGGGGTCACAAACAGTGGGGCACAACAGAGTAACTAACACTTTAACAATTTCACTTTCACTTTTCTTCCAAGAAGCAAGCATCTTTTAATTTCATGGCTGCAGTCACCATTCAAAAAGATTTTGGAGCCCAAGAAAATAAAATCTGCTACTGCTTCCATTTCTTCCCCATCTATTGGCCATGGAGTGATAGGACCAGATGCCATGATCTTCATTTTTTGAATGCTGAGTTTTAAGCCAGCTTTTTCACTCTCCTTTGTTACCTTCATCAAGAGGCTCTTTAGTTCCTCTTCACTTTCTGACATTAGGGTTTTATCACGTGCACGTCTGAGGTTGTTGGTATTTCTCCTGGCAATCTTGATTCCAGCTTGTGATTCATCCAGCCTGGCACTTCACATGATGTACTCTGCATAGAAGTTAAATAAGCAGGGTGACAATATACAGCTTTGATGTACTCCTTTTTCAATTTTGAACCAGCCATTGTTCTATGTTTGGTTCTAACTGCTACTATTGTCTAACTTCCTGACCTGCATACATATTTCTCAGGAGACAGGTAAGGCATTCCATCTCTTTAAGAATTTTCCACAGTTTGTTGTAATCCACAGAGTCAAAGGCTTTAGCATAGTCAATGAAGCAGAAGTAGATGCTTTTCTGGAATTCCCTTGCTTTTTTCTATGATCCAACAGATGTTGGATTTGTTCTCTGGTTCCTCTTGTTCTCCTTTTCTAAATCCAGCTTATATATCTGGAAGTTCCTGGTTCATGTACTGCTAAAACCTTGCTTGAAGGATTTTGAGCATTACCTTGCTACGATTACGATTGTACAGTAGTGTGAACATTCTTTGGCATGGCCCTTCTTTGAGACTGGAGTTAAACTGACATTTTCTAGTCCTGTGGCCATTGTTAAGTTTTTCAACTCTTCTGGCATATTGAGTGCAGCACTTTAACAGCATCGTCTTTTTAGGCTTTTAAACAGCTCAGCTGGAGTTCCATCACCTCCCCCCTAGTTTTTGTTCATACTAATGCTTACTAAGGCCCACTTGACTCTAGGTGAGTGACCATATCCAGGTCCTTAAGACCTTTTCTGTACAGTTCTTTTATGATTTCTTGCCACCTCTTCTTAATCTCTTCTGCTTCTGTTCGTTAGGTCCTTGTCATTTCTGTCCTTTATTGTGCCCATATTTGCATGAAATGTTCCCTTTTTATCTCCAATTTTCTTGAACAGATCTCTAGTCTTTCCCATTCTATAGTTTCCCTCTATTTCTTCGCATTGTTCACTTAAGGCTTTCTTATCTCTCCTGGCTATTCTCTGGAACTCTGCATTCAAGAGGGATGCAGAGTCGTGGGAACCTATCCTGTGAGCCTTTTCCAGAGAGGGTAGGTCAGCTGCAGCCCTCAGCTGCAAGAGGGCTGGGGCTCCAGGCAGAAAGCATTCCGCCTTCGTAAGGCCCACGTGCTGTATCTTCGGTCCAGAAACCTGGCGAAATAAAGCTACAAAACACAGCCAGCACAGCTCTCTGGCTCTGAACTCAGTCTCCCAACACAGGCCACGCCCACTTCCCCGCGCGGACCCGCGCACCCTGCCCACAGGCCACGCCCACCCCCACGATCTGGGGGCGGAGCTTTCTTCGGCGCAGGCAGACGCGCTGGGGGCCCGGGGAGTGGGGGGGCGGTGGCGGGGCTGGCAGGTGAAGGGAAGTGGGAGAAGGTTCCGGCTGCTGGGGAGCCTTTATCTGTCATCAGTCCCTTCAATCCTCCAACTTGCCTCCGTTCCCGTACCCTCTCTCCACTTTCTTGGGGCTGATCGGAAACAAAAGGGCAAAGGGGCGCACGCAGCAGTCAGGTCCTGAAATTACCAGGGGATTTCTTTTGCGGGCGAGAAGGTGAAAGGAAGAACAACAGTGACCAGACTCTGGCTCCAGCACCAATGGCTTCAGCCAGTGGCTAAGGCAGCCGCGATGACACTTTCTCAAAGTGAAAGCGAAAGCCAAGTAGGCGGAGAGAACTGACGGCGCCAGGCGGCCGACCAAGCAGGGTGTTTGAAGCCCCTTCTCCAGCCGACCCCTGGCCAGCGTGGGGACTGAAGAAGGGAGGCGGGGGAGGAGGGCCCGAGAGCAGCCCCCATGGGCGCCGAGGGGTGGTGCCTACTGCTCTGCTTGGCTTTCTCCGGGGCGGCAAACGTCGGTGAGTCGGGTGGACAGGCTGGTAGGGTGCGTTGAGTTCAAGAAGCATCAGGTAGTCACCCTCCCCGAGGTCGCAGAGAGAGTAAGGGGCCGGGAATGGCTTCCAAGCGCCCTCTAAGCCCAACAGGTGGAAGATTCCGCGGCTGGTAACGGTGAAAACCAGTTTTGCTCTGGAGGGAGGCTGAGAACTCCGTGGAAAGGGCCAAACCAAGGAACTACGGGCCTACTCGGTAATACCGCAAAAGCAACAGACCCTGGGGACTAACTGGGAAGTTGAGAGGCTGCTAACGTCCAACAAACAGGCTCATCTCCTCCCCCAATGCAGCTTGCTCATTCATTTCCTTTTGCTGAGAATTCCTTTGACGGAAGAGAGAGCTTTTCATGGATTGTTGGAAATAAGAGTTTCATGAATCCCTCTGAAACAAGGGAAATCCAGGACTTGAAACAATTCACGCCAAGAAGTGTGTACCTGGAGAGGCAGGTGCTGCTCAGAAATCTGGTTCAGGGTAAAACAGGAGAAGAACTAGGGATGGGGAAGATTAACCCTTGATGACTTGGCAGTTTCAGGCAGGGAGTAAATACAGGAGGAACTTTCTGGGCAAGAGGGTGCTCACACCAGCCTGTTCCCTGCAGCAGAAAGGCAATGGCAGGCGGTGGACGTGGTCCTGGACTGCTTCCTGATGGAAGAAGGTGGGCACCATGGAGCGTTCGTCAGCAGTGAGAGCATGGTGAAGGCCGTGCTGGTACTGAGGCAGGTACCAGTGCTGGATGATGGCTCCCTGGAAGGCCTCACAGATTTCCAAGTGGATACACTGACNCCCCCAAGGCCTGGTCAAGTCTGGGAAGGGCCAACTCAGACGGATGAGGAGACTGAGTCTGGCACCAAGAGACTAACCCAGTGTAAAGACAAGGACGCTGAGGCTGGAGGGCAGCAGTGTTGTCCGAGGCATCCTGGCCTTAGTTTTGAGCCAGGGCCACCAGACCCCCACTGTCTGCTCCTTTGCAAACTGGTTCCTTGAGGCCCCAAGGAAAACTGGGCTCCTGGAATGTTATCTCCTTGAACTCTTAGTTAAGACAGACAGAGCAACTTAGAAAGTGGGAAGCTTTCGAGTCCCCTCCAGTCCCCAGCGTCTGCAGCTGGGTGTCTGGGCCACGCTGAGTCGAGCAGCAGCTCCTGAAACGGTTGCTGTGTAGGAAAAACAAGGTCCGCGCCAGCCCCGAGGAGGTCCCTGGCACAGCTCTGCCCTGACATGAAGTGAATGTGCCTAGACTGGGCAGCCGGGCCAGAGTCCTGCCACTTAGAGGGAGATTTAGAGGGAACAAGTGGGAAGGCCAGACACTGGCTGCTGAATTTACCGATCTTTTCAGCAAGGTCGGCGGGAGGGCCCTTTGGCGGCAGGCTCTGTCTGTAGCCGAGACCCCTGAGTTGGTGGCTGTGTCCAAGGCCTTCCTGGCTTCCCACATGACGAGCCCAGGCCGGGGAAGCCAACCAGCTTTGTGTCCTGGAGACTCCGGGGGCGATTCACAGTTATTACGCCACAGAATTTCAGAGCGTGGCCGTCTGCCAGGGATTCGGCTTTGCAAGTTAGAAGCGCAGGGGAGTCCTCACCAAGTGTGTCCCAAGTGCTCACTGGATACAGGCACACGCAGCCAACTCACCCGCTGCAAAGGCGTTGGCATTATTGTGTTGCCCCTTCGTGGACGGCCCAGAGATGCGCTGGGTTTTGGGTTCTATGCACTATCGTATGTACGTGTATATGTGGGCTACTAAACTCATCTCTTTCAATAACTGAGTGTCACAGAGGTGAGCTGACTTGCGAAGAGCCTTTGTTTCACAAGAAATGGAGACTTCCCTATAAATGCCTTTATTTTCTCCTCTGGAAAATGGGTATATTACCATTATTTACCTTACAGGTTGCTGTTGCTGACGTTTGGCCAAGATAATGCATATATAATTATTAGCTGTTACCCACGCGCATGGCGAGTCCTCCATAAAGGCTGGCAGGCATGTTATTCTTGTTGTTCTTATTTATTTGGCTGTGCAGCATGTGGGATCGAGTTTCCTGACCAGAGATCTAACCTGGGCCCCCTGCATTGGGAACACAGAGTCTTAAGCAATGGACCACTGGAGAAATCCCTGTTACTCCTGTTTTAATCAGAACAAAGTAAAGAAACCAAACTATGAGAACAGACTTTTCCAGCGTCACGCTGTTAAAACAATTTGTTCTTTCACTAGGCAGCAAAANCAGGTCACCCCAGTCCTTCTGGACCACATTCTAAGAAGGAGTAGCACCAAACCAAGGAGGGGCTGTGGGAGCAGTCCTGACGGGAAGGGTTGTTTTTCTTTTTATTTATTTTTTTAATTTTGTATCTTTTATTTATTATTGATGGCTGTGCTGGGTCCCTGGACTTCCCTCTAGCTGCCCTCCACAGGTCTCTGTGGTGGCTTCTCTTGTTGCAGAGCACAGGCTCCAGGGCATGCGAACTCCAGTAGTTGCAGCTTGTGGGCTCAGTAGTTGTGGTTCCCAGACTCTGGAGCACAAGCTCACTAGTTGTGGCTCATGGGGCTTAGTTGCTTTGTGGCACGGGGGATCTTTCCAGACTAGGGATTGAACCCGTGTCTCCTGCATTTGCAGGTGGATTCTTTACCACTGACCAGAGAGGGCTCCCTCCCCCGGGAGGACTGTTTCAAAGCTTCCCTTGTAGCTCAGCTGGTAAAGAATCCACCTTCAACACAGGAGGCCCCAGCTCGATTCCTGGGTCAGGAAGATCTGCTAGAGAAGGGATAGGCTACTCACTCCGATATTCTGGCCTGGAGAATTCCATGGACTGTATAGTCCATGGAGTCGTAAAGAGTCGGACACGACTGAGCAACTTTCTTACATTACCTTACATGAGTGTTTAAAAACACTGGCTGATAGTGATGCTAAGAAGCAAGCCAACCTCTAGCTGGTTTTGCTGTTGTTTTTCAGTGACCTGAAAAACAGGGGGAATCATGCCCCGCTATGTCCTGCCTCCAGGATGTACCCCGCACCTCAGTGAGTGGAAACCTTCCACCCCACAAGCTGCTGTCATGCTCAGCAGGAGAAGGCTCCAGGCTCCTCTGCTGTCCCGGTGATCCCTGTGGGATTTGATCGCTCCTCCTTTCTTCCAGCTTCCCCCAAAGTACGACTGAGCTTGCTGAACGCAGCCCCACCAGCCACCCTCATCTGCAATGTTGCTGGCTACTACCCCCTGGATGTGTCTGTGACCTGGACCCGGGAGGAGCAGGGTGGCTCCCCAGCCCCTGTCTCTGGTGCCTCCCTCTCCAACCTCCGGCACAGCCCAGCTGGCACCTACAGCATCTCCTCCTCCCTGATGGCGGAGCCTGGCTCTGCAGGAGCCACTTACACCTGTCAGGTCACCCACGTCTCCCTGGAGGAGCCCCTGGGGGCCCACGCCTGGGTTGCCCCACCAGGTATGGGCATGCCCTCCCTTCCCCACCTCTACACCTGGGCTCAGGGCTCCTGCCCTCTGGCGTAGTTCTGCTTCCCACAGTCTCAGCTGCTGCTTTCCCAAGGTGGGGGCCTTCAGAGGTCTGACCACATGTTCCTCCAATCTTTTATTATCCCCTGGGTCCTGGGGTGCCAGGCACTGCTGGGAGCTGGAGACCAGGGCTGAGCAGTCCCTCATCCGGCCCTCAAGGAGCTGGAGGCACAGACTGGGCCATCAGGGCAGGTGACACCCCCCCCCGGGGGGGTAGGGGGAGGCCTGGGAGGCTCAAAGGGCCAGGAACACCAGGAAAGAAGGAACGCACGTGTGACAGCCTCATTATAGAACAGCCTAAAAGAACCGGGGGAGCTGCACGGCTAGGGGCAAGGGTGTGGGGGAAGGGGGCTGTGGCCACGAAGCTTGAGCGGTGCTTGTATTTATTCAGGACTGAGCCAGCACTGCGCTGAGCACTCAGACGTGGGCCAGCACACATTCTCACACCTCCCATTTTAGAGATGAGTAACACACTACAGTCCAGAGGGTTGCAAAGAGTTGGACACAACTGAAGCGACATAGCGCACAGACGCAACGGGCACTTACAGATGTCCAGTCGAGGCTGTCTGCCTAGAAAATGGTAAAACCGCAAACATGAACAATAGGTCGCCTGATTTCTCTACAGCTTTAACCCCCCTGCTGCTACTGGGGGCAAATAACAGCAGGCCTCCAGCTGAACTTTATCCTGAGGCCACAGAATGTCATCGAAAGGTCTTTTTTGTTTTTAATGTTTGGGGGATATTGAAAAGTTTATTTTTTGAACACTGATACTTTTATTTTTTAACTGGAGGAAAACTGCTTTACAATGTTGCATGAAAAGGTCTTATGGCATGAAGAGCTTGCATCTTGAAATGCATTACTTGGTGGCTTGCAAGGCCATAAGCTTCCCTGAAGTTTATGGGATTTTGTCTCAGCTTATATCACTCTCCAGTTATTTACAAAATTGCAGTTTAACTGTCAGCAACTTTGTTCAATTGCTCGGTCCTGTCTGACTCTTTTGCGACCCCATGGAGTACAGCACACCAGGCTTCCCTGTCCATCACCAACTCCCAGAGCTTCCTCAGACTCAATGTCCATTGAGTCGGCGATGCCATCCAACCATCTCATCCTCAGTTGCCCCCTTCTCCTCCTGCCCTCAGTCTTTCCCAGCATCAGGGTCGACTGCTAATCTAAACTAAATCTCTCTTGTAAGACAGTTTGGAAAACTGTGTCACAAAGTGGGAAGAGGTAGAGGATTGTGTGTGGAGTGACAGGCGGACAACCACCCCCAGCAGGTCCAAGCACCCCACTTGCCTGGTCCCTGGTGAGGGCAGAGGAGCAGCTGATTGGAGCTCCTCGGCCAGGGACATAGGCACACACACAGAGCGCGCCCTGTCCTTCCTGCATGCACACGCCGTGGGCGAGGGTTCAGGATGATTCTTGCACTGATTTCCCTCCACGGCTCTGTCAGTTGCAGAGCAGAAGTCAGCCCTGGGAGTCCTTCTGGCCAGCATCCTCTTCATCCTGACCTTGCTGTTCCTGGGGCTGCAGAGACGCCAAGGTAAGAAAGCGCCTGGACACCGTGGGTTCTATCCCTGGCCGCCCTCACCTAGAGATCAGATGCTCTGAACACCGCCATGTCTAGACCAGGAATAAAGCCAGCCCAGGCCCAGCTCTTGGGGTTACCCCACTGACAGCAACCTCGTTCCCTCCTGTTTCCTCCTAGCTACCTCACCAATGTCTCCCAAAACCTCGAGGCACTCTGGGTAGCTGCTCTCCTGCCTTAAATGTAAGAGATTCACATTTTCCCAGAAGGACTCTGAGCTGAGTCCCAGACTCCAAAAGGCCCCAAGAAAGCTAAAAAGAAGGCACGGATCACTGACTCTGGATTTCTGCAGGCCCTTGCCCTCCTTCATTGCACACCCTGGGCCGATATACTAAGGGAGAGAGCATGGAGAGGTGGCAGGAAGGCAGAGGTCTGGGTGGAGCTTGAGACCTGAGCCAGCTTGGAGGTGGAGGTGTGAGGGGGCTGGAAAAGATGCCAAAAAAAAAAAAATTCAGAAAGGAGCAGGGGAAGGACAGTGGGACAGGGTGGGAATTGGACGAACACACACATTCACTGAACTCTGTCCAGATAAAAGCGCCGTGTTCTCGGAAGCAAAGCTTCTCCACTTCCCTGTCTTTCCCCACTCGGGGCCCCGCCTCCCAGCCTTGCTACTCTACCTGCCAAGTGTCCGAGATGTGAAACAGAGACCCTCAGAGGTGGCCCCCAGGGCCCCGTCCCAGCTGCTCTGTGTAACCCTGAGCTGTGGTTAAGCTCCTGCCCCTCTGGATGGCTGCTGGACATTGTAGGACTCTACATGCCCCTCACCCCCTCAGCGGCAGGGGAGAGATTGCTCCTTTTAGTCATTTCTAGAATGGGTCTGGTCAGTACACTGGACTGGACAGCAGACGGCTGTGCGTGAGGGGCGTGGGGAGCGGAGCACCTGGCCCAGGGCCCAGGGGAGGTGGCGGCAGCTGTCTGAGACCTGCAGGTTCTGTCAGCGAGATGCCGCTCAGCTTCCTGCCATGGGTTCCTGTCACTCACACCTGGAAGAGCCGCCGGGTGGCATGAGGCATGAAGGCTGACGGCGGAGACCACTTCCCCTGCCAACACCCAGACCTTTCATCTTGAGAGGGCGATGGCACATGTCAGCCACCCTTCCGGCCCAAAGCACCGTGGGAAGGGAACCAAAGAGAAACAACACCCTCCGCCCCGCCGAGGTCACTCCAGCCCAAACAACAGCTGAGTCGCTTAGTGGTAGGAAGCTGTATTTTTTGGCCTTTGTTCAGAATACAGGAAATTGGTGAATACATGCCTTTGGTGGAAGTACATCTGTTATTATTCTGTACATGGAGGAGATGGGGTTAGGAAAAAAGACAGAGAGGTGATGACAGACACACAGTGGAGACCCCGCACCGTCTCACAGCAAACGAGGAGGGGCTGCGGGGCCTCGGCTCCACGTGGCCGCCGAGCCCCGGGCTCAGGTGCATGAGTGCCTATGCACGTGGCTGTGGGGTGCGGGGCTGGGGACAGCGAAGACACAGAAGAGGGGACAGGCGGGGTGAGAAAGTGGAAGGGCTGCGTCCCCAGAAGCACAGAGCGGACTCCCTCTGGGACAGATAGGGCAGAACCCAGAAGTGATCTCCTGTGACCGGGCGGCCCAGGAGGGTGGGTTTCCTCCAGGCTTGGGACACATCGAGGCCAGTGGTGGTTCTTCTCTGGCGGTAACCCCCTGCGTTAGGCAAGAGGAGCCCAGGGGAGAGTGGAGGCCTTCGAGGGGGCCGTGAGGAGGCACACTGACTGCCTTTGTCCAGCTCTTCCGTCCCACCCTGGGGCAGGACGAGGGCAAGGGAGGGTGGGGGCGGAGGGAGAAGCAGGGGGGTTGTGCGTCGTGAAATGCTACTGCATGGACAGCCAGCCAGCCCGGCCCGGTCCCCTGCCGCCTCTTGCTGGCGGGCGGCTGGACGGGAGGCATGAGGCGACCAGGTAGGGCGGAGGGCCCGGTCTGGCCACTCGGTGCACTTTCCCGAGGCCCAGCCCCAGCCCCTGAGACAGGCCGAGCAACCCCGTCCTCGGGTCCCACTGTCTGTGCCACAAACCACACAGAGAAGTGGGGAGCGGAGGAGGCAGCGTGGAGTTCAGGTGGACGCGGTGCTCTGGGGTGGGAACGAACTGCGGCAAGAACAGAGGCCACTCTGGGTGGGGCTGTCTCTTATACACATCTAAACTGTGTCACAAAGTGGGAAGAGGTAGAGGATTGTGTGTGGAGTGACAGGCGGACAACCACCCCCAGCAGGTCCAAGCACCCCANCTGGGTGGGGAGGCCCCGAGGCGGCACAGGACCCCCAAGCAGGCCTGTCTGTTGATATCCACCTCAACTCCGGGGCTGGGGCGCTGCAGGCACTGGGCTCCCTCAGCACTCAGAGCACAGCCGGGCCCCCTTGTCTTTAGCAAGTTCACTGGGGGAGTTTGGGGGGTAAGGACTCCCCAAGGTCCAGGGCTCCTCACCTCCAGCCCCTCATCCTGCCCCATCAACAGGAAGGAGCAACAGGAACCTCAGAACGAGAGGGTGAGAAGTGACTTCCTCCAGGCTTGTTATTTTCGGGTTAGGCCCTGGACACGCTGTGTCTCTATAACCCACAGGCATCCTCTCTTTATCTACGCCAGTAAAATTCAGTGAGAGTCTCAAACTCTGGTTAAATGAAATTATTTGACGCCTCATGAGCAACACAGAATGGTGTAGAGAACACAGACGAGCGCCCCATCCAGATATGAGCTGGCGGGACTGCTTCTAGGATGGGAACGGGAGTCCTGGCATTTTTTCGCTATGAATATGTGTCCTCCAGGTCGCTGGAGGTGGTAAGATCCCTGAAGACAGAAAATCTTAAGACTAACGGATGGGACGTCCCTCTGAAAATCAGGCTTGACTTTTTTAAGGCATCCTGCACCAGGCCCAGGCTAGACTGCAGACCTGGTCCAGGTTCCCCCGCAAGGCCTGGCCCCAGAGAAGAACTCCAGGTGAAGGACACTCTCCCAGCTGTCCCCAGCCTCCTCCTGCCAGCGGCCTGGCCTGGCTCTTCCTGGCAACACCACGAGCACAAGCCTCTTCTCCTCCCCCTAGTCCTGGCCCCTTCTTGGCCAGGTCACCTCAGCTCCGCCCCTTCCTAGGCCCTTTGCCTCCAACCCTTTGGGGGAACTTGAGAGAGCGTGAGAGGGGAGGAAGGAGATGCCCACTGTTTGTTCACCAGGCAGTTACCTCAAGACTGCACCATGAGCAGCATTTCCGGTGTCGCGGGACCGAGTGCAAATGAAAGCAACAAAGGAGGAGGAGTGGGTGATGGCGAAGCGGGGCTGGGATGGAGGAAGGCGGACGGGGGAGTGCCGGGACAGACAGAGGGACAGAGGAAGGCGGACGGGGGAGTGCCGGGAGAGAGGGAGGGAGAGAGGGACGTGAGTCCAGACGGCCGGGGGGAATAGGGACGGGGTGGCACGTTCTCAAGCAAAAAAGTAGACTGGACACAGGAATCAGGAGGTCCCAGATGGCAAAGAGAGAGACAAGAGACAACAAGAGGGCACATGACATCAGGTTACTAGACACCAGGGGTGGCCGCAGGCGTCCCGTCCCCACGGGCACCCTCCACCCATGCCGGTGACACAAGAGCACAGTCCCCCTCCTCAGAACAGGAGGGACCACCGTCCCCCACAGTCCTGCAGAGGGAAGGCTGGTCCATCCAGGAAGTCCCTTCTGCCCTCCCGCACCCAGTGATGACCCTCCCCGCCGCCCTGGCAGCGATCTGATCTCCGTACCTCAGTCAGAGCAGCCCCACTCCCCAGGCAGGCAGCCAGGCAGGCAGGGCTGGGAGGAGACTCCGGGACCTTCCCACCTCTTCACCCCACCAGCAACCTCAGTGATACTTACTTACAATAACTACCACGATGATGGCGCAGATGGCTCCCAGCATGATCATCATCTGGGGGAACATGGACAAAGAGTGAGCCCTTGGGTTCGGAGAAGGAGGGAAGGAGCCCCGGGCTGGGGACACGAGAGCAGCACCGCCCCAGTCCTGGGGAACAGTGGAAGAAGCCACACGGCCCCCAGGATAGCTGGAAGCCTTCCAACCCCCCCCTCCCTGCCCGCTGTGTACCACCCCACTCCCCCATCAGACAGTAACCCCTCCACCACAGCTGGAGCTTCTCGAAAATGTCAGAGCATCTGCGACCTTCTCCTTTTCCCCTCTTCCTGTAGCCTGGAGGCTTTCAAAGGAACACCAGAGGAGATGCAAACTTTGAACCTTTAGTCATCTGGTTCATTGTTCATCATAAAGTGTTCAGCTCATTCCCCAAGAGCTGCAGGTGTTTAAATATGTATCTATCCCAGCCATTGTGTCGACATTGGTGTGTCTTCGGAAGGGACAGGTAAGAATCTTTGCAGGAGTCCTCTGGGAAAAGGCAGCTTGACTAACCCCTCCCAACTCCTCAAGGTCTCCAGGGGCCCCAGTGAGTGGTTCTGAGTGCTCTAGCGTACCCTGGTGGCTAGCTCGGGTAATGCAGCTTAAGAAGGCGGCTATCCAGATTTCCTCCCAAGAGAGGAGCCAGCAGAGGATGCGGAACCATTCCACGTTCCACAGAGAATGTGGAACCTAAGGGTTTTCCTGCCTCCTGTGCGTCGAGACCCAGGAAAATAACAGGGAGGGGATGGGAGCACTCACCTTGCAGTTTTTCCACCAGTACTTCCTCTTTAGCTTGGCAGCACTGCTCTCAAATTGAGATGCACCTGCCTGCAGGGCGTCGGCTCGGTCATCCAGCTCCGACAGTTTCTGGTCCCTCTCTAGGACCTTGTCCACATTTACACGGATGATGTCCACAACCTGAGCAGGGCATGGGAACACAGAGCGGCTAAGCTCCCCCAGAGCTGGGGCCAGCACCCCAAGGCTGCCCTGCCTAACTCTACAGGGTGCCCTGCCTCCCAGAGCTGTTAGCTTCCCTTCTACATACTCTCAGAGAAAAAGCTATCCACCTACCTCCTCCACTTGTGCCTGGGTCTGCTGTAGTCGTCTGTTACTGGTCATATTAGGAGGAGGGCCAGGGGGACCCCCACCTGGGGCAGCCCCTTCTGCCCCTTCAGTGGGTGGCTGAGCTGGAGCAGACCTTTGGAGAGAAGGGTGCAGAGACAAGAAAGGAATCCGGTGCATTCTCACCCTGCTGCACCAAGGTGGTGGCAATAATAAGGTTATACGCAAACAGCAGGGGTCTAGCTCCTTGGCAATGCCAAGCGGGGAGATACGATACAGAGACGCAAGGCAAAAAACAAAAGATCTTGCAACTGATGGGGCCCAGCGACACCCTGGGTGGAGGGTGGCGTCAAGAGCTCTCATCTGGGCTGTCCTCTGACCCAAACTCAAACGCATACTCTGGCAGGATAGCTACAGGGACAAATGGGCCAGCTGTACCCTGTCATTTCTCTGCCTCCCAAAAGTCAACCTGGAAAACTCCAATCCAGGTTAGGAGAATTATATGCAAAAAAACTAAACCTTCAGGACAAGCTTTGGAGAAGGAAATGGTAACCCACTCCAGTAGCCTTGCCTGGAAAAGTCCATGGATAGAGGAGCCTGGTGGGCTACAGTCCATGGGGTCACAAAGAGTCAGACATGACTGAGCAAGCACTCAGGACAAGTGTACAGACTAACAGCTCTCTCTCTCTCTCGCTCTCTCTCTCTTTTTTTTTTTTTTTTGGCAAAGGCTAAATATAAAAATAAAGGCCAAGTGGACAGACTCTGCTGAAGGGGAGTCAGTTATTAGTATGTTTCACATAGTGACTATAGTGTGTCGTGGCCACTGTAGGACGACTTGGAGAATCACCAAAGGCCTCTGTAGTTGGAGTGAGTCAGAACTGTTTGCTTGCTTAATTTTTTGGCAGAGAAGGTTGGGGGTTTACTTAGATAGAATCGGGGCCCAAACCAATTGTGTTAATTGTGAGACTGTTCCAAGAGCCTAGGCAGGAAACAAAAATACTGGACATAGTCCTCAATGTATAGGCATCAGGAACATTCTGTCCCTTCTTTTTCTAGATTTGGCATCAAGTCTAGGAGACTCTCCTAGTTCTTTATGTCCCAAAGAGAAATCTTGGTTTACACTGAATATATAGAGACCATTCCCTTTCTCCCTTAGCCTTAGGGTGGGGGAATAATCTAGCATGAAAAAAGTGTTAGTCGTCGCTCATTTGTGTCCAACTCTTTGCAAACCCATGGATTGTAGCCCTCCAGGCTTCTCTCTCCATGGGATTTCCCAGGCAAGAATACTGGAGTGGGTTGCCATTCCTTTCTCCAGGGGATCTTCCCAAATCAGGGATCGAACCCAGGTCTCCTGCATTGCAGGCAGATTCTTTACCATCTGAGCCACCAAGGAAGCCCCATCAAGCATGGAGTCCTCCAAATAAATCCCCCTCCATGTCTCCCAACAGAAGCTAAATTCATGTCCTAAATTCATGTAGAATTTTCAGAAGTCTAACCTAAGGCGTGAGCTGTTCTCTGCCAAGGAAGAACCCATAGGTAGGAGAGAAATTGCTCAAATTTGATGGAGAAGAGAAATTACAAGAACTCCTCAAATAGAAGCAGGATCTCACAAAGCACACCTCATCAGAGCAGTCCAAGAGTAAATGTACTACAGATGAACCACCGCAAAGTCACGAAAAAGGAAAAGCCTTGACTATTCACAATAGAACTAATACCCAGAAGTTCCTCCTCTCTAAGTAAATTTCAGTCTAAAGAAACAGAGAATAACCCCTCAGAAAAGCTATTCTAGCAGATGACACCTGACTCATCCCAGTTAAAAGAATTGTTTTCCCATTTCCCTTTAAGGCACAAAAGAGGCAAAGGAAAGATACGGAGCTCTGGAAGCCACTAGACTCCTCTGCTACTACTGAGCTAAGCAAACTAGTTCTCTGATGAAAGTGGAAAATTCAATGAGTAGGAAGCAGCTGGTGTTTGGTCTTGGAAGCGGTCCAGGCTGGTGGCACCAATGACAAGATTAAGGTCAGAGACCTCGTGACACCCTTCTAGTCACCATGCTTTCCTCACCTCCTTCCTTCATCCCACATGGATGCTATTGGGAACCAGTCAGCGGAGAAGTCTCCCCCTGCCCCAAATAAAAACACAGAGCATCCTAGGGCTTGGCCAAAACAGGTAAACTATCATATACAGTTAAAACTGTAAAAATAAAATGCAAATAGCTACAAAGCTTTGGAAGGGACCATTTCACTTACTACTTGTTGGGAGTTGGGAACACGCAGGAGTAACATATCCAAGGCTAGTTACAAGCCTTATGTAATATAAGTATATCTTTCCCCTTTTTTGTCACCAAGAGAAGCAACATGAATACGTCTTGGACCAGGCCAGGACTCCGGGCAAGAACGGGAAGTTCTTCCACTTGTCTAGCTATAGTTCTCCCTTAGGATCTTGAAACAGGGATGACCATGACCGGATGACTAAACTGATTATTAGAGACTAAACCTAATGTGCTAAGGGAAAGTGGAGGTGCGGGAGTGGTCCTCAGCTCTATTTCTCTTCCAAATACTTGGCTAAGACTCACTGACAGGAAAACACCTCCTCTGTGGGTGGCCTTGGGATGAATGGCTGCTCGGAATTGCATACCACTGCCCCTGGAGTCCTTGTGAGCTGCTCACCAGAGAACTGGCAGACAAGTTTCTGAAGCTTTGCTCACTACCAAGAGGGGGCTGCTCATCGCGATCGGGTTGAGGAGTGTACACAAATGCAGACGCTGCAGAGCAACCCAAGCAGCTAACTGGCAGGTGCACCCACGACTGTCCTTCCAGAAGCCCTAAGTACCGCCTTGATCAGTGACAAGAGCGAGCCTGGAGCCCCCCTCGGGTGTCTCCACGCCCCACCTTCGCCGGAGACCCGACTGAGGAGTCCCGCAGGCGAGAGAAGAGGGGGCAGTGAATGGGGGACCCCCCGCGCCCCGGCCGCGCTCGTGCGGTGCCGGCTGCGGCTGGTGCAGGAATGGGGTGCTGCCTCCCCTCCCGAGGGGGTGGCCCGGCCCGTGGGCGGCGCACGGCGGTGGTTCCCCGCGCCGCCGCAGCTGCTGCAATGCGCCATTTTCGGTCCCGCAGAGTCCGGCGCTGGGGTGAGAGTTGGCAACGAGGTGCCGCGCCCCCCACATCAGAGTCAACTCACATGTCACCGAGAGAAGAATGAGAGGACCGTTTCTTCTCCGGAGTCTGCGGCTAGACACCCGATCGGGAAACGCTGCGGTGAAGCCCCCCACACCTCCGAGCTCCGCCTCTGGCTGCCCACCGGAGCTCTAACTGCGGTGGAACTTACTGCAGTTGCCGCGCCGGCCCCAGTCTTTATCAGTGCTGGCCACGCCCCCAGATCAAGCTGACAACCCTACAGCCCAATCCATGTCCAGGACGGGCTCTAGTACCCGAAGCGAAGGCCGAACAAGCTCTAGAGTGCCCGCCCCTGAAAATTGGCCAATCACAGCTCTCTTCTCATTCTGACTCTGGAAAAGAGCTGCACCAGGAGGATCTGACNGGCTCTAGTACCCGAAGCGAAGGCCGAACAAGCTCTAGAGTGCCCGCCCCTGAAAATTGGCCAATCACAGCTCTCTTCTCATTCTGACTCTGGAAAAGAGCTGCACCAGGAGGATCTGACCAATACAACTCTGGCTTGCTTACCTGTCTAACTAAGCGAAAGGGTTGGGTGGAACTCAGCGCCAACTCTCTGGAAAGCCGGCTCCAGTAGTTTGAATTGGACCTTTTTTGGTACCTTCCAGCCAATCGCTGAGCAGTTCCTCGCGTCCGGGCCCGCCCACGGCCCGTCTCCAGCCAGTCACGCTNAGGCGTAGTGAGTACTCACATTATTCAGCCAGAAAAACAGGAAGCAAGAAAGAAACGACATGAGGAATCAGTCTTTCCAGAAACTGATCCCATTTCTTTTATTTTTAGGTTTGCTTATATACCTTTTGTTACACATAGGGATGAATACAGAGTCACGTGGGGGTTAGCAGGCCTGACCTTTATCAAAATCAGGTGCTTTACATAAAAAAAGGTCTTAGAGGTTTTACATCATCTTCTGGCCATGAGGCCTGCTGACATTTATGACCCTTTCTTTCTGATAACCTTATTTTTTCCAACGGTGTTTTTTCTTAAACCAGGCACCACCCTCCAAGTAAAGTTGCATTCCTATAGGGTGAGGGTGTAGTGAGTTACAATCAAGAAAGGAATTTATTTAACCCAAGGTTAACATGATTAGTCTTAAAGGTCAATACTTATTTCTCCTATATGCTAGTTATATTTATTATAAAAGCAGGGAATATGGAGATTCAGCAGCAAACATAAGCCCAACAAATGAAACTCTTCACCAATGTTCCCCTTAAGATCTATTTAGTCTTAAGATAGTGATAAAATTACATTTTTACATAGCAAGGACACAGTGGTCTATAACAAAGTACAGTGATCTATTACAAAAGAGAAAATTCATTAACTCAAAAGTCTAGTATTGCTAACATCAAAAACTACTATATTTCCTTTTCTATATTCCAAATACATTGATTAATATATGCCCAGGTGCCTAAGGATATGGAGGCTTGGCCACAATCATTGACTCAACAATGAGAAAAGCCCTATGCTAATTAAGACTCTCAAAATACTATAAAACTCTCTGTGCTGTTTATGGTCGAGAGGTAGTAAGCAATCATGTGCATAGTGGCAAGAGTATGGATAATCCTGTCACACAAGCTAGTCTGTCAGCAGAGAGATTTGACCTGAGACACCCTTGTCACACCCAGGACAAGGAATTAGCAGCAATTATTGGCACAACAAATGGAAAAACCCTTCACCAATATAATTCCTAATCAACCCACTATACTAATAATTTCTAGGTAGACTCTGGCTTTGGGGGTACATGCTCGGGAACAGGGGATTTCCTGAGGCTTGATCACGCCTTTGTGTATGCCAAGCCTCCTTCCTCCTGACCTTTGCCATGGGTGGAGTTCCTCACGCTGGCTCCCGGCAAAGACTCCTGAGAGTCTCTTGGACTGCAAGGAGATCCAACCAGTCCATTCTGAAGGAGATCAGCCCTGGGATTTCTTTGGAGGGAATGATGCTGAAGCTGAAACTCCAGTACTTTGGCCACCTCATGCGAAGAGTTGACTCATTGGAAAAGACTCTGATGCTGGGAGGGATTGGGGGCAGGAGGAGAAGGGGACGACCAAGGATGAGATGGCTGGATGGCGTCACTGACTCGATGGACAGGAGTCTGAGTGAACTCCGGGAGTTGGTGATGAACAGGGAGGCCTGGCGTGCTGCAATTCATGGGGTCGCAAAGAGTTGGACACGACTGAGCGACTGAACTGAACTGAACTGAACTGTGTACACAAGGCCGGGACCAAAGTTCCCCCTGACTGGCCCTCCTCCTGATGATGCCCTATTTGGGTTTGGCTGGGATAACTCAGGTCATTTCAGCCGTGAGTACCCCACATGCATCAGTGGTACAAGAATATAACTCTTTCCCCTTACAGGAAAGGATAGCAGATCTGATGCCAACCAGAAGATGCATGAATGTCAGGGGAGACAATGGTAAAATTGTGAGGTAGACTGTTTATATTGGGGATGGATGCGTTCTTTCCTCTCTCCTGTTTCAAAACTTCCCTCTTTCTTGGCTATTTTCCCACTTCACATTCCCACTTCTTTCCATTTACTGTGTTGCTAATTACTGAGTGCAAACATTTAACATCACAATTTAGCATCCAAATAAGATTGTGTTCACAGAGATGAAACAGATCAGCAGGATCAAAAAACATCTCAGCGTCCAAACATGCAGGATGTGTGTCTGTGGCTTGAAGAACATCCTGGAGATGATTGCAGAGCCTTCTTTTAAGTAATGCTGTAACATCAACCCTCTTGATGGCATAGAAGATAACTTTGTGTGGAAAATCAGATTCTAATGACCCCAAGTTGAAAAGTATTACAGAAAAGTCATACTCTGCACATGAAGAAGTTTTAGGAATACCTTACCTTGTGTAAGATATTTCACTTATGACTTCCCTTTTGCATACGCACAAGAGTTTTATTTGATGAAAGTTTGTGTCTAAATGAGGATTCTTCTAATATGCTTAAAATAAAAATTCAAAGCCTTGATCATAATTTAATTTGCTATTTTCTTAGCAGTATGTAAAATCATGGTGCTTGTATTAGTTTGCCAAAGTGAAAATGAAAGTTGCTCAGTCATGTCCGACTCTTTGCAATGCGATGGACTGTAGCCTGCCAGGCTCCTCTGTCCATGGCATTTTCCAGGCCAGACAACAGGAGTGGGTCGCCATCCCCTTCTCCAGGGGATCTTCCCAACCCAGAGACTGAACCCACGTTTCCCACATTGCAGGAGGATTCTTTACCACCTACGCCACCAGAGAAGCCCTGCCAGGGCCACCATTAACAAAGTACCACAAACTGAGCAGTTTAAATAACAGCAATTTGTTTTCTCATAGTTCTGGAAACTGTCAAAGATCAAGATGTTGCTGGGGTTGATTTCTTCCAAGGCCTCTCCGCTTGGCTAGTAGATGACCATCTACTCCCTATGCTATGGTCTTCTCTCTGTCCTGTCTGTGTCCAGATCCCCTCTTTGTATAAGGACACTCATCGTATTGGATTAGGGTTCATGCTAATGACCTCCTTTTAACTTAATGACCTCCTTAAAGACCTGATTCCCAAATACAGTTTATTTTGAGGTACTGGGGGTTAAGATTTCAATAATGAATTTTAGGAGAACACAATTCAGCTCATGACACTACCTTACAATTGATGGCTTCTTAGTTCAATGAATGTTAGATCACAAACCTCAGAGTATTGTAATGATATTAAATGAGTCCCTGGAGCATGGGAAGCACTATGTGAGCCTTAACTGTTTATTGTTACCTACTTCACAGGGTGGTTGAGAAAGTAAAACAAGATAGCACTTGCAAAGTGCTTAGCATCAATCCTAGCACATAGGGAGTGCTCCATCAATGTTGACTGCTATGTCACTATTAATTTGGAGTTATTATTATTTTTGAAATTATTCTCATACCAGTAAAGAAAAGTTACTGAGAAAAAATTCACCATATGCTTCAAAAATAGGAAATCTTTTTTTTTTTTTAAATCTTGGAACTTAATGATGACATTGAAAACCCTAGTGCACAATTAAGAAGGCAAGAGCTTCAGGCGTAGCCATGACTTCAGGCGTAATGCTTACAAGATTACTTTAATGTGCAAAAGTGTTTTGTAATTACCTAATTGTCTGGCACCATCTCAAGTCCCATTTTTTAACCCCTTCATGTCAAGCCAAAGACATTTCCAGTGGGTGTGACCCACTGATACAAAATGCATTAAGCTTTTATGGCAGAGCCTTGAGACCACCAACAGCATCAAGAGATTAATAACTGGAGTAAGAAAAATTTCTTTTATGAATAATTCAGCCTCTCAGTAGAAATTAGAAACTTGAGAGCCCCAGTACTTGGGAGAGTAAACAGAAACCTGCCTTTAATGGGCTGTAATTTTAAATACAAAGAGGATGTTGCCAGTTGTCACTTAGACAAGCTATAAACATACCTCTCAATGAAAAGAAACTCTCTCAAAATGAGATCACTCAATTGAGTCAGGTTTGAGACAAATAATGAGATGAATACGTTTCTGATCTAGTTTAACAACTATCTTTGTCATCCTGAACAAGGTGATTAACTTCCTTATAGATAAACTTATGAATTTTTTCAGCCACACACAAATTTTGTATCTAAACTAGGCATTCCTCCACCAAGTCATACTTTAAGATTGTTTCTTCTATCCCAACGCCCAGAGCTTTTCACTGAATCCACCCTTATCAAAGTATCCCTCAAACCTCTAGAGCTTTCTAATATTATCAACAAAGGTACTCTGCACTAACAAAATAAAACTAATGAAGGCGGTCCTAGGAAAAGTTGTGCATTTTACATCACACCTTAGGTGTGCAAAACTCTAACCTTGGCCCCCAAATACAAAGGAATGACTCAAATGATGGAAATTTCCATTCAAGTAGGAGGGAAGGATTTTATCAAGGAAATAACAGTACAAGTTTGCAGGTCTCCATCTACAAAAAAATATAGAGGTCTGTTGCAGAGACAAGTTGTGTTCATCAAGCCCATTTCATGTTCTTCCTGGGGGCACTGCCAACTTCCTCTGCAGTAGGTGGGGCCATGTGACATAGTCCTGGCCAATGAAATGAATGACATTTCCAGGCCTGGCCCTAAAAAAACTCCCAGAGCCATCCGCCACTCTCTCATCTACCATGTGCCACCTGGTTGGTGATGCAAGCCTGGAGACCACAGCGCTCAGGGTAAGTTTGAGAGAAAAGCCCTGAACATGACAGAGCCACACTCTAGAAGGAGCCTGGATCCTTCCCACCCATATTCTACTGTGACGTGAGTGAGAAATGCACATCACTGTGTTAAGCACTGGGATTTAGCAGTGATTTCTTGCAGCAGCTGTAGCTTTATTTACCATGAATACTACATGTACGGACTTTACTGAAAGGACTATTACAAGGATCAAATTTGTGTGTTTGCTTTTTAAATTTATTCAACAAGTGTTTGTTTCAAGTCCAGCCAACTCCTGAGGCACTCTGATGGTAGAGTTTAAGACCTTGGATTTTCAAATCAAAATAGGGATTTGAATTCTGACTTCTTCTTTTATCAGCTGTGTGACCTTGCTCATGTTACTTAATTTCTCTGTACTTTAGCTTTTTCACCTGCAAGTTGGGTGCACCTCCCTCATAGGGTTGTCCTAGGAATTAAAAAATCAAGGTATGTAAAATCCTTAGCTCCTTATCCGGTTATATCTCAATAAGAGTTGACATCATTGTAAAGTCTGGACAAAGCTCCACTTTCCCAAATTAAACATAACATGAATTATGATGAATCATCAAATTTATAAGTGCATTCTACTTGGGTAACTATGAAACTCAAATCCAGTGACATCTCTGAAAGAGACTGAAGAAAAGTGGCCATAAAGGCAGATTTCCAGCACTTGCCCTGGTTAGGACAAAGAGGCACACCCTCTGGCAGTGTGCTTGGAAATCACAGTTTAGTCGAGGAAAAGTAAGTGCTGGTAAGGTTACTTGCAGATCTGGAAGAAGAGGAGAGGAAGAAAATGGCAGTTAAAGGAGGGCTTTCTTCCCTCGGAATGCCCAGTGATATGTTTCCTTGGCACACTGGGGCTTTCCCAGTAAGGTGGGTCCATTAAATACATACATATTTATTTTTCTTTACTTTTGTAAAACCCAGTAATGCAAAGATTATGCTTATTTAGTATTTTCCTATTTGTTTTCATAGCCAAGACATGTCTGCTGGGTTGGGCAGTTCCTTGAGAAGATCCTATTTCCCTGTCCTGCCCCAGTCAAGAGTTTTTTGGAAGAGAAAACAAAATGCCATTTTAGAGGTATGATTAAATGAGCTGGTATTCAGAGATGCCATTAACTTGGAGAAAGAGAAAAAGGGAAAAAACCTACAAAGTAAAACTGAATCAAACTGAATATATTGGCATTGAAGGACCCCAAGCCTGGAAAAATCTCATTTAAAAAGTTCATGGTATATAATTTTTTGTAGTCCCGTTGTCCTGGTTTCAATTATCTATAGTTACTGAACATTCCTTTTCTGATGTGAGCAAAGGAAATCAAGAAAATGGGAGCTCATGCTCAAATAGGCAGGAGGTTTTGTTTTACTCTTTGTTTTATGGGAGAAGCAGAGATCCAAACCAGGGTACAAATCACCCATCTCTGCCTATTCAATGCCTGTGGGTTTTACCAAAAAGGAGAGTTTGGGCAAAAATTCTAGGGCAGGCAGCAGCTCCCTAAAGAGCTATCCAGGCAAGTAGCTAAATCTATTTTCCACTACAAACTGAAGGGATCACATCGTCTCAGACATCAAAAAAGGTCAGTGTGAACTTTAAAAACCTCCATTTTATTTGCTCAGTAGTTTACGTAAGACAGAGGACAGAGCCATTTGTAAGAAAGGATCACAATTTTGTGACTCTAACCTTAAAGACTGGAGAAAAATAGGAGCTTCCTCTTCTTGGCCCTCCACCAATGTGATCTGAGGTGGCTAGAGCGTCCTGGGCCTTTTTTCTCTGGTGGCACAGAGAAGAGCCTGAGAACCAGCTGCCCTCAAAGGATTAGAGCCTGCAGTTTCTGAAAAGTCTTTTGAACATTCT